>FR989934.1:11234494-11723347 GCA_905404155.3 Plebejus argus | reverse complement strand
AATATTAAAGTTAAAGACTAGATGACGCCCGCAACTCCGTTGCGCCAAAAATCATTTATCGCGCGAGAACCGTACATTTTCCCGGGATAAAAAGTATCCTATGTCCTTTCCCGGGGCTCAAAGTAAATCCATACCAAATTTCAGCAAAATTGGTTTAGCGGTTTGGGCCTGAAGTGCTAACAGACAGACACACTTTCGCATTTATAATATTAAGTATATTTTTATAATATTAAATATAATATTAAGGGTTTCTACTTTCTACCCGTAAACAAAGAATGGAAGAGTGAATAAAAATGTATAAAGCTTATCTAGTTAACTAAGAAAATATCTGAAAAAGTAATTAATAGCATCCATCAGCATAGAAAGTAAAAACTTGATAAATATTGCAATAAAATAATGAAGCTGTGCAAAAATACTTATATTAATTACTGAAAATGCTTGTGGATTAATAAAATAAAACAAGTTCACTAAAATAAATGCTTTTATTTCAACCTTCTGCGATTCGATCGATACCATCTTCACAACTTTTGTCTGTCACTATTTTTAACTAATTTCAGTCTGGATCTCATAAGTGTAAACACCATTTAGGTATGTATTCTTTAAATAACACACAAAGACTGCACTACTAATCTTTTTCTTACTTGAAGAATCATCCTTTTGAGAACCAACACTTTGACAAGATGGTTCAAGTTCAATACTATCCTCAGTGTTGAATTCCTGGCAGGACTTCTCCAAATTATCCTTACTTTTGATGCAACTTTATGCCAATTAAATGAGCGGTGCCTATGTATGTATATCAATTAAGATGGAAGCCAGTTTGGATGTTTACTGAAAGAAAGCAATGGTTATAGGTTATGTTCATATTGTGTTCATAAAAAATAAATTTACGGTTATAATCTACAAAATTTAGTGTTTTTACTAGTCTACACATAACACCATAAATATATAAGTTACTCTATGCATAACACTCATGGAACTTTTTAAATACTTACGTATATTTTTACCGCCTTTTATCCATTTCTTTCGTTTTTCAATAAGCAAAGCCATGTGAATATTTTGGCAGAAAAATAGTAAAATTTTACATCGTTCGATTTGCCTTTATATTTCTTGTATGTATTAGAACAACAATACATTTCAATTCTTGAAAATACTCAGAATTTGTTAAGAAATCTTCTAATTTTCCGTAGCTTTACTAGAGCTTGACAGTAAAATTTTCGTAAAAGTTTCGGCTATTCGCCACTTGTGGCAGTGTCGTCGCTCTGCACGGTCCCTATAGTTTCTGCACGGTCCCTATAGGGACCGTGCAGAAACTATAGAGGGCGTCGTAATTCGACAGCAGCGCCGCGATGCGAGTAAAAGACGTAACTTGTGAGTGACTTTGACTTCGCATTCTCCTTGACCCTGGCTAGTTTATGAGTGTTTTTTTATGTTTTACACTATAAAATGATATAATACTTACACTCCCAAGTGGCCACATGCGGCCGCGAGAACAACGACAGATTTCCAAGAATCCGCGATCGAAATATTAAAGTTAAAGACTAGATGACGCCCGCAACTCCGTTGCGCCAAAAATCATTTATCGCGCGAGAACCGTACATTTTCCCGGGATAAAAAGTATTCTATGTCCTTTCCCGGGGCTCAAAGTAAATCCATACCAAATTTCAGCAAAATTGGTTTAGCGGTTTGGGCGTGAAGTGCTAACAGACAGACACACTTTCGCATTTATAATATTAAGTAAATTTTTATAATATTAAATATAATATTAAGGGTTTCTACTTTCTACCCGTAAACAAAGAATGGAAGAGTGAATAAAAATGTATAAAGCTTATCTAGTTAACTAAGAAAATATCTGAAAAAGTAATTAATAGCATCCATCAGCATAGAAAGTAAAAACTTGATAAATATTGCAATAAAATAATGAAGCTATGCAAAAATACTTATATTAATTACTGAAAATGCTTGTGGATTAATAAAATAAAACAAGTTCACTAAAATAAATGCTTTTATTTCAACCTTCTGCGATTCGATCGATACCATCTTCACAACTTTTGTCTGTCACTATTTTTAACTAATTTCAGTCTGGATCTCATAAGTGTAAACACCATTTAGGTATGTATTCTTTAAATAACACACAAAGACTGCACTACTAATCTTTTTCTTACTTGAAGAATCATCCTTTTGAGAACCAACACTTTGACAAGATGGTTCAAGTTCAATACTATCCTCAGTGTTGAATTCCTGGCAGGACTTCTCCAAATTATCCTTACTTTTGATGCAACTTTATGCCAATTAAATGAGCGGCGCCTATGTATGTATATCAATTAAGATGGAAGCCAGTTTGGATATTTACTGAAAGAAAGCAATGGTTATAGGTTATGTTCATATTGTTCATAAAAGATGAATTTACGGTTATAATCTACAAAATTTAGTGTTTTCACCAGTCTACACATAACACTCATGGAACTTTTTAAATACTTACGTATATTTTTATCGCCTTTTATCCATTTCTTTCGTTTTTCAATAAGCAAAGCCATGTGAATATTTTGGCAGAAAAATAGTAAAATTTTACATCGTTCGATTTGCCTTTATATTTCTTGTATGTATTAGAACAACAATACATTTCAATTCTTGAAAATACTCAGAATTTGTTATGAAATCTTCTAATTTTCCGTAGCTTCACTAGAGCTTGACAGTAAAATTTTCGTAAAAGTTTCGGCTATTCGCCACTTGTGGCAGTGTCGTCGCTCTGCACGGTCCCTATAGAAGATGGAGATTGGAGTTCTGCCATTTGTCAATGAACGGTAAAACTGTACTTTAAAGGACGCGGTGTAGGGGGGGGGAGGGGGGTTGGGGGGGGGGGGGGGGGGGGGGGGGTACCCCCTGACACCCCCCCCCCTTGAAGCAAGCTCTTGGTTTCTGAGATATTCATGATTGAAGTTTGAGGTTATGACTGCACCAAAAGTGTTGAAATTCAGTTTTGGATCATCGAATTAAGGGGGGGAGGGGGGGTTAAAAGGGGCAGTGGAGGGCGGACTTGGGGGGGGCTCCTATTTCTGGGTGTTGTGGTCTACGTTCCAACCTTTTTTTTTTTTTTTTTTTTTTTTTTCCCGGAGGGGGAAATGCAACAAGGCGAGCAACCATCGGGGGGTCTACGTTCCAACCTAACCTAACCTACTTTTGGCCTTTCTGGAATGTGTTAGTTTTTGTTTTAGCGGGGGGCTGTGCCCCCGAGCCCCCCTTTTACTTTGTGACGGTCGCTGGCTGCCCCTGAATATGGCACAACTAGCTTCAATTATCAATTGACGGAGCCCCGCTACGCGGGGCTCCTATTTCTGGGTGTTGTGGTCTACGTTCATACCTAACCTAACCTACTTTTGGTCTTTCTGGATTGTGTTTGTTTTGTTTTGGCGGGGGGCTGCGCCCCCCGAGCCCCCCTTTAGGGGGGGCTGCGCCCCCCCCTTCCCCCCCGCTTCGGTATCCGTGGCTAAGTAGTTAAGTAAGACTGTCAAATGTATTTACAACATAAATACCCCAAAACGACCCCAAAATTTTGTCTACATTGACTGCATAGAATTAACTTTCACGTAACGAAACGCAAATGACAAATCGTATTTTTATAAGGTTGGTAGTCACTAGTCAGTCATAGTAGTGACTCTACTCTATATACTTTAATCTGTGTATACTTTAATCTGTGGTAGTGACGTAAATTAATCATAAATTTCGATACAATTTTACGATTTTCAATAATTTATTTCTCGAAAACTATTAAAGTTGCTTCAAAAACCGACTTCACCGAAAGACTTCTTGCATTGTGTAGTTTCTAACAAATAAATATGAAACGCCAGACCAGCGTCCCGTAAAGTACAGTTTATCCCAAGAGTTTTTCAGTGTATTATTTTTGCATATTTCGTGACTTTTATAGTTAATAAATATCAAAAATAATAAATTATAATTTTAATGTTTTTTGAATAAGTCACCAAAATGTCTTTTTCGTTCGGATCGACCAACACAGTATCTCAAAGCACAAGTTTCGGTGCCGCTGGTTCTAAACGTGAGTGTAAATAATAAGTAGTTGCATGTTCGATTAACAAAATTTATTATTTTTTATAATAATTTAATGTGTTTTGTAGCTATGTTTTCCTTTGGGAGTGCAAATACAAATACCACAAGCAGTGCCGGTGCCGGGTTTGGAACGTCCACGGTATCGTCCGGCTTTGGAACTTTTGGCACACCAGCTACTAACACAGGTTACAGCTTTATTCCATTTCGAATTTCGCGTATCATAAAGTAGAAACTGAAAACGCTACTTGAAGCAAGTTGTCCTTAAATTTTCATGACAAAGTAGCAAAACATTGCCATCTGTATTTAATTTATAAAGCTAAAGAGTCTATTTGAGAGACATGCTGCAATGCTAAAGCAAGAATCAGTGGAAAATGTAGAATGAGTGTTGGAAATTATTCATCTTTGTTGTTATTCTTTGAGGCAACAAGTCATGGCAACTGTTAGTATATTTTATTATATCTCAAAAACTGATCTACCCCTCAATAAGTAGGTAGGCGAGAATAAGGAAAGTAACATTTTATAACATAAGAGCAACTAATCATTTTTTCCTTTATAATTTAATAAAACTTTGTAACTTACCTACTTCATCATGTAGCTATATATAAAATCCACTTTTTTATTTCAAATAATCTTCTCGGTCTCAAAGCCTCCATTTATGCATAAAAAACCATAGTTAACCAATTGTTAGTTAGCAAATTTATCCACTAATGTCTTCAAATGTGAAATATTTCAGCTGCACCATTTGGGGCGTTAAATACAACTCCCGCTACTACTGCTTCCCTCTTCTCTGGGTTTGGGAATAATGCTGCAAAACCAACTACAGGTACTAGCAATTATTCAACATCTAAGGAAATTTTTACAGCGTAATTTAAATTGTATATCTTAAGGTCATGGTAATGATGTGAAAGAAAACAGGCAAAAATCATAGTAACTAGCTAAAAGCCGAGCTTTGTGAGGGCTCGTGTCGTCACACCTTGACTGACTAATGATTCAGAACAAGTATAATAATGCGTTTTCTGTACCTAAAACTGTATGAAGTGTACCCGTTCTATCCGCTGAAGTATCCGACGCTGTTTGTGTTAGGCATGGTCAGATACAACAAGTTGGAGACCAGGAGGGACTTGAGTTTGGTGTGCTTAATGTTTAAAGTGTTGCTTATCCAATGTTTAAAGTGTTGCTTATCCGGCTTTACTGCGATGGCTGGCACTGAACGTTCCCGATGGTATGTGTTCCGGAGGCGGTCTCCCGAGCTGTTTGCGACGCCGCACTCTAGAACAAACTTATTAAAATACGTGCCCATTGTAGAAGCAATCCGAATACTTAACAAAGTGAGCATCACATTGGACTTATTCCACGGAATATATAACACTAAAGGAAAGGGCATAGCAAATAAGTTTCTTAGAAACCGGTGTCGCCAAACTCACACAGTAACATTTTACGCACACAAAAAAATAACCAATCACAAATAGAATTTTTCAAAAAAAATACAATGTCGTAAAAACCACCATAACCCTTTTGAAATAAAGAAGAATTTAGCTTAAAATTTAGCAATACCGGCTCTGACTACCGAGTTCAGCTATTCAACGCTAGATGGCGCTTAACGGCCAAATATGATAAAAGACTTGAAGTTGTACGCAATTTTACACCTTACGTGAAGGTTCATAAGGTTTAAATTCGTACTCGCGCATTTCCTTTTTTCTAGAATGTTTTAACATGACCTTGATTTGTGACGTCGCTAGCCGCTACTCAAAAAGGGGTGGGATAATATCGATTGATTCTAAAATCAATCGATAAAATAATAATGATGCTGTTGTTTTTATGGTTATGGTGCTTATATAGAAAATTAATGAATTCGATAACTTACGGTCCGTCCGTAAAATTATTCGAGTTTAACTGTTTATATTTTGATACTTTTTAGTTTATTTATGTTAATTTTTAGAGTCCCGTTTTACGGGACCCTATTACTGAGACTTCGATGTCTGTCCGTCTGTCTCCAGGCTGTAACTCAAGAACCACTAAAGCGAGACTTTTTTTAGGGTTCCGTACCCAAAAGGTGAAAACGGACCCTATTCGTGAGACTTCGATGTCTATCTATCCGTCTGTAACGCCTCCGTGGTCCAGTGGTCAGAGCGTCGCTCTTGACACGGAGGTCGTGGGTTCGATTCCCGCGTTGGAAACATGTTATTTCCAAGTTTGGTTAGGACAATGCAGGCTGATCACCTGATTGTCTGATAAGAAAGATGATCCATGCGTCGGATGGGCATGTAAAAAGTCGGTCCTGCGCCTGATCTCTCGCCGGTCGTGTCGGTCTGCCGTCCCACTGGGTTATGAGAGTAAAGGAATAGAGAGTGCTCTTGTGTACTGCGCACACACCTGGGCACTATAAAATTACTCCTGCGTACCTGGCTTGGTTTCAATGAAACCGGCCACCGTCACCGAAACCGGTGTGGGGAGTATTATTATTATTATTATCCGTCTGTCTGTCTCCAGGCTGTATCTCAAGAACCGCTATAGCTAGAGTTCTGAAATTTTCACAGATTGTGTGTATCTGTTGCCGCTATAACAACAAATACTAAAAACGAAATAAAATTAATACTTAAAGGGGGCTCCCATACAACAAACGTGTTTTTTTTTGCCTTTTTTGCTCGATATCAATAATGGCAATAGGTAGGTACTTGATATTTTCACAAAGGCCTTAATTATATTATGTCTACTTTAATATATTTTATGAATAGTATTAAAACAAAATAAAAAATTAAGGGGGTCTCCCATACAAAAACACAATTTTTAGTCTATGTTTGCTCTATAACAGTACGGAACCCTTCGTGCGCGATTCCGAGTCGCACTTGGCCGAAGTATATTTTTTTCGATACTAATATCAAATTAAAAGACTTGGAAAATGTAATACAGTGACTATACAAAATAAAATAAAAATCCAAAATGAGTAAATAATTCATTAACTTGCGATTAAAAGTGTCCACATTATAATAAGTGTACAATTATTAAATCGATATATCGATAACATCACAGTGTCACAACCCTAATGTTCCGATCGTGACGTCACTTCTAATTCTAACGGACTAGGCGTCAGACAATTTTGGACTTTATTACAATGCGCAAACGTAATATTATTATTTTAACACTAATGGTTTAAATGGATGGAGATAATTCTAAAAGATTTTTTAATTAATAAAAAGTAAATAATGACTTACCGATGTAAAGAAACACCTGATCGAAGTAATTTACTAGTGCCACTATTGTTTTTGCACTCAAGGATGGAACAGCGAGTCATTATTTAGGGTTTTTTTAACAAAACACGCGTACAAGAATCACCGGCAGCGCACGTCACGAGACGTCAACGACCGCGAAGCGAGTGAGTTAAGTTTCGTCCAGCTGGACGAAACTATGGCACGCGGGCCACGCCTACATGCCCTTTCCTTTAGTGTTATATATTCCGTGACTTATTCATATGTCCTTTGAGTGAGTTCACAAAAGTGACACTATCGATCATACTATGTTATGCACAGAGTTGCAAATAATGCATTACTTCAGTTAATGCATTGACGTTTTGACATTACTTTTAGTAATAAGTAATGAGAAATTTCCACTACTCATTACTTTTCAAAGACCCTCCCCCCCAAACACTCCCCCACGAAACTGCCCCCCCCCACTGTTAGCAATTTAAGTATATTTAGCAAATTAAGCATATTTAAAATTAAGTATATTGTTTTTTTCCCTAGTTATATGTGAAAACTTGGTGGAGTATACTATTGTTTATTTTAAGTTTAGTATGTAATTTCTTTATATACTTGTTTGTTTTCCAAATAAAATAAATTTGTAGGTTTCGGAACAGGTGGTTTTGGTACCACCGGAACCAGTTTTGGAGCAACACCAGCGTTTGGAAGCACTGCACCTACATTTGGAGCGGGTGCACCAACATTTGGCAGTAGCGCACCAGCTTTTGGAACAAACACTTTAGGATCTAATACATTTGGTACTGGGTCCACATTTGGGACAGCCTTTGGTACGAAACCAGCCACATCTGGCTTTGGTGGATTTGGTACCGGTCTTGGAACAACCAATACTTTTGGACAGCAGCAACAGGTACTATGCTTCTTTTATTTCGATATTTTTTTTTCTTATCACTTAATTTTATATCTATAAAAATACTATTTCAGCAGCAGCAAATGCAGCAGCAGCAACAAGGGCCCACAAATGCGCATGAGGCGCTGGTGACAGCTGTTTTTAACTGTTGTGTGTTTGGTGATGAACGGGACCAAGTGTTGGCTAAATGGAACCTGTTGCAGGCTCAGTGGGGTACTGGTGAGTACTTATGCTTATTTTCATTGATTGATTTTGATTGATTGGTTACAGTAGTAGATTTAAGGTTAAGTAGCTGTAATAGACATTTTAGTTTCTATCCAAAACGGAAAATTGTATGGTTGAACTTCAACTTTCACAAGGAGGTTTTCACAATTGATAATGTTTTATTATTGTTTTATTACAATTTATAATGTATTACAGGTCAAGCTTACTACAGTCGAAATGCACCAGCACTGGAGTTAAATGAACAAAATCCACTTTGTCGCTTCAAAGCTGTCGGCTATTCAAGGCTGGGCGGCAAGGAAGATAAGGATGGCCATGTTGCCTTGATATTTAATAAGCCTGAGCAAGAAATTAAGTAAGTGCATAATAATACAATCATTTGTGAAAATATTTTGTAAGTACTAAAGTTAATGTAACTTTAATGTTATGTTAAATGTTAATGTAACTAAAAGTGACTACCAATAAACACACCATCTGATTATGGCTAGTGAAAGCCGATAGCAGATAAAATGGAGGAAAGAAAAAAAAACTAAAGTTAATGTGAATTGTGTAGGTCATCAATATGCGCGGTCACATTTTTTTAATGAAACGGGGGCAAACAAGCAAACGGCTCACCTGATGGAAAGCAACTGCCGTCGCCCATGGACACTCCTAACATCAGAAAAGCTGCAAGTGTGTTGCCGGCCTTTTAAGAGGGAATACGCTCTCTTCTTGAAGGTTTCGTATAGGTTTGGAAATACTGCTAGTGACAGTTCGTTCCAGAGTTTTACATTTTGTTGCAGGCTTGCAGCACAGTGAATCGGGCGCGTTTGACTGTAAGGCAGGGGTTCCCAAACCTATTTTGCCTACTGCCCACTTTCAGAAAAAAATATTTTATAGCGCCCCTTTTTTTTAATTTAAAATGAATACAGATGTAATAAATCACCCCCCAAACCTCTAAACAATGCCCCCATTTTTTTTCTGGGTCCCACACCGTCCCCCTTCAGACCTTCAGCGCCCACAAGGGGGCGATATCGCCCACTTTGGGAAAGGCTGCTGTAAAGGGATAGCCATAGAAATATATATGGAAAATCTGATGTTGTTTAATGCATGGTTATGATTAGGTACTTATGGAATTAAGGGCCCGTTTCACCACTTCCTGATAAGTGCCAAATAGGCTATCCACTACTTAACTTGACAGATGAAGTATGGAGAATCTGTCAAAAAAGTTGTAAATAGCCTATTCGGCACTTTATCAGAAAGTGGTGAAACAGGACCTAAATGTTTTTTCAGGACTAATCAGCAGTCGCTAACAACATCTCTTTTTGGTCTTTTGGGCAACAAACCAAATTTAGCAGTAAATATTGAATCTATCAAGGGAGTTACAGAGAACAAAACACAGGTAAATGATTTTTGTCATAAACAAATTGTATGATACTCGCTGGAGAGGCAGCTGCATTTCCCTGAAGCTTGTGCTTCAATACCTGGCGAATTCTCAGTGGTAGAAAAGCATAAACACTCACCTGGAAAGGTTTGGACTGAAGGAGGACCTCTCAACTCGGGGCGTCGCCTGATGTCGCCGGCCGGCTAACAGAATCTTCCCTCGAAGTACACCTTGGTGGGTGTAAAACTATAGCACCACGAATTCACCACGGTAGATTGAGCACAATTCAGTCAGCAAACCTCTAACGAGATTGTTAGTTTTTTTAGTTCTAGATTTTCATATCACAGCCACGCGCGCACGATGTATCTCAGTCGGACATATTTTCTAGACTCCTCCCGCGCTTCTGATTGGCGAGAGGCGATCACGTGATTATACGTGATAGGCGGGATATTTAAAATGTGGAAGGATATAGGGACATAGGCTCATGTCTATACATTTTCCCCCCACTTGAAATTCACTAGGATTTCATAAGCAAAGTGATATCAATAAGCGATAGCTGTGCTCGAAATATAATTAGCTTATAAATAAATTAAGAAACTAAAGCTAGTAGGAAACACCATCTACATTCTAACGTGTTTGACAGTATTTCCCTAGAAAATACAGTATTAGGAAATTAATTAATAGGTAAAGGACAGACCTTTACGACAGGTCTGCGTATAATTTTTCCGTTAGCAGTTCGGAGAGTAACTACTCTAACTACTTTATCTGAACCGGTATGAACCTGTTCAACGCGAGCTAGTTTCCACAATAAAGGTGGAAGATTAGGCTCATTAACGACCACTAAATCGTCCTTCTTTAAATTAGTGGATTCTGAGAACCACTTACTTTTCTGTTGGAGCGTGTGGAGAAAATCACGCTGCCAAACGCGCCAAAAGCTCTGAGTGATCTTTTGAATCATCTGCCATCGAGAACGTGGACAACGGTTTTCATCCCGAATTTCTTCCGGTAATGAAACTAAAGGACCTCCGGTTAAAAAGTGTCCGGGGGTCAGAACGTCAGATTCCCGAGGATCTGGTGACAATAGGCAAAGTGGCCGCGAATTTAATACTGCTTCTACTTTAGTTAAGACCGTTATAAATTCTTCTAAAGTGAGGACTTGAGCACCTACAACTCGCTTTAGATGATATTTTGTCGATTTGATACCACTTTCGAAAATGCCTCCGAAATGAGGTGCACCCGGAGGATTAAATTTCCAAGTTATTTGACGACTGGCCAAGCCGTCAGAGATCTCTTGATTATGTTTACTAAGTTCGTTTATAATTTCGTTTAGATGCCGATTTGCTCCTACGAAGTTAGTCCCACAATCGGTAATAATAGTATGACACATTCCTCGGCGAGACACAAAACGGTCTAATGCGGCAAGGAATGCTTCTGAGCTAAGCTCTGTCACTGCTTCCAAGTGAATGGCCTTAGAGCTTAAACAAACAAAGAGGCAAAGATATGCCTTATAAGTTTTAGCGCCTCGACGGCGACTTTCCTTCAAACAAAACGGGCCACCAAAATCGATTCCTGTGGTTTGAAAACAGCGAGAAGGCCTTAGTCGAGCCGCGGGCAATTTACCCATGACTGGTTGCTTAGCAACTGGGTTTACCTTAAAACATCGTACGCACTTGGATAGTACGGTACGGATAAGAAGTCTCAATCCAACTATCCAGAATTTTCGTTGGATTAATGACTGTAGGGTACGAGGACCACAATGTAAATATTTTAAGTGAAAATGTTCGACGATAAGTCGAGAAAGATTACATGCCTTAGGCAAGAGTAGAGGATGTAAAATTGATGGAGAAAGGTTCGCGTCATCAATTCGTCCCCCCACTCGCAATAAACCATCCTCATCTAAGAATGGAGATAATTTTTGAATGGATTTTTCACATTGCTCGTGCCTTTGCACTTGACTGACTTGGGAAGTCATAAAATGACCTTGAGTGAATTTAACTAAAGTTTTCATAGAATTATCGAGCTCAGCACTAGTGAGCGCGGAAATATTACGGTCCGACCTACGAGGACACCTAGAATTTGAAATAAAGCGTAAACACCAAGCTAATGTTCTTTGAACTTTAGTAAGAGTTGAAAACCTTGAAGTTAAAGTCAGAAGTACATTTTCGGTTTGCACAACGTGAAAGTTCTCTGTAGCTAGAGTTTTTAATTCTGGTATTTCTTCTTTAGGAAGAAGAACTTGTTTTGAAGACCAAAGATTAGGCTGCAATTGCAACCACGACGGACCGGTAAACCAGAGTGGGTGGTCAATAAGATCTAGACATGAGACACCACGACTGCTACAGTCAGCCGCGTTGTCTTCAGTAGATACGTGATACCACTTGTCAGGGCTGATCAAATCAGTAGCCTGAACTACACGATTTGCGACGTACATTTTAAGCAAGTGTGGTGCTGTGTTTAACCATGATAGCGTAGTCGTGCTATCGGAGTAAGCTCGAACCGAACTAATGTCGACTTTGTCCTTGAGAAGGTTATACATATGATGCAAGACCTTTGCTAGAAGCACTGCTGCGCTTAGCTCGAGTCTGTTCACTGTTGTCGGCTTCAGCGGAGCTACTCGGGATTTTCCTATCAGTAAGCTGACAACTGTGGAACTGCACCCATCAGCAGGAACGACACACATATAATATACACAACAACCATACCCTTTTAACGACCCGTCACAGAATCCCACTAAATGAACTTCTTTCGGTGTCGAAGGTATTACAAGCCTTGGAAGAATAATTTTCTGTAAATCAGTTAAATTTGCAGCAATTAGATGCCACCTTTTAGCGAGGTCTGGGGGAATATCTTCGTCCCAAGACAAGTTTAATCGCCACATGTCTTGCAGCAATGACTTAGCGGCAAAAACTACTGGACAAATCCAACCTAAAGGATCAAAAATGCGAGCAACAATTGAAAGTATTGATCTTTTAGTAAACCTGACGTCGAAAGAGTCCGAAAAGTGGTATGAAAAATTATCGTTTGATGGATTCCAACGGATGCCTAAAATTTTGACAAATTCATCTCCTGATATTTCGAAGGATTTGGAAATTTGACAATGATCCGGAGGAACATCAGATAAAAGACTGGGCTCATTTGAGCTCCACTTGCGAAGTTCAAAGTGGCCCTTAGACAATAAAGACGTAAGATCCGCCTTTAACTGCTTGGCTTCCTCGAGAGTTGAGCAGCCCGTAGTGACGTCATCCATGAACGTCTCTTCGGTTAGCACTTTAGACACACGACTCGGAAACTCAGAACCGTGGTCTTCTGCTAACTGCCTAAGAGTTCGGATAGCCAAATACGGAGAGCTACTAACTCCGTAAGTTACAGTATTAAGTTCATACTCCACCAAATTATCGTTTGGATCATCACGCCATAATACGTGTTGGTAGCGCCGGTCTTCAGGTCTTATTAAGATTTGTCGGAACATTTTAGAAATGTCACACGTGAAAACAACCTTATGTAGGCGAAATTTTGTGATCAAGTCGACAATATCGATTTGAAGTTTTGGTCCAACATGGACAAAATTATTTAAAGAGACATGGCTAGAAGTCTTACTACTAGCATCGAAGACTACTCGTAGCCGTGTAGTAGCGCTTTCCGGACGCACCACACAATGATGTGGAATTATATAACGATCAGTAGACGAAGCATCTGCAGGCTGCATGTGTCCTAGGTGTTCGTACTGATTCATAAATTCCTTATATTCCCTTTTTAATTCGGGCTGTTTAATGAGACGTTTTTCGAGATTAAAGAAACGATAAGACGCGTGACTATAAGAATCACCCAAAGGCGGAGAATTATCCTTCAACATGATAGGTACTACATAACGACCATCGGAGGTGCGATATGTACCTGTCTTATATTTATGTTCACAAATATCGTCCTCGGGACCGGAAATTTTACATTTCGGCGGTTCCTCGGACTCCCAGAACCGTTGCACGATATTCTCGAGCGCCGAGGAGGACGCGAGAAGTGACGTAACAGGTTGACTAGGAACGTGAGATTTCGTGTTTTGAAAATACTTGCCGGTAACAACCCAGCCGAACACACTAGACAAGGCGCAAGGTAGTCCGGGGCCGGGCGAGAAGCGCGATCCGGTATATATTTGATCAAAACACTCGACACCTAACAAAAGATCGATCGGACCCGATTTATCAAAATCGCAGTCGGCGAGATCGAGGTGCTTAAAATGATCCTTGACCGACAACGGCAACGTAGCGGAAGGCATTTGAAATGTAATTTTAGGTAAAACTACAATCCTTAAAAATTACTCATTCAAAGTGCAATTAGTAGTTAGTTTAACACGATGGATTTAAATTAGAGTAATAATAATTTTGATTAGAAATCTCCAATCAACAGTGTGGAAAAATAGCTATATGTATATACACTATACAAGTGTGGCAAAGTGCGCCTACCCAGTAAGTGCGCCATATAACTTATATTTTTCCATATTGCTGACTAGAAATCTCCAATCAACAGTATGGAAAAATAGCTATATGACGCACTTGCGGCGTAGGCGCACTTTGCCACACTCACTATACATATTTAAGGTTTCTTATTCAATAAGCCACATAAAGATGAGAATTCTTTGCTGTGTAAATATTTTTGGAACGAAGTTCCTTATCGCGCGTTGCGAAAACGACACTTTTGGGCCGACACTTATTTTAGTACCTGCGAAGTAGGTGCAGAGGGCGCTGATGTAGCGATGACGTCAACTGGCGGGATATTTGAAACTTCGTTCCATCCGGGTGTCCCTTGATACCTCTCAAGTTTTTTTATTACGAAGGGTTTAAAAATATTCTAGGTAGTGATATACGTGGTGAACAACGCGGCAGGCGGGACGCACGTGGGCGCCAACGAGCTGAGTACGTTTCTGAACGGGGCGGGGCCTCGCGCGTCGCTGTCCGGCGCTGCCTGCGCCGCCGTCACGCCCGTCACGCGCCCCACACACGCCATGCTCGAGCAGTACCTAGCTACGCCCCCGCCTGGTGTGTGGTAACAGTTTATTGTTACGGTTTGTTGTTACAGTTTTTCTGATTCGAGCTACAAAATATGTATAATAAAAACTAAGGAAGAGTAACTGTGTCAAAAAGTTTGTTCAGATTCTACAAATTGCGACCCGAATACATGCATACTTTATGCAAAAAGAGACCCGAATACATGCAAAAATTTTGTGTAATTATAGAAGTGACAATTATTATTGTCAACGGCTTTATTTTGTCAATTTGAATGTAGTGTTTCATAGCTATTGCTATATTATTTTTGTGTGCGAAAAGAACCAAATTCAAAACGATTGAAGTATATAGGAGTTACGTTTTCTTAGTTTTTATTATTCGTAGGATTTGACATAAAATTTTACAGCAGATTATAAAAAAAAACTTTTTTGCACCTATATGTGTTACTCCTATGAGAAAGACATTAAATGACGCCACTCAAGCGAATGCTACAAGACTATACTCATAATCCTGCCAAAGAAATAACATACACTAGAAAAAATTTCCTTCTGGCATAGTCTACGAGAAAATAATCAAATTACTGCATTAAGTAGTTCTAATTAAAATAATGATAATAAACGTTACAGGCATGGACATGAGATTGTGGAAACAGGCGCAGGCCGACAACCCCGACCCGGCTAATTACATTCCAGTTCCTATTATTGGATTTTCAGAGGTAACTATTTGGGTAATTAATGATAGTTTATAGCAGGGATGGCAGACCAATGGTACTATATATTCATAATAAAATTTTGAGCATGCTACTGATCGCAAAATTATTATCGTGATTATTCTACAAAAGCGCCAAGTTAGGCTTCCCTCGCAATTTAAGTACGTGTCAGGATTACAAAGAAAAATATTATTTGATGACACATCTATGGTTATATTTTTGTTTTATTTATTTAGATTCTAATAATACTAAAGCAGGGGTTCCCAAACTGTGCGCCGCGGCGCCCTGGTGCGCCGTGGAGAGGCTAGAGGGGCGCGGCGCCGTGAGTCGATTCAGTCCATCATTATCCATAATCACAAATATTATAAAATAAAATCATAGTATGAATTATACAAAGCAGGCAGATAATTAAATATTTGTTTATTATTATTTAACTGTTTAACCTAACTGTAATCATTAAAACTGGTGTTTATTCATGTATATATTTCTGTAATAGCTAGGTACGGTAGGGCGCCGCGCCGCGCCGTGACAAAATATTGACTTAAGTGCGCCGCAGGCTGAAAAAGATTGGGATTTGGGAATCCCTGCACTAAAGTTATCATTAGCAAATTATACTTACCACGATCGTGTTACAGATAAAGTTCCGCGCGAAGTGTCAGGCGGAAGAGGCGGCTCTACAGGCGGGCTGGCTGCGGCGCGCGGCCGACACGCTGGGCGAGCTGCGCACGCGCCGCGCCGCCAGCAGCGCCGCGCTCGCCGGCCTCGCCGCCCGCCTGCACTCACTGCGACACACCCTGCTGCAGGTGAGCGAGACAGACATAGCTGGAGAGAAAGAGAGAGAAAACGCAAGCTATGAGATACGTGCTGCTTGGCAGCGCCGCACTTGCAGGCCTCACCGCCCGCCTGCACTCACTGGCTACAGGTGAGCGGGACAGAGATAGCTAGGAGAGAGTGAGAGAAAACGCAAGCTATGAGATGCGGGCTGCTTGCAGCGCCGCGCTCGCCAGCCTCGCTGCCACCTGCGCCACACCCTGCTGCAGGTGAGCGCGACAGACATAGCTAGGGAGTAAGAGACAGAAACAGTAAGAGAAAGAGACTGAAAAGTGAGCCTTTCCTGTCTCTTGGGCACGTGCTGCTTCGCAGCGCCACTCGTCTGCACGCACTGCGCCACCCACTGCTGCAGGTGAGCACGACAGACATAGCTAGGGAGAACGAGGCAGATAGAGAACGCTTTTAGATACATTATGGTACTTAGGGGGCAAATAGAAACTTACAAAGACACGAAATGTGCACTGCGAGTGCCTATAAGAGCTGTAGCATCGTTTTCCCGTTGAAAAGGAAGATCTCTTTTAATTTTTAGGACTGTTTTTTCTTATCATTACTTCGTTTCAGGTGATAGCCCGTCAGGAGGTGGTGGGTCGGGTGGGCGTCGGCCTCACGCCGGAGGAGGAGTCTGTGCGGGCGCGGCTACAGGAGCTCACCTCGCAGCTCTCCGCGCCACCGCTATACAACGTGAGTAACGCACATGTATATATAATATGCATATCAACATTGCCAGATGTCCCGATTAATTAAAAATTAAATGTCCCGCGCGGGACACGTATAGCGCACAGCGTGCTGAGAAAAAAAAATAACATAAGAGTGTGAGAGAGAGAGGGGTGGATTTTAATGGTAGTAAAAAGTAATTTTAAGATAAATTTAAATTAAAAAAATCGAAATCTTTGATATACTTATCTAATATATAAAATTCTCGTGTCACGTGCGTGGTTGAACTCCTCTGAAACGGCTCGGCTGATTTTCGTGAATCTTAGCGAGCATATCGGCTAGGTTTGAGAATCGGACAGCATCTACTTTTTATATCAATGATAAGAGCATTTGTTGAATCTATATATATCTATATATATAATAATAATAATAATAATAATAATAATAATAGCCTTTATTCAGATATAACAAAGTTTACATGCTAATTTTGATGTTTAATTCTAAAAGATCCTTATTTCTAATTTATCTTATAAACATATTATTTCTATTTATTTTTATCTGTTTGCTGCACGGCATAGGCCTCCTCCAACATAATCCAGGTGTGTCGATCTTGTGCTGTTCTAGTCCATGTGGGACCTGCCATCTTTTTTATGTCGTCTACCCATCGTCTGGGGGGACGTCCACGTTTCCTTTTGAAGTGACCCAAAAACCAAGAGAGTATTGATTTACTCCACTTATCTTTGCCACGTACTATGTGTCCTGCCCATTTCCATTTTAGTCGTTTGATGGTAACTATGACATCTCTGGTTTTTGTTTTACTTCTTATAGTTTCTATTCTAATCTTATCTGAGAGTTTTTTTCCTATCATGCTTCTGTTCATTGCGTTTTGACATGTTGTTAATTTTCTGATTTGTGTTTTGTTTAGTGCCCAAGTCTGGCAACCGTATGTAAGAATTGGTAAGATACATGTGTCGAAAAGTTTTCTTTTAATCTCTATACTCATTTGCCTATCTTTCATTATTTCTTTTAGGTTCCAATATCGTTTCCAGGCATTGGCAATGCGTCTGTCTATTTCTTTCGACATGAGGTCATTTGTCGATATCAGGTGACCCAGATAGATATACTCACTTACATATTCAATAGTTCTGCCTCCAACAGTTACAGGTTCTTCGGTGCTATTAGTTATAATTTTAGTTTTTGATGTGTTCATCATCAATCCTGCTTTTTGGCTTTCTACTTCCAGGTCAGCCAACATTTCTTGCAGACCTTCTTTTGTCGGTGAAAACACAATCAGATCGTCAGCAAATCTAAGGTGGGTTAACTTTTCGCCATTTATAGTTAAGCCTTTTTCCTTCCACTCGATTTTTAGAAATATTTCTTCCAGAACAGCGCTGAACAGCTTGGGAGAGATTGGGTCACCCTGCCGAACGCCTCTTCTAATTTTAATCTCTTTTCCTTCTTTTTCTAGCTTTACTTTTGCTGTGCTGTTTTCATATATATTCCTAAGTATTCTAATATATTTGTTTTGTATTCCTTGGTTATTCAGGGCTCTCCATATCATTTCATGTTCAATTGAATCGAAAGCTTTACAGTAATCTACAAAGCAGCAATACAGTGTGAAATTATATTCTCTACTTTTCTCGAAAATTTGTTTCACGACGTGGATATGATCTACTGTTGAATAATTATTCCTGAACCCGGCTTGCTCCCGAGGTTGGTTTTCGTCCAGTACCCTGCTTATTCGATTAAGTATTACTTTTGCGAAAATTTTATAAATGTTTGACATAAGGCTGATTGGCCTGTAGTTGTTTATGTCATCTTTAGCGCCTTTCTTATGTATCAGCGTGATGGTAGAAGACAACCATTGTTCCGGAATAATCTCAGTTTTTAGAATTTCGTTAAATATTATTGTGAGTATGGGAGCAATGTGTTCCATATTTTCTATCAATTGCTCATTGGTAATGTTGTCTGCTCCAGGTGCTTTGTCCTTCTTTTGTGATTTAATAGCCCTTTTAACTTCAGACAACATAATGTCTGGTATAGGTTCCTCATTTGATAGTTGCGTTTTTTCCAAGTTGTTTTTGCTGGAGTATAACTCTTTGAAGAAGTTGGTTGCAATTGTTATTATTTCAGCTCTTCTGGTGCTGTATTTACCTTCTTTATTTTTCATTTTCGGTATCCATTCTTTTTTATAATTTAGTTCTTTACCTGCTTTCTTTATCCCGCCTGTCTTTTGTATATCTATATATATAATTTTTTTTAAATATAAAACTCAAAGGTGACTGACTGACATGGTGATCTATCAACGCACAGCCCAAACCACTGGACGGATCGGGCTGAAATTTGGCTCGCAGGTAGATGTTATGATGTAGGCATCCGCTAAAAAAGGAATTTGATAAATTCCAACCCCAAGGGGTTAAAATAGGGGATGAAAGTTTTCATATAATAATACTTCTTGCTCGTAAATAATAAGTACTAAATTATTACATCTCGAGACTGACGGCGACCATTGTTTGTGCGACGGGATAACGATGGACGTTGCCATGCCGGAGACATACTTACTTAGTCACTTCAATAAAATAATATGGGCGAAAATATACTTTATATGGCAAAACAACGTTTGCGGGGACAGCTAGTACGTATATAATATTATATTATATATTACGAATATATAGGCTACTTGACCTATATTCAATTTCATTGAACAAATGCCTTAATTTTAGGGATAAAGGATAATTAATCACGATAGAGCGCTATCTTTCAAAGGAATTATAAGAAATGTTTCAAAGGACCTATCAACTATTTCCATACTCTATAGCGGGGGTACTCTATTGAAGTAGTTGAGAGGTCTTATAAATGATCTCCAACTTATACGAAGTTCTTTAGACTTCGCGCGTATACAGCTGCCTGACAAAGACACGACTCACGAGCAAAGTTACACCAGACAGCTTAAGCCTGTTATTACTGAAAATCACGCGTCGCCCGCGTGGCCGCTATCGCAGATTGTGTATTATCTACTGACGACTTTATAGACAAACTTCAGACACAGGGGATATAGATTTCAAGATAACGATACGAAAATTTTCCTTTGCCCCGAGTTCCGGGTAGCCTTCAGAGATTTTAGATAGTGGTCCAATTTCCTGAAACTATTCAAAAATTGTATACAAATTCTGGTATTTATTATATTATTTTTGATACTCGTCTTGTGGTTTGGACCATAGTGATTATTACAACTATTAAAGCCAGACTTAATAATAGTAAAACTTTGCTGATGGTTTTTGATTGGCTTTTCCAGAAAAAAAAATTTACAGTCTATGTGTAAAATACAATTTTTTAAACGTCAACTATTGTTTAAAAATTAAAAGTGACGTATTTTTATAGTTTATAAACATACTACGAAAAAACCCCTATGGGTGCTTACGCTTATTAAGAAGACAATTAATATAAACACAATATTGTTAGGATTTTAGTGTTTTACGATATTTTAATAGGGCACTATAAAGATAATTCGCTAGCAAACCCCCTTATCGCAGCGAACCAGTTTGCTGATTAGTTTTAATACAATGATCTTTGTCGCATAATCCACATGCTAGTTTCACATGCACATGTAAAACGCAATAGTTTATGTAATTTCTACATCTTTTATTTTATTTGCTGTCTGGGGGACATAGGTATTTAAGCCAATTTAAAGTTACAGATACCTCACTGTTTAGTTACACAGACGGCCTCTAAAAATGTATTTCAGAGGGGCTAGTGCGAGTTTTATTCGATCATACGCATCGAGCGCGTTAACGCGAATTTGGGATTAAAGCAGCGCCATCTACTGGCTAACGTGGATACCGCTTTGATCCCATACAAATTCGCGTTAACGTGCTCGATGCGTATGATCGAATAAAACTCGCACTAACCCCTCTGGTATAAGTGTGGGTACCGCCACAGAAATTTGCTTCTTTTGTTTGGCGTGTTTAATCCATTGGCTTATTCATTATATCATTTTTGTAAGGGAGGGCTTGTTTGCTAGCAACTAGTATAGTTAAGCTCTGAAACAACAGGACCAATTCTGATGACAATGGCTACGGATATACATAGAGTAGACCACTGAAGGGACAGACGACAGTCTAATTGTTGTTGCGAAAAATTTACGGTTCCTAATAAGAGCGCGAGAGAAATTCAAAATAGGTATTTTGAAAATGTATTACTGTCTCACCAATTTTAAGTCTTCCACCGCAGAGCGCGATAGACACAACACGACAAAAGTTCTAATAAAATCATCGATTCGTTGTCCTCTGATTCCTTCCCCAAAACTTAACCGATTTAAGTACTTTTTTCATTAAAAATTAAAGCAAGGCTTGAGTTGTGTTTCTATGTTTTACTTTTTCGGTATATTCTAGCCAGTTTTGTTTTCTGGGTGTTTGAAAACAGAAAAATCTGGCAATTTTTTGGGTTTTTGAACGTTAATATCTTTTTTAATAATTAAATTATGAAAAAAAAGAAGGGACATTGTATTAGTGACCATAGATATTCAGGAAAAAAATTATAACTCTACCGGTATTTTCCAGGGAGGAAACAGCGGACAACGTTTGTATGGAAAAACGGCGGTGTGGATCCCTCTTAAGAATGCGACATCTAGTCATAAGAATAAAAATATACAGCGCCATCTTGTTAAAACGTCAAATATGAATTATGATGTCTGCTTTATGACATTTTGTCTAGGAAAATCATTGTCTAAACTCAAAGTTAACCAGTGTGTATATTTTAATTAGTAAAAGCGGTAATTTTTTACAAAAGTATTGTAAAAAAATCTCGTAGAAAGGCTGTCTCCACGTTGGGCTATACACAACCATGTTTGCCAGCATGATAGTGAACATGTCTAATGTCTATAGTGCAGTCATAGACAGATATGCCCCTCTACACATTCCTAATCTCTCGTATTTTTCCATAATGGACCCACCAAGCCAACCCACCAATGAAGACTGAAGAGGCATAATAACGAAATTAGCGACTCGCACTGCGTAAGGACGCGTATCAGTCTGATTACTCCTTATCTCGCTAACTGGATCAAACTGGTTTCCAGTGCAATATCATGTAACACCGTGATCCTCGCATCTTATCACTGTGTACATATTGTTAGATACAGGCTTTTTCGTTAGATGTACTCTATTTGTGTATATGAGTCCACAGTTCTGAAAACTATATACGCTTGGTACCCATTTGTAGGTACAGAATGATAGTTTCCGTAAATTACTTGGAATTTTTTGTTATCTAAGTTTAAAACCAAAGAACATTGACAAACTTCATATTAGAACTTGCTGGTCATATATTTATGATATTTTATTAGCCTGACTATGCCTTACTAAATACCCGTATGAAATAAAGTTTACACAAAAATTTGTACGTTTTTTTGTTTTAGATTTTATAGTTTTAGGCTATAGCTGCGTTCACATCGAACTGCCATTCTCCGAACCGGGAACCCAAGCGAGTGTATACGCAATACGCACCGTTTTGCTATCGAATTGAGATTGAGGTCATATCCAGTTTAATGTGGACACAACTGAAATCTTAAAAACACATTTTAAACCTTCAAATGAATAATTTGATAGATTGATTGATTACTTTGATTGTACACAGGGTCGTCTGAACGAGCTCCTGTGTGCGGTGCGGCTGCAGCGCAGCGCCAGCGCCGGCGCGCCGCATGAGAGATACCATTTGGATCCGGGTAAGGATTACTCACTAACATACATAGATAACGAATTTCACAATATGTACTATCAGAGAAGTTGATTCCTAAATCCTAGGCAGATCCTAGAATCCTACGTAGTTTGGTCGCGTTATGTCAAACCCAGCCGACAGATCACAATTAACATCAAATTGACATGATCCGACCAAATGACGTTGTTCTGTCAACTGCCTAGGAATCAATTTCCTCGATGGTACCATCAAAGAAATTGATTCATTCGGAAATTGTTTCGTTTGGTCGGATTATGTGAATTCGATGTAAGCTATAATCCACAGACTAAGTATTATAGATCTCAATGCTATGATCTGTCCGCTGCGTTTGACATAACGCGACCAAATTATGCTGATCCGCCATCTGCCTATAAATCAACTTCTATGATAGTACAACACTATATTTTATAACTACTTCAAGTGCTAATCCTGCAGAAACATTATCGCATAACAATTCAGTCTAGAACAGGTCTAACAATCTCTTATTTTTACCAGGTGCGCAGGAAGACGTGAAACAGTTCCTAACCCTGCAGCAGCGCGGGATGGCTCATCTGCTGGACACAGCTAAGAAGGACCTAGCGGCTCTCAACACCATTCAAGAGGGTATGGCTAAGCTGGTGCGAGCTTAGCACACCTCAGTGTTTGGGGACTCACCCACCTACGTCCAGTGGTTCCAGTGAGTGAGTTCTGGTTCCGGTGAGTTGCAGTGACTTTTCTAAACTGGTTCTTATGACAGTGAGATATTCGATACAGCTGTTTTTACAAAATCAATATAATAGAAAAGTGAGTTTTTCGCTCGTTTCTTTGGAGTATTTTTATAATAACAATGATGATTATATATAGCTATAAATGCCTTTGTATTTATATACTTTTCCTGATTTGGACTATTGTCCCTTGTTAGACTTTTGATTCTTATTATAAATATAAATATTTTATAATGTTGTCTTGTAAGTTGTAACCGTCTGTATAAAATACGCTAGACTTGCTAATGTTCTACTTTGTTGAAAATGTTTACACAGTGATAGTATTAATAAAGTTATAATGCAAAATGGGATGAATGTACAATAAATTAATCAAACATTTGCTCAAAGTGTAACCAAATAGAATGGCAAATTAAACAGCAGATATAATTTAATGTTTTATTTATAATACTTGGTACTTAAATCTAGGGGTAAATCAGTTCTGACTAGTTCCTCGATAGGCTTGCAGTCTTTTTTGCTGCAGATTAAGTTTAAAGGTACTTCGGGCTGATATTCGGTCGCTTCGACCATTGTGACGTCATCAGCCTGTATGTCTACTTCAGAGACGGGGTAGCTGGAGTAGTGGCTTCTGTACGCGTGATCATATATTTGCGAGTATTGGACGTAGCTCATCTCTCTTATGGGTACTCTTAGGGGGTAGTAAGGTTCGTAGTTGTATGCGTCCAGTTCGGGGACATATCTGTAAGGTACTGTGGTGCTTATACTGTAAGGTATTTTCGCTACGGGACTGTACAGGTGAATCGGTGACGTGTTTTGTAGTTTTGGACTGTCGGGGCTCTGTCGCTCGTCTGAGGACTCCTTCTGTGTGTCCTTTTCGCTCGTGAAGTGTTTGTACGTTTTGACATGCTTTCTCAAGCTGGACGGATCTGTGTATCTCTTGTTGCAGCCAGGTACCTTGCAGCAGTAAGGTTTGTCTACAGTATGTGTCCGGGTGTGTTTGAAACGATCACTGGAATTTGAATACGCTTTGCCACAACCCTGGAACAAAGGAAACGTTTATGAGTGCATTGATAAGTTCATAAGACGTGTGTAAGCCTGGAGATACTGTTACAATGTATCTGTTTGATGTTTAAGATTTTAATGTAGCAAGTTCTATTATGTTATCTTTATTACTGTTTTTAATTGCTTATACTTCGTTCAATTTTTCTATTAAATAACATAACTTATTTCATGATATTTACCTCATATGGACAGACATAAGGTTTTTCTCCGGAGTGTGACCGGAGGTGTATTTTTAAGTTTTCAGCTCTGGAGAAACTCTTGTGGCACTGGTTGCATGTGTGAGGCCTCTCGTTTGTGTGTGTGCGGACGTGTACCAACATCTTATACCTGTTAACAATACAATATCTCATTAGTTACTAGTTATTGCATTTCACTTTATAAATGCAATATAAAGTTCGAGATTGCTTGCATATAAACGCTTAAGATTGATATAATGAGCAAAAATATCAAGTGTTAACATATTTTGCATAACAATTTTTTTTAATCGCTTTCTGTAAAAATCCGAATCGTTGGGATTTTAAATTGTTAACCCGTCGATCGTGGAAAAACGGGACACAACAGAATATCTATTGTGTCTCGGTCACCGGTGACCGTATGGGGCTTGATGAATTAATAGACAATAGTAGAAAAATATAATGAAATATTTTCACATTAATAAATACACACCTAGCATTAAATCCTCTCTGCGGCCTCGCGCACCCCATCCACCGGCAATAGAACAGGCCGTCGCTGTGCGCCTGCGCATGCACCCTCGCGACGTGCGCGGACAGCCGCGCGACGCTCGGAAAGCGCCCGCCGCACCCGCGCCACCCGCACGCGTTGTCATCGTCCACGCGCTCGGGGGACGAACCGCCAGTTGACTCGTCGTCGTCGTCCTGTGAAAAAAATATACATAATCTGTGAAAATATCAAATCTCTAGCTATTACCGTTTTTGAGTTACAGCCTGAAGACAGCAAAAAAGGCCAAAAAAAATACGTTTGTTGTATGGGAGCCCCCCTTAAATATTCATTTTATTTTATTTTTAGTATTTGTTGTTATAGCGGCAACAGATAGGTATACATAATCTGTGAAAATATCAAATCTCTAGCTATTACCGTTCTTGAGTTACAGCCTGGAGACAGACAGACAGACGGACAGACGGACAGACAACGAAGTCTTAGTAATAGGGTCCCGTTTTTACCCTTTGGGTACGGAACCCTAAAAACGTAGCTATTAATTTTTTGCCAATATTTGTAATTTTTTCCTATGAGATCCATTGTTTCGATAAAATTCGCACCTGTGGCGGTAGCGGCGGCGGTAGGGGGCGGGCGAGGTAGGGCGCTATCTCCGACGGCAACCAGCGCTGGACCCTACAGCCCTCGGGCGTCTGACTCCTCCACTGCGGAAACACTAGCATTGCGATCACTGAGCGGGCCGCGATTGTACACCGCGCCGCCGCCGCGCCGCTTATAATACGTCTACGAGTGACGCGCCGATACCATGTCCCCTGCGAACACGCTGAATCCTATCCACGAAAACTGCCTCTATACGCATCGCCTTATCGCGCGGAGTTTCGTCGTGGTTTCATACGTCGGATGGAGTATTTTTTGTGAGCGATAAGGTCGAGTTTTGCTTGGACGGCCCGCTCGGTTTGTGCTCCGTGGGTACGTTATCAGAAGCCGCCCGCCGCGGCCGCCGGCCAGTTATTACCAGTACGATAGGTGTCAGTTCAATAGGTGATTGATACGGCGTGTTTACTTCGACTGACCTCACTGGTCTGAAGCCACGTTTCGTTAGCCGTCTACTGTATAGTGTAAGTATAATATGCTCCTACTGTCTGTATAGAAGCTCCAGAAAGAAAGTAGAAGCTACCAGTCAGTCTCAGGACACATAAATTGTCCAATCGTAGAGACGAAATCCGATCAAATCCATACTAATATTATAAACCAGACATTCCACGCGGCTTCACCCGCTTATATTAGGAATTTCACAGAAAAATTTGCCCACAACAATAGACTTTGATCCTTCACGTGGTCTACTTTTTATCTGTCCCAAATAACATAAAAATTTCTCCAGTCTAGTGAGATAAGCCCTTTCAAATAATGTTCCCAGTTTTTTTTTAATTTTCCTGTTTCTTCGCTCCTATTATTCTTAGCGTGATATATATCTATAGCCTTCCTCGATAAACGAGATATCTAACAGGATACTTTTCATCCCGGAAAAATGCACGGTTCCCGCGTCATAAACGGACTTTGGCGCGACGAAGTTGCGGGCGTCATATAGTATCAAAATAAACTCCGCATATTTGGTATTATAATAGAGTCCTTCATAGAGTATGACAGTTATAATTCCTTATCTGGTCCGGAACTAGAAAAAGGCGACTATAGTTGACTGTAGCGAGTGTAAGGTGACGTCATTTCACGGTCGCGCGGTGCTTCATAAAAATCATAAATTAGGTCAAGTGCGAGCCAGGATTAGATAGGCTGGTTAAAGGATCATAGAGTGGTCCGTTTTAGGATCAAAGCAGCATTTTTTAAATGATTGTTATCACTGACATACTATTTTGTTTTATCTTCGAAAATTTTTTTCAGTCTTCTTATATTCAAGACATCAAGAGTATCGACTATGCTTCATCTATAAGAAAGTAGAGATATGACTATTATGCTTATTATCTGTACAATAAAGCCCATTTGGCTCAGACTGCAGACATGTAACAGACGTTAATCTTATCTAAGTCGAATCTATGGCGTACAGCGCGTTCAAGTTATCGATACTTACATGTTTATCACGTTCGTGAGAGTCGGACTTTTCAGTGCGATAAACAACCGATTTTAGCTTCGCCTGAAAACTGGTTTGAAGTGGTAAGACTCGAGTGAGGAAATTTACCGAATTTTCTTCTGTGGAAAATTTTATTATTATTAGATTGCGTCTCAGACCTCAGTTTTAGGTGCGTAGTAACTGTTTAATCTGTGGTTTTAAGTAGGCACTGTGATGATGTGTGATGTTTGAATCTAATTTTTACAATCAATGTTAAAAAAGGGAATATAAAGTGTAAAAATGCAACACTTAATTCTAAAGCTTATATGTATATTATCTGCAGCAGATTTTTTGTAAATATATCAAAGTGTTGTTCAAAATTTCAGCATTAGCAAAAGTCCTGGAAGACATGCATAAAATGCTAATATTGTACACCGGTACAAATTACAATATTAGCAGTTTAGCATTTAATCCAATTTATTATCTAACTGTGTTTAAGACGCGTAAGTACATCTTAATATTATATTATTATGTGCAAGCCTGTTAGTTTGTTAGTGCGAGTGCCGAGTCTGTTATCGGCGTGTATGTGTGTGTATTGTACTTACGTGTGTTTGCGTACGGCCCCCTGCGGCTGGCTAGAGCGGTTTGCGCCGGTTCAGTTATCGTCTTGTCACCGGGCGAATGATGTACTAAGTAACACAAGTGCGCAAACAGACTTGTTTGTTAATACAGAAATAATAATCATTATGCAATATTTGGGTACCTAGATGGAAAACGGCATGTTGATTGAAACGACAGAGGCGCCATCTAGATAAGGTGCAAACTTTCGAATTGAATATTTGAATACTGAATCCTAATCGAATGTTCGATGTTCGAATTAATCGAACATTTTACTTAAATTAGTAGGTATACAGATTGTTTTTTTCATATTCAAAGTCTACTGGATCGTAATTTCTGTAAATAAGAAGTAAAGACTCTCCATACTCTACATGTAATTTCTCACGTACACAATGTGTATAAAAATTATAATTGCTTGTAGAGCTGTAGTTTCTTTGTTAAGCTGTTATTCACATTTTAAATTCTGATTTACTATTGCTAACGAGCTCTACCTAACTAGAGTCTGCTCTAGACTCTAGTAGTAGTAGGTAAATATTATAGAGAAAAGAAATGTTTAGACTCTTTCTCGAATCTTATTTCTAAACTCCTGAATGATTTATTTAGTTTCGTAAATCCTGTCAAGGCAGTATTCAAGTATTCTCTGGGGCTATTGGCCAAAAATTTTGGCCCGATATACCATCCCTACTATCTATGATGGCAATCCTGCATAATGTCGAATTTTATTAGGTATACCCCATAGGTACATTTTTTCTTTTTAAATTTCGTTGTCCTACTCAGCGAAGTGTTCTTAGAAAACACAGGCCTCTGTACCCCTACGAAGCTAGCACCTCCAAACAGTGACTCAACAGTTTCATCAGTATTTCACGCGCCGCATTTCAAAGTTCACGTAAACAAGTAGAACATGCTGCAAATTATTAACTATTTCTTCATGTTGTTATCGTTTATGTCCGACGGGGGCATTTAAACCAGTGGGCAGCTCGTTATAACCAGTTACGGGTTATCTGTGACCGTCGCCAGCCAATCACGAGCGGCTGAGAACATAATTAATGCCGTCTCTGGATAATGATCCGTATTAAAGTAATTAAGAGATTGGTTTGGAGGAAATCCGCTCATACGTGATAAAGATTTTTTATGGTGAAAACGATCATCAACTGCATTTAACGGCTTGTAAAATCATGTAGGTATCTCTTATGAGTTATGAACTTATGAGTTACTAGCTGTCCCGGCAAACGTTGTTTTGCCATTTAAAGTATTTCTACTTCATCAGTAATTGATACAAAATCTAACCCCCCCCCCCTTTTGTCCCCTAAGAGGGGTGGGGTGAAAACTGATGTTAAGTTGGAAAATACATATAATAATATGACGTAAGTCCATTAAAGAAAAAAATTGATACAAAATCTGACCCCCCTTTGGGTCCCCTTAGAGGGGTGGGGGGGAAGTTTATACACCAGATGTTGAGTTGGAAGAAGGCAAATATATCTGCGAAAACCGTATGCAAATCGGATCAGTAGTTTTCGTGTTAAAGCAAAAGTTTGATACAAAATCTAACCCCCTCTTTCGTCCCCTTAGAGGGGTGGGGGGGAAAATTTTTATACACCAGATGTTAAGTTGGAAGAAGACAAATATATTTGCGAAAACCGCATTCAAATCGGATCAGTAGTTTTCGTGTGATAGTGGAACAAACATACAGACAGACAGACAGACAGACAGACAGACAGACAAAAAACTAACCACAGTTTTGGCTTCTATAGCGATGTAGTAACACCCCCTGCTTATTATTTTTTCAATATCTTTAATGTACAGAATTCACATTTCTACAGTTTTATTATATGTATAGATTTATAGTTAAAGAAATTAATTAATTATAATAGCAATCAAAAATAATAGTCATTCAAAACGTATTTTAAAAAGTCCTAAAAATATTACTTTCTTAGTCATAACTTTTAAAGCTTTTTTGAAATTAGGATTATAATAATGAAGCACGATAGTCTATATCAAATCAATAAAGCAGCACCCGGCTGTCGCATAACTATTGAAAATCTATTGTGTCTGCGATTCCCACGATCGAGGTAATATCTCTCCGGGCGAGTCGGTGGCACTGATAATTAAATCTCTCCCCTACCGCACGCATACCCGCGCGTCGCGCCTTGACGCCCAATTCGCAACGTGCAGCAGAAATCGTAATATTTTAATTTCGCCATAACATTAAAACCAAACGTCCAATTTTAATCATTCAAAGATCAAATATTATCTACATTAACTGTACTTAGTGATGAAATAATTTATTTTGATAAGGGTCAATAGCATTATTTAAATAAACGCGTTTAAATATAGTTCAAAAAAAATTCAAGATTTTTTAATAAAAAAATGGTTATTGTGCCTCACTCAACATAGATAGGTATAGTGTGTCGCGGACTTTTTTGTAGATATTTAAAAGATCTATAATTACTTAGAACATTTTATGCCTCTATCTTTTATAGTTTGGGCAGCCGTACGCAAAATAAGTAACTTTTCTGGTTGATTTTTTACACCTTGCGTCCGAAAATCCCAAATATCTTACGGAACCTTCTATTTTTCCAAAATAAAAATTAGCCTATGTTCAGCAGAAATAATGCAGGATTCCAATGGTAAAAGAATTTTTCAAATCGGTCCAGTAGTTTCGGAGCCTATTCGACTCAAACAAACAAACAAACAAACAAACAAACAAAAAATCAAATCTTTCCTCTTTATAATAGTAGTGTAGATGGCATAAATATTTTCATTTACGCTCAGTTATGTGTCATCTAAGTCCTGAGGGCTGAGGCCTAAAGGACTTCTAGGTTCCTTTCCAGTTTCCACAAAGGTATGTGAAATCCTAATATACCTACAGCTTTTTAGGGTTCCGTAGCCAAAATGGCAAAAAAGGAACCCTTATAGTTTCGTCATGTCTGTCTGTCTGTCTGTCTGTCTGTCTGTCTGTCTGTCTGTCTGTCTGTCCGTCCGTCCGTCCGTCCGTCCGTCCGTCCGTCCGTCCGTCCGTCCGTCCGTCCGTCCGTCCGTCCGTCCGTCCGTCCGTCCGTCCGTCCGTCCGTCCGTCCGTATGTCACAGCCACTTTTCTCTGAAACTATTAGAGCTATGCTATTGAAACTTGGTAAGTAGATTTAGTCTGTGAACCGCATTAAGATTTTGATGCAAAAATGGAAAAATTATTAAAAATTTTAGGGGTCCCCATAGGTACAACTGAAACAAAAAAAATTTTTTTCATGTAACCTATGCGTGTGAGGTATCTATGGATAAGTCTCCAAAAATCATATTGAGGTTTCTCATATAATTTTTTTCTCACCTGAATAGTTTGCGAGAGAGACTCTTCCAAAGTGGTAAAATGTGTAATCCCCCCCCTCTAATTTCTAAAGTAGAGGCATGATAATTCTAAAAAAAATATATGATGTACTTAGATTACTACAAAAACTACCAACGAAAATTGGTTTGAACGAAATCTAGCCAGTAGTTTTTTTTATACGTCATAAATGGTAAACCTAAATCTAAATTTCATTAAATCGACTGAAATGTAAAAATAAATCAAAAACCTTTTAATTTCATAAAAATAAACCTAATTGCTGCTGCGGAACCCTTCATGGGCGAGTCCAACTCGCACTTGGCCGCTTTTTATTTGTAGAAAACCTTTACTTTAAGGAACTTAAGTTTTTCCCATATTTAATTGTCCCATAAGTTTTAAAACATAAGGGATAATTATTTTCGTATGTCAGCCTGAGGTCAAAGGATTTAAAGAACCACATTTAACTTTGGCTGATGTATTATAGAGACCCGGATTAAAAGGCATGATTTACAATCATTTTTGATTTCGAGATCGATAACACAGAATGCAACGAATCGACCGATAAAAAATTAAATATATCGTCAAGGTGACTCCCGAATGCATTTCAAAGTATGTATCACATTTTTTTAACTTAAGGACGCTATTACAAATATCAGCGATTTTCCGGTACCCTATTAAAGAATTAGGAGTCAAACTGCGAGGATATTTTGGTTTCAAATGAAAGATAATATATTCATCTCCACGACTGTACCATAAAAATTGTATAGCCGCATACAAAATTTTCACATAAAATACGTTTTAACCATCACAATAATCGCAAAATATGAAAAAAATGGGGTCTGATTAGGTACCTTAATATCTAAATACACTGAACTGAGGAAAATAAATATACAAAAAAATTGTTGCTTATTTAGTCCTCTATAAAGTCCGCTAAAAATTTTATATAAAAATAAACAACTTTTCCAGTTATAAGAAAAATAAGAAATTTTTTCAAAATTTTTCATACATTTTTGCCATATCAAGAACGCGGCGAGCATCGTAACCGCCATTGTACAAGGCGCGCTAATATGAATCTTATTTTAATGTCATTAACGTCGATATTCGTACTGACAGACATCCGACCTGCTAATTAAAAAGTTGGAGCATTCTATGAAATTATTTAGATAAGATTTAGTGTATTTAGTGAATAAATTGTTAGTCGAACGGTAAATAATTAATTGGTTAAATATAATCTTATATCTTTAAACGAGCAATTCTTGTATATAATTGGAATCTCGGAATCGGCTCCGACGATTTTCATGAAATTTAGTATACATAGGGGGTTTCAGGGGCGATAAATCGATCTAGCTAAGAATAATTTTTAGAAAATGTCATTTTATTCGTGTTTTATCGAATACCGAGCAAAGCTCGGTTAAATAACTAGTTTATATTTATACAGCAATTCAACCGTCATGATGGAACTATTATGACGTGTCACATAAGCTTATTATATTTGAGTGTGCCTGCGCCTTTTCCTTATTTTTCATACGGTTACGTCAAGAGCTTTTTCTAATGCAACGGACAGACAAAATATTGTAGAGTCTATGTACTGTCTAAAGTAAGTTAGTGTTTTTTCTTAGTAATGGGGTATATTTTCCAATGTTGTATTTTTAAGCCGGCTCCGACTGACACATCTTTACCGTGCATTGTCTAATGTCGTTTCAGTTCGGTAGACTTCAGCACGGTGTTTGTGTGAGAGCGACTAGACGTTGATAAAAAATGCTATGGGTACTTCCCCAGTGCCACACGTATTTTTTTAACTAACTCTGGCACCTGGGTTTGCCTTTAAGCATGGGTTGAAGTGTTTTGGTCATATTTACCTAGTCCGTTCTCCCAGGACATGTAAAGTCAATATGTTTTAGCAGTATTTGATGTATGCAACCTACACCATGATGGTAAATACGGAATATTTGTGCTGAATATATTTGTTGTTCACGTAAATATTTGCAACGTGACAAATTCCCGTTTTAGGGCCTTATCACACACTTATCACTAGCGAGCGGTTTGAAAGCGACGCGACTGCGCAGCGCACACGTCGCGATGACGCCGCGATTGCGCGGCGTGCACGCAGCTTGCCTTCCGCGTTTTGGACACTCAGTAGCAAAATGGATTCTGACGAGGAAACACTACTGCTGGCTTTGTTACTGTAATGTCACATCCCTAGACGAGTGTACAAAATGGCGTCCACGCCACACGTCGAGGACGCTGCGCTGTCGCGGCGTGTACGCCGCGTATTCGCTGCGTGTGCGCTGTGCAGTCGCGTTGCTTTCAAATCGCCAGTGTGATAAGGCCCTTATACAGACGAAACGTGCATAAAGCTATGAGTTTTGTCAGTTTATTCTATCAAAATATAATAGGACAAGGGTATGCGTGGTTGCAGGCTGCAGCCTAAAATTGGGAGAAGCAGGAATAGTAATAGGTTGTGGACGCAATACCTTGTTATGTCGATTTTTTTACGTCCATGATTGAAAAAGGCATAATTATAGCCAATAGTAAAATTGCCTAGATTTTTAATGTCTCTTTTGACCCCATCGAACATGCAGTTCACTGCGCATGGTCGTACCCCTAAGGATGAGTTCTAGTCTTTAAAAAACTTAAAAATAGGACATCTGTTTTTCTTTCCACTATGAAAACACTGATATTTCTAAATATTACGCTTCTAATTTACCTATGCTGGAAGCGTATGGTATCAGGTATGTAATCACTTAATAAGTTAATCTTCAGAGTTCAGAGTAGTTCAGAGCTTTAGGGAAGTGGTAAACGTAGTTGTAGTAGTTTCTAATGGATCCCACCTCTCTGCTGCTCCGCCGGCGTAGGACGGGAGTGCGGAGGCGACGCTATGCGAACCTCCTAACTCTCGTCTAACGGGGCTCCGGGAGAGGATGGGAACCTCCCCGGCTTAGACAGTCCCGGCGCCGAGGGGAACGCTTCAGTTTGCCTAAGCGTTCCCTTACCCTGGTGGAAGTCCGGTCCCTTTTGAGGTAGACCGGCCAGTCGTGGAGGGAGTCCCGTGTTTGTTAGATCCGGGATATCCCTCCTTTATACGGCTGAAGGCGAACCACAGGTGGTTAGTGTTAGTGGTAGTAGTTAGTGAGTAGGAGTCTCACATACCCCCGGGGTGCTGAGCACATACCCTAGGCCAAGACCCATGATAGGTTTCCCCTGCGCATCAAAAAAAAAGTTTCTAATGGATGTGTTACATCTAGATAATAAATCATGAAACTTTTAAGGTTTTCCGCATGTTAGGTGCATGTATACCTAGAAAGTGCATGGAGCATAACCTGCACAACCCTTTGCTGTAGGTAAAGGTCCTGTCAGAAATGTAATACCTATCCAAACTGTCTGTAGTTGCATTTTCAATAGTCGGTCTCGATCGGACCTGCGAACCAGACGGTCCTATCAGAGTAAACAGAACTACAGAACAGGCCGAGTAGGCCGCCTCAGTGTGCCGAGTGTGAGTTTTTTGTTTCATATTCGATCGTGAACGCGTTTGGCGTTTACTAAGATTTTGTATGAGAGCTGGGCTCACTCCCGTGAGCATCGCTAGGTGGCGCTGTACAAATCCCATACAAAATCTTAGTAAACGCCAAACGCGTTCACGATCGAATGTCAAACAATAACTCACACTCGGCACACTGAAGAGATCTCCTACCTACATACAGTACCTACTAATGCGTTACAATAAGCATTGTGAAACATGTTAAAAGTGACACTCGCGCCCAACTCACGTATATTCGCCTGTTTGTTTGAAGTCGAGGTACTCCTTAGTTCTGTGTACTCTGGCCCTATCATGTGATGCCAACAACATTGTTTAGAGATAGCTATAATCTTGGCTATAATCTTTTATCAGGTAAGCGACCGTCGTGTCCGACGCCACGCGGGCTTCGCGTGATACTTTTATTACAACTTGCAAAAATTATAGTATCCTTGGAATTCGGTTCTATGAGTAACGATATCTTTGACTACTCATTTCACGTGATCAGTTTATGCATTTGAAACGTTAGACGCGTAATTGAGATATTGGCAAATATGGCAATATCTCATTATATCAATATCATAATGCTACCAAAAAAGATTTCATTGACTAGAATAATTAGGGTATTCCCGTGTAGATTCGTTTTTAGGCAGCCTTGGATTTAGATTTTTATTACCTGCCAGTTTTATTGTAATGTGCTCGTTAGCCATTTCTTCATTCTTATCGATTTGGTATTTTAGAAGCTTTTTGGAAGCTTAAATAGAAAAAAATATTATTCTTATCAACAGTATTCTATATTTATGTATATTGCGCTTATTCTCTTTCATATTACGATAAAATAAAGGATTAATATATCAAAATGTTATCGATTTAGGAAATATTTGTATATCCTAGAACCTAGATCAAAAACCGCGTAGGTTTCTACGAGGTCGTAGCTCGTAGCACAAGCAATGAGTACGCTTACATGAATTTTATATGCTAAATGGATGAGTATTGAGTATTATATTATAATATTATGTACTTTATATAAGGACATACCAATTCCTTTTTCATTTCACTTAAATTCTACATATTATCAATAAATTATTATGTATGGCTCGGCTGTTTCAGAAACTAAATATTCGCATCACCTCCGCGACGGTAGCGAACCCCCATACATATTTACTGGTATGTATAATTTGTTTATGTTAGGGTCAGTAGAGTTAGGCCGTGTAGATTCAGAAGCTTGGCTCTACATATTGAGATCTCATATCTTTTTCACAGGGTAAACCTTAAATGAAGATGATTTCATTTTGATTTAATTTAAATGTGGCCCATCTTAGCAACATTTTACAAGAAATGTACTGTAATGTAATGTTTACATATAAAAAAAGGTTTAGTTCCACTGGTGTAGAGTAATAGAATGTCGCTTCCAACTTATGGCCGAGTAGGCCAATACAAGTTGGCCCAATGCGTTGGCCCAATGCGTTGGCTCAATACGTTGGCCCAATGTGTACACTGTACAGCCGGCTTTAGAAAGGTTGAACACACAGAGGCACTCAAGTCTATTGTCTTGTACTATTATCTATTCTGTGCTATTGCTGTCCTCGTCATTTACTAAGCGCTGACAGTGATAACTGAGTACTGACAACCCTTTACTGCTCCATTATAAACAAGTTGAGTCAGTTTTCGGAAGCTTTTAAATATTTGGCAACATTAACTATCTTCTTATCTTGTCTTGAGATCTTTCCGCCGTACTAGAGACATTTAATTATGATTAAGCTTCAATATAATGTAGAATTTGTTCCACTTTGAATGCGGCAGCTAGACAAACTTAAACTATTGCGCAACTAATTATTAGGAGTAATTTCATCGACACTTTTTATAATGTCTCATTTATATTCTTTCGATCTTTGCATCATTTTTATACACAGCACACCATAAAAGAACATAATTAAGACAACCATAACAGAAATAAGTACTTACTTTTCCAAGCTTGAGCTTGATGCACTACGGACATAAGTCATAACGTAAAGAATTCATATTATAAAGTACGATAATACTCCTGTTTACTATACTGCCTTATATGCCTATATAAAATTATTTCGAACATCGTTCAAAATTTTAAAAAGTACAGTAACATAACGTTTGTGTGCCATAGGCTAGTATAAATTTAATGATATAATGAATGATAAAACAACGCGACCGTGGGAATAAGGTCGCCCCCTGCTGCCTGAGGAGCCACTGCTGTATTGTACACTTGTTAGGGTAGACTGGGTACGATTGTGACAATTTTGGTTTGGAGGCCAATGATTTTGTTAATTATACAGCTAGCTAGGAAAATTTTATCACAAACCATAGTTTATTTATTAGTCTACATAAAAATACCAATATATCATGCTAAAATGCGATGTATTAGCCATGGAATCAAATTTAAAAGAAAGAGGGAAATTGTCACAACCGACCACAACCCAAGGACGGTTGTGACAGTGGTTGGGGTCAGTAGTGACATCTACAAAAAAATGTTTTATATGATTTTTTATCTCAATAAAAATGTACCATCAAACATCATAATCTTATTCTAAACAAATTTATCTAGCGTATCAAAACATAGTCTATTTCTAAACGTATTTATCGACCAAACCAACGACATCCGATTCATTTGATGAATTTCGCCGTTCTCTGTAAATAAGTCCTACATTTGACTTCTTTGTAAGTATTTTCGTATTGACTGATAATATCCTGCGCTCGTTTGGTCTTCTGCAAGCGTTTTAGGACATCTAAGAAAAAATATAGGATAAATGTATGTCACAACCGTACCCAAAAGATTTGTCACAACCCTACCCAACACAGAATTTCAATTATCAAACAAGCGCCACGAATCGGCTAAAGGATTTACGTAAAAAATAATCACTTGTAGTTAACTACTAATGATCAACTTATAACAAGAAAATAAACAACATAGGTTATCTGTATACAAAAAATAGAAAACATTGAAATAAATCAAGCAAGAAAACCTACTTGTGAGTTGTGACTGTTAAAAAGCAATGTAGGCCCCTGATAACGTTATCGTCAAGTTCTGGCGGAAGCATTGCTAGGAGAAGCATTCAGGCTTGCAAGACGCGTCTTTTTCTCTTAGCACCCATCCCCATATTCCGTATAGTTTCGCTGTAATGACGACTGACACAACCGTACCCAGTCTCCCCTACTTAGCTTTACTTGGTCATTGACATCGTTTTATAGTTAAAATGTTTTGAAAGAGGTGTTTTAACAAAATAGTGAGTTTTTGGTTCTTCTCGCCACTAGGTCCGAATCGGCGTGATAATATTTTGTGCCTTTATTAACCCAGCCCATCAACTCCCAAGTGCCAAGCGGCAAGTGCCGCATAACAATTGAATAACTATTATCTATTGTGTCTGTGACTCCCAAGTCCCACGATCGAGGTAGGTACATATTGAGTAATTTAGGTTATCGAGATTATCACCAAATAATAATTTATCTACCTAACATACTGTTAATCTCAAAGCTTATCGGTAAGCTTCAAAGAAAGTAAATTTTTTTTTACTGTTTATTTTTTTACTTTAACGATTATTAAACTCATCATAATATTATGTACTTTATGAAGTCACACATCATTAAATTAATGTTGTAGAGGGTAGCAAAATGGTTTATCTTAACGCTAAATAAAAATTCAAAAACGTACCATAATTTAAATTCCTGTGCACTTAAAGAAAAAAATACATGTCGATTCGACGATCGGTCAGCCACTGATGACGTTCGCTTTCCCGCCAAAAGACCGTGAGACCACACGCGAACTACGCCAAAATAAAAACTCTAAAATAGCCGGCGCTTGTCCCGTAGCGGTTCTAAAATAGGCACTAACCCAGTGTTTCTAAACGGACACTCCCCCCTACAGAGATACGGTTATGTCATACTTTGTTTACTACCCATATGACTATTAGAACAATGCAATGCAATATACTACTACTCAGTACTCTGTACGTAATAAGAAGAAAGTCTGGTTAGAATTTCAGAATAAATGAAAATTTTACACCACTGTTTTTTGGTGCCTGCAAAAAAGAAAAGCTAATGTACCTACCTATAAATATTTCAATATTGTTTTAACTAGATACATCATATTATGTATTTACTAGCAATGTTCCGCTACAATAGGTGCCCAGGACCTTCTTTGATATAACTACATAATTATAGTGACTAGGGAAGACATATTTTTACTCCATTAATTAGTGGCCATCTTCAAATTTTGCCACTTTAAACCAATTATTTTGAAGCGTTCAATTATTCTTATTTTTTCAATCCTGAAAATTTTGTTTGCGGCCTGCAACACCAAGACCAGAAGGTGTTTGTGGCCTGTATAAAAAAGGTTTTGTACCACTGGTCAAGAGTCTAGAGTCTAGACCAGGGGTTCCCAATATTTTTCAGCCTACGGCGCTGTTATACGTACAATATTTAATTGTCACCTATTAGAAAGAGATACACAAAATCAACAAATATTTTAATCATCTACCTGTTTTACAAAATATTATAATTTTATTTTATATTTTTGGTTTCGGATAATGACGGAGGAGCGACTCATGGCGCCCCTCTTGCCTTGCCACGGCGCACCAGGGGCCAGGGCGCCGCACACCTTGGGAACCCTTGGTCTAGAGTACCAATAAACATTAAATACGTCTTGTCTTTAATACTAGGAAAACAAAAAAAATCTTGCATAGTAATTATCAATATTGTCACCTACATTGTCAGGTGCAATATTTGATGTGCTAGGAAGAAAATATCAGATACGCAACACTAAAATAATTTCTAACCATAATTTTAACGTTAACAATAAAACACATTTTCATCCACAGCTTTTTATTTTCATTACAAAATAGTAAATTCACAGCATACGAAATGCACTATCAGAATTAGATGTACTTTAGTCAATGCAACACTGATCGTCTAAAAACTTCCAAAATTTTGTGCAGTAATAAATGTTCTATTATCCCAATTAAATTATTGTGCAAAATTGTGTCATCAATTTATTACCACAAAAATTAGACTATATTACTATGTATACAATGAAAATCACATAATTTTGTTTTAAGCAGTAAACTGTATTGTCCGTGTTGCACAAAAAAAGAAGCTTCAAAAAAATTTTGGAATCACAAGTTATAAGTTGAAATACTTAAATACAATGTTTGAAATCTCAAAATAACATCAAAAGAATTAACTAATAAACTCACACCTTCTTAAAATAAAACCTACTATTTGCCATCCGGCCCATCGCTTTGAAAAAATAATTGTAATAAAAAAAAAATACAGAGTTTAAATAATAATTAAGACATGAACAGGGAGCGTATCCATTATATATATCAAAATGGACGGTATTTTATAGAAAAAAAGGAACAAATATGCAGTACTGGTAACATAGTATCACTGATTAAATCTTCTCTAAAGACAACCAATGTCAGTAACGCCCGAACCCAATATTCGATCCTTATGCATAGATTGAACTCAATCTCGGATCGATCCCAATCCTTAGATCGATCTCCAATCCACGTTTCAATAATAAAAATTGAAATCTGCAATCTTTTTTCTGGCCGGATTGCCTGCGATCTTTTCCCTCTGTCCAGGGGTACGATAGACTCGATCGAAACCTTATGTGAATAATAGAAAATAAAAAAATATTGATTTCGAGTCGACAACATATATCCGCAAAATTCGGATTTAGGAGTATTTCGTTAAATTCTAATGGCACTGACAATTGACAAACAAACTTCACGCGCTATCTTGCTACAAGCTGACAGTTGACACATGCCATTGCTCATTTTCTACCTGCCGGCAGCGGGCAGTCATCATGGCGCACCGAGCGCACCCTTTTTTAGGGTTCCGTAGCCAAAATGGCAAAAAAGGAACCCTTATAGATTCGTCATGTCTGTCTGTCTGTCTGTCTGTCTGTCTGTCTGTCTGTCTGTCTGTCTGTCCGTCCGTCCGTATGTCACAGCCACTTTTCTCCGAAACTATTAGAGCTAGATTATTGAAACTTGGTAAGTAGATGTATTCTGTGAACCGCATTAAGATTTTGATGCAAAAATGGAAAAATTATTAAAAATTTTAGGGGTATAGGTACAACTGAAACAAAAAAATTTTTTTTCATCTAACCTATGCGTGTGGGGTATCTATACTGCGTGACTGGTGAGACATGTTCAATACTTGAGGACGTGATATTTGGCTATTATATTAGTTGGAAAAAAATAATATAAAAAAATAATATCAATTGATCACTGAGTAAATGTAGCTTAAAGTTAAATAATTATTTACCCAACGCATGGACACCGCGAGCGGGAGGGGTAGTTATGTGGTGTTTCTTTGGTAGCGCACGCCTCTGCACCGGCCGCATAGTATGCCTACTTGCCTAGCCGCGTAATTTACTTAGTATCCATGATTCATTAATTTTTGGGAAATTCAAAAAAAAATTAAGAACCTAATTTTATTACATATTTATAATGAGAATCGAGTACTGAATACTCTCCTTAAATATCGGTATTGACTCACCAGTCATGCTGTAGATAGGTCTCTAAAAATCATATTGAGGTTTCTTATATCATTTTTTTCCAACCTGAATAGTTTGCGAGAGAGACTCTTCCAAAGTGGGAAAATGTGTCCCCCCCCCCCCCCCCCCCCTCTAATTTCTAAAGTAGGGGCATGATAATTCTAAAAAAAATATATGATGTAGATTACTATAAAAACTACCAACGAAAATTGGTTTGAACGAGATCTAGCCAGTAGTTTTTTTTATACGTCATAAAAATGGTAAACCTTAATCAAAATTTCATTAAATCGACTGAAACATAAAATAAATCAAAAACCTTTTAATTTCATAAAAATAAACCTTATTGCTGCTGCGGAACCCTTCATGGGCGAGTCCAACTCGCACTTGGCCGCTTTTTTGTTGCTTGTCCAATACTGGTAATTATAACTAATAAAAAATAATCGGCCAAGTACGAGTCGGACTCGCGCACGATCAGTATGAGATCCTCAAAATCACTACTATCACTGCTTGAGAGTATAGACAAATCCATATTTTAAACAGTAAAACCGAGAAATTCCTAAGATTGCAGATTTGGATCATAAAACCGATCGAAAGAAACGTCAAAATTGTGAGATAGGTTATGAATACACTCGAACTGTCATTTTCAAACGGAGGGCTATCCGAAATCATAGAGCGAACCTCCCATGGATGGCTTGCAACCACAGATTGTAATTTCAATCTGTGGATACATTATTGGCACACTCAAACACAAATATGGATTGAAATATCGATCTTGGATTGGTAAAAACGGATTAGGATCGTATATTGGGTTCGGCCGTAAGATGATTCAAAAGTAATGGAAGACTGGTTAAAGTTTATCTAATAGGAATATTAAAGTACTTACCTGCAAAATGGCGCTTAGAACACTTAAAATATGTAGTAAAATGGATACGCTCAAAAAATATTTGGTTTTAAATAGTGCAAATTCCAGAAGAACGTAAAAAAAGTTATTGTTTACAGAATTTCAAGTAAGTATTGTATTTTCCGGACGTAAAAAGTTACAACAATAACTTTTAAGTACGGATACAAATTGAGCTAAGTATAAAAAACTACCAAACTATTTATCTACTTAGAAGAATAAGCAGCGGTGAAGATTTTCTAGAATAAATAAAAAATAATAACTTAAAAATGCAGAAGCACGAACACAAGGCATAGGCCGCACACAGCTTGAAAATCCCTTGTCAGAAATACGCTGCGTTCGATATTTAGGTTGGATTATATTATGCGGGCTGCGGCGGCAGTAACGCGCGGTTTGGCCGCTAAACCGCGAGGTCACAAGCAAATATATCTAACGATTTATTTAAATAACGGCGCAGTCGCGCCGTCTTTTACATACATTTGCTTCTAATCTTGCGTTGTATACTGTGCGTTCCCCGAACGCATATAAATCCAGCCTAAGGCTGCGTTTCCACCAGAGATGTGTTGCGAGGAATGTGTTTTTGAGAACCAATAGAATCGCTTCATTGACATGAGCTTGCCGTGACATCGCTCAGCGCAGCGATTCTATTGGATCTAAAAAACACATTCCTCGCAACACAATATCTCCGGTGGAAACTCAGCCTTAGGTACGTCGGTGGGCCAATGGTTGGTAGCTGACCTATTCAGGTAGATGTGTGTACGAACAAATGCGCCAATCGCGCCCTTTATTTTCAATTTCATATATTATCTTCAAACTGTGTGCGGCCTATGATGGGTATAATAAACAAAAAAGTATAATAAATCCGACGCCTCGTCGCTAATTGCTAATTAACTAATATAATAGCTAATAAATGTCAAGAGGGAATACTTGGAAGCCTTACAAGCTGAGAATTTTCTCATGATTGCTTCTTAACACGCAGTAGAAGTCAAATACTGTCAGAAGATTTAATTATCAAGCTGATTGAAGCTATAAAACAATATAAATTGGAGTCTTAAATCTGAAGAGTGCGAGAGAATCAAGGCAAAAAATAATATCAAGAAAACATATCGCCAATTTCACAGGGAATGCTTTTCGTATTATATTAAATATAAAAAAAACATTTGAGCTGTAATGGAATTGTTGGCCGATACGACCCAAAGAAAGTCTCTCTCGAATGTCTTTTGATTTTTCGAATTCGCTGTGATTTATAAGTACAAATGTTTTATTTTTTAAGTACAAAAATATACTGATCAAAAAATGTTTACGAACTATTGAACACATTAAGTAGACGTATAAGTACGTTTATCTGACGTTGATAACATTTTTTTATTGTAAATTACTCTTAATGTCATAAAAATATTGTCGCCATAATACCTCAACCATAGCAGTCATTCTATTAAGTAGTTTTTTTTAATAAATGTTTTTAAGTAAACGGAGTTACGTGGCAAATAACAAGGTAAGTATCTTATTTTTGATGCAATTTATCCGTATAATAATAATAATAATAATAATAATTTATTCATGCGTTAAGACAATACACGTTAAAAACTAACAATTTTACAAAATTTTGACACGCGCCATTAGCCCAAACATCACTACAATAATTTTTATAACATTTACATTTTTGCTACAACTAAACAATTATACAATAAAACGACGAATACAAAAGAGAAGAAAAAAAACAAGAACGGCATAAGCAGGCAGTGTACTGTGTATTGCTTAACACAGAAATGGAATACCACTCAGGTGTATCACCGCAGCGCAGAAACACCACGGTACCTGGTCTTCCGTGGTTCCTTAAACGTATGACGTACGACAAACTCAACAACAACTAATTAAATAATAATAACAATACAATAATAAAATAATATGTAATAATATTATGATTTATGACATTAGCTATCTATAAGTAAGTAGTGTAAGTATACAAAATTGTGTGTGTGCTAAACAATAAAGTCGAGCGGATGAGCACTGCGCACGGCACCTATTCCACAATAATTTTATGTACGGTAGTATAGTAAAAAAAAAAACACAATTTACAAAGTTTTATGTTGGTATACCTGGCAAGCCTTCGCGAACCACCTGTATCTCCCTCTTTCGGCAACTACAAACGGTAAGTACTAGTTTATTAAATATTAATAGGTGATGTAAGAATTTTGTATTACGTATCATTTGTTAATGTTATTAATAACTATAGATAAATTAATTAAATATAGATGTTTAAACATTACTAATCAATTTAAAGATTGTTGCTCATGAAACAAGAGGGCTTTCAATTTTATTTTAAAATTATTTTTTGTTTTCAGAGCTCGGTAAGATGGCGGTAGAAGGTTGTTCCAGATCTTACTTGCCAGGTATCTGAAGCTACCTCTAAATGCAGAAGAATGATGACGTGGAGTATCAAGCAAATATGCGGAGCCTCTGGTAATAGCCTGTCTCTCACTAGCCCAGTGCAGTTTCTCAAAGAGGTAGGAGGGAGTTTTTGATTTTATAACCCCAAATAAAAGAGTAGCGAAGTGCACCTTTCTGCGGCCATCCATTTTAAGCCAACGCAAGCCATTTATGAATGGCGTCACATGTGCTCGCACCGGAATATTACAGCAGTATCTAGCACATGCGTTTTGTACTTTTTGTATTAGACGCTTGGATCTTGAAAGCAAACAAGGACCCACAGTGACATCTGCATAGTTTAGGTTGGAGAGTATTAAAGTTTCACACAAGGTAGTGCGTAAACGTTCCGGGATAAAGTTTCTAATTTTATATAAAATTTTCAATCGGTAGAAACATCTACTAACTGACTTTGCCACGTGTTTCTCAAACTTCAGACCCTCATCCATCAGCACACCTAAATTACGCGCTTCAGAAACTCGCTCGATTATTTGATCTCGAATCCGTATAGTAGGTGAAATAGCCTCGAGATTTTGCACCTGATGTCTAGTACCTAATATCATAAACTTAGTTTTGGCAGGGTTAAGAATCAACGCATTGTTCTCCGACCACTCTTGTATACGCGCTAAGTCCTCATTCAGCTTTTTTATAGCTTCCTTGACATCACGCATTTTAAAAGTGATGTAAATTTGGATGTCATCCGCAAAAATATCGTATTGACAAAACTGTATACATTTGGTGACATCTGCACTGTAGATTGTAAACAGCTTTGGACCAACTACTGTACCCTGCGGTACACCTCTGGTAACTTCCTCTGGATCTGAACGTATAGCTTCCCCTTTGTTGTCATTAATTTCCACTACTTGCGATCGGTCATTAAAAAAATCAGCGAACCAAGCGATGACATCTTCACCAAAGCCATAATAATGTAATTTTGCTAATAACAAACTTATATTTAGAGTTTCGAAAGCACGGGAAAAATCTAGCAATACTAATATAGTGACTTGACCAACATCTTGTGCAGCGAGTATATTATCTACGACATTAGTCAAAGCAGTAACTGTACTGTGCCGCTTACGAAAGCCTGATTGTGTCTTAGGTAATAGGTTATTCTCCTCAATATACACATCCATTTGACCACATATCACTCTCTCAATAATTTTAGAGATGCATGGCAGTATATTTATAGGTCTGAGATCCCCAGGTTCCAATACGTTATCTTTTTTTGGTAACGGTCTTACTATCGCCAAATGCCACAACTTAGGATATTTGTGAGTCGTTAAAGACAAATTTATTATTTCTTTATCGAAAGATTATTACCCGACTGCCAGGAGGGTTATGTGTTTAGCGCGTATCTTGTAAAATATAATATTCATGTAGTCAGCATGAATTTTTGTGCTGGCAACATTTGAATAAGTTACGTTCCCTCAAAATTGAAAGGCAAATCAACCCAGTCATGTTACATGTCAAATAAAAATTTATCTAATTTTTTGTTAAGGTAGCCTCACGATCCTTGCAGCACGCAGTCGAGAACCGAAATATGCTGCCGCTTCCTTTAACTTATTGGGCATTGAAAGAAGTGTGTAATTTTGCGTGTGCAGCGTGCCGCATGGATCGAAACACTACCTATACAAGGTGTAACAAAACTTAGTGATAATACTTTAGGTGTGTTTTGAAAGGGCATTGGGCAAGCGCCCACGCGTTATGAATATTTCCCAAAGTTGAAAAAAAGTTACTCTTCCAGCGCTGCTACTTTCACAGCGAAGTCTATGTACCACACACCCTAAAGTATTATCATTTAGTTTTGTTACACCCTGTATATCCAATAACATTACGCGACGCTTTTGACCGGGTTAGCCCGCGCTAGTCATGCGTATGTCTCGCGGAAACGCTTCTGGATGTGGTGGGCGGCGTTGAGCAGGCGATGGTGGAGGGTGAGGGGCGGCAGATAGGCGGGGGGCGGGGCGACGGCGGGGCGCGCGATGAGGGGCGGGATGACGGCGTCCTTGTCCGGGTGGCAGAAGAACGCGACGCAGTGGCGGCCGCGCGCGCGTTTGTACGCACCCGACGGCACGACGACGCGGTGCATCTGGAATGAGAAATTAGATTATTTTAGATGATTTAAATATAATGATAATTTATGATAGAAAATATTTAAATCTATCACACTAACAGCTGAATCCTGGATACACGATGCAAATTGCAATGCAAAGTCAATGGTGGCGAATTCAGAACTTATTCATGATTCATGAACTACGAAACTTGTGAGAAACTGTAATAGAGCGAGATGCAATATAACGCTTTGTCGTGTGGCGGATGAGATAGTAAGTCGGTTTGCCGCTGTGTCGCGGTTCGCAGCGTCGGTGTACTAGAGACGTAACTCGTAAGTCATCATACTAACTTCATAAACATTGACTCACCAGAGCGGGCAAGATGTTAGTGGTCCACGAAGCCAACAGTTCCCCGGTGTGGATGAGGATAGCGCCGGGCAGGTGACCCACCGGCTGCCACTTGTCGTTCAATTTCACCTGAAACATAAAAATAGTACTATTAGCATAACACTAACAATGGGGATTCTACATCTCACATTATTACAGCTTCAATCCTTCTATTCTGTCAAACAGCATAGTCTGTAATCTAGTACATGTCAAACACCGTTAAAAGACCTACGGTCTTACCACAAAAGATTTAAACACTTGTTGAACAGTTGTTTTGAGATCATTTTGTACTGAATTTTTCTCTAATCAACTGTTTAAATCTTTTGTGGTAAGTTCGAAAGTTTTTAGAAGCTGATCGCACATTTGTCAGCACCAGACGCGTCGAACGCACCGCGTAGTTCATGAAATGCGGCGCGTACGGTGCGGAAGAATGTGCAGCGAGGTTTCACATCATTTCATACAACGAATTCAAAAGAATGCGGCGCGAGCGCGCTGACAAATTTGCGATCACTTAAAGTTCAACCAATTTTTTTAAAGAAGTCTGTCTTACCAAGAAATGACTACTCTACAATTGGTGCTAAAACTTCAGTACTTCAAGTCATTCTTTACAGGTAAATAAATTTTAATTTCTTTATAGACTGTCTTGTAACCATATTTTAATAAAGCATTGGTCTTCTTCTTTATAGGAGTACTTATCTCCTCAATAGCGTTGTTTAAATAATAACGTCTCAACGAATTAAAACTACTGCCAAAAGATCTCAAAGAATCAAGAAAAGGGCGCAAAAAGTTTAATTTTGTATACTGAAAATAAAAATTGGTTGTCTGTGAAGTTGGTTTACTATTTATCTATTTATTTATTTTATTTACAACGTCAAACACTACAGTCGCTCGAGCCGATCATGCCTCTCTCTACTGTAAAACTGCTTGTGTGCTGCAAAAAACGTGAAAAAAAAGTGCAGGATTGTGCAGTGTGAACTTAACCTAACGGGACAATGACGTCATCTTTTTCGTATGTGATGCAGCCAGTAGTATCGAGTTATTATAGACGTTGTCACGTCAAAATCCGGATTTTATGGTGGATTGCACCAGAGGCGTAGTTAAAATTAAGGTTATTGTCAAATATGGCGTCCATAATGGACTTTTACTGGGGATTTGACAGTTCATTTGACTTTTTGTTATGGTTAAACTTAAAGTTATAGTTAAAGTAGGTTAGTGCAATTCACTCTTAGTAACCCACCTCCAATCCCCCCTCCGAGTCCTGCGCGACGAGCGTGAACGTGCAGCGGTCAGAGTGCGCGCCGCACCTCGTGTACGTGCCGCCGTTGTCGCGGCAGCACGGCCCGTCCTCCGGCGGCACTGGCGGGTAGTACAGCAGACGGATAGCTGAGGGATTCTCGCCGTCGCTCTGCAGCATCCCAGAGTGGGACGCGAGTAAAGCAGCTGGCGGTAGACCTGGAATACACCAGAAAATAGTAAGAAACACTACCTTGCCAAAACTCAGAACCGTTGTAGGCGTTAGACTATTGAAGCATACAGTATTGTATAGTGAGCTACAGTCTCGCTCACGGCATCTTTCCTTAGGCCATGATGGATAACCGTTATATGCGAAACTAGAGGTTAGAATGCACTACCTACTATTACTACTATCACGGGCATACAGACGAATATTCAGTGCACTTTCTAAATCCTTTACTATTAGGCCAGCATGGACGACGACGAAGTTTGAAAACAAAATTCGATTTTTAAACTTCGTAGTCGTAATTTGGCGACGGATTTGGCTAAGGCAGCCTTCAAAGTGCCACTACCACGCAATAGTCATTCTCTGTTCAATAATTACTCAATTACATCTCTACCACAGCTCTGAATTTACGTATAGGCCGTATAGGCCATAAACAATGGGCGGCCCGCGGCAGCGTCCTAGGGGCGGCGCTAGCGTCCTATGGCGTCCTGGGATGGCGGCAGAGTTCGTACATACTACATAGCGGCAAAATTAAAGTGGACTATACTTATAAAAAATATAAACCCGGCCCTGTCTCTACCACTACTCAACAGCACAGTACTAACCGAAAGCATACGCGAGCGCCTGCAGCAGCATCCTGGCCAGATTGGTCATGTCCTGCGCCAGCGGCAGCAGGTGCTGGCAGAACTCCGGCACCTCCGCCTCCGCCGGCATCGCCGCAGCCGACAGCGTCGTGATGTTGAACGAGTGACGCAGCTCCTGGAATTAGACGTGGAAATTAATCACCGAGTATTTGGTTCCATTATCCCAATTAATTTATGAGCAGCATTGGGTTGGGGACGGTACCCTCGTGCGAAGGAGTCACAATAGATGCTCATGGGTCGCAGACGTCAGGGCTACAACGATCTGCCTTCAAGGAAAAAAACCTGTTCTATTTGAGGAATAGGTCAGATTATAGAGTTATAATGAGAGCAATGAAGCACTTTAATGTCCTCAGATATGTGGACGTGGAGTCTTATTTAACGACCTTGGAATTGCGACTTTATTGCATTTATAGATAAGTAATAATTATGGACAACTGAGACAAACTTAGTGAAAGCGAACTGGCAAAATTCAAATACAGTGTGTTAGCAGTGTTTATGTAAACACCGTTATCCTTGAAACCATCAAATAAGCCCGTCAAAATGAACAACTTTTTCTATGAGAACAATGCTGGGAACTCAAAAAAAAATGCCGTCTTTATACCCATACGCATGCCCGGATCGGCAATTTGTTTATTTTATTTTTGTAATACCTAGAATATCGATCGTGGGAATCGCAGACACAATAGATTTTCAATAATTGTTATGCGGCAGCCGGGTGCCGCTTGAGGATTGATAGGTGAAAACTTATAAGCCAAAGTAATTATTGAGGGGATTTTCTTAAAAATAATATAATAAGAAACACTATTAAGTACATTTTTATACGCTTTTTATTAGCTTCACCTGTATATTTGTTTGTAACCGACTTCTTTGGGCGCGCGCGATTTTGACCCACTTTAAACAGCCAGATTTCGTTCAAATTTTGTAGGTTTATCGAGGACCGATGACAATACACTAATTTGATATAATTATTCCATTTTTCAATTTATATGTTTGTATGTTTGTTTGTAACCGACGCTTTATATAAAAAGCGTGTTTTTAGTTTTTTAACTATTACTTATTTGTTACAACGATTGACGACTTCAACCACGAAAAGTTATTTTCAACTCAACAGGTGGCGCTGTACTTAACGACACCAAAATTAACTATTATTATTATTTCATGGTCAAAGTAAAAATTTGTTAGCAGCGATAAGAGTGTAAATGCGTACTATCTTGCGGTTAAAATGCGATGACGAACATATTTTATCAATGTTTCGTAAGTTCGTAACGAACTCTCCTCTTGTAATGCGTGAAATGTTACGCAAATCAAGGAAAGTCGTGATCAAAAATGCCTTCATATCTCAATAGATAAACGTCAAGGTAACATATTGCTAAGTTAACTAAAGCTGGCACGTTCATAGTACTGACACTTGCAATTTCACTATACAGTATGTTTAAAAATATAATATGTTTGCATCATGAAAAAAATATCGTATAATCTGCGTACGATAATAATATGCTATCGGACATCGTACGTAGGCATAAAATTATCGTATGTGTACGATAATAATTATTATTATCGTACGATTCCGAACGCTTATAATATTTATAAACAGTAGCATAAGAAAAACAATAACTGTCCCCTTCACGCTCATAAGATCGACCGCGCGCGAGAGAGACGGACAGACTTTTCATGATGCGTATGCAGTACGACGTCACGCCGCGCGCTTATTCACACTACACTACACAAGCGCAATGTTTTTAAATGTGTTGATCGTGCCAGCTCTCATTAACTGACCTGCCCCCTTATGGCCGTTCCCTATATTCAATCTATCTCTAGTTTGACATACAACCGATCGCAGCTGACATAGAATTGACATAAAATATATGGAGCTAATGTCTAATGTGAGCTATTCCTATCTCAAGTAAGAGATAGATCAAATATTGGGAACGGCCGTTAGACAATGTATCTTTAGTTAAAAACGATGACGAAATTCGTTATCAAAATGTATGCGATTTGACATAAGCTATCGCTATCGCTAAATGACATTTCGTTTGCGAAGACTAAATATGTCAAATCCCATACATTTTGATAACGAATATCGTCATCGTTTTTAACGAAAGGGACTTTGTCTACGGCCTCTGTACCTAATGCTAGTCTCATAAGGGATTTCTACGGAGATTTTCGCCTTGTAGGTTGCTCCACGAATCGCTTGAAGTTTAAACAATGACAAAAATTGCCTTGGAACCTAGGTCATTTAGCCGAGCCATTCATACTGTTATTTTCGATCGTAATCAGCTGAGCTCTTCGTCAGAGCTTCTGTTACCTGTGGAAGGCTGAGTTTCCACCGGAGCTGTGTGGAGGAATGTGTTTTTGAGAATCAACAAAAACGCTCCACCCCTGACCAAGCTAAGCTCAGCGATTCCATTTAATCTTTGCTTATCCCTGGCAACCCAACTCCGGTGGAAACGCAGCCTAAATCCCTCATAACTTTCAAGGTTCATGCATTACCTTTTTGGTGGTGTCAAATTGTTCCATTCCGGGACGAACGTAGCCGTGGTTGCTCACAGGATTGCGGAGGTACTGGGCCTGGCAGCCTTCTGGCAGGGCGCAGAAGTTGTCCAAATCGCCATAAATCGCTTTCAACTGGAAAATTTACAAAAATTTGGTAAAATTTTGGTCAATTAATGAATTAGTGTTTTTTAACAAACTGCTATGGAGCCAGACGTTTATTCCAGTTCAAAGCAATGTGGGACGTATTATTATGTTTCCCTTTGAATAAAAACTACACAGTCTACTCAATGCAATCAAATGTAAAAAAAATTAATGATTTATAATATTTTTTAACTGCGCTATATACAAGTTTTGAAACTTCATAGTTCATGGCAAGTAAACACCTGGGTCGTTCTATTTTTTCGGTCCCATTTGGCCATTTTCGTAGAATCGTTTTTTTTTTAAGATATTTCGACAAAATTTTGTATTTAGGCTTGTGTACGTATACTTACTCTGATCCCTGAATTGCCTTAGTCTGCTATTTATATTTACGATATAAATAGATGGATGGTAATGATGCAACAGATGGAAATGAAAATCGATAAGATGGAAATTTAAAGGATTGGATGGAAATGAAAAATAGTTATATGGAAGCGAAAAAAAATAAGGAATTTCATGTTAGTTATAAGCAGAATACTTGTTATTGTTTTATTTTTATGAGTAATGAGATCAGTATTTTAATTTAAGTCTCATCTACTAAAAATAAATTAAAATATAAGAATTTTGTTAAAAAGTAAGAAACAAGTCAGACATTATTATTTTATTTAAAAAATGCAAGCAATCTTTACTTCTACTATATAATCGTATACAATCAACATTCCATGCACTTTACCTATCTATTAACTTACTAGATTTTTTAAGAAAACAATATTTTAGGAAATAGTCTCACAAATCGCAGTTCTATGCAATTTTGCGCCTACAAGTTTAGTGAACTTTAGTAAACTCTTGAAAATAATATCTCAATTTGTTACACACCACTTTATACATTAACAAGCATTAGATATAGTGATGCTTAGCAACAAAAATATGTATAATGTCCCAGTAACTAATAAAGTCTTAAATTCTTAAAAAACATTTTAAAATCTCAAATATTAAGTTTAATCACTTAATTATAAAGTACTAGCTAGACTAGTACTACGAAGATAGGTACTTATTAAAAGGAAAATATACCGGGTTATCCGTGTGTGACGTGAATTTGAAAATAATCACATATTTAGTTTCATTATGAGATGAACATGAATAATACTATTCGAAGATATATTTTCCATATTTATTTGTCAGTAATTTGTGCTAGTCGGTTTATTAAAGGCTCCAGAAGCATTTCTTTGACAGGGCGTAAATCTACAATATCTATATAGAGTTACACAATCCACAAGCTAGGTAAAAATCTTTGTTTTGAACGACAGTGACTTCTCCTAAGTAAATATTGTCTCAGACGTAATTAATCCCCCCTTTTCTATCTAATAGTAGATAACAGTGATGAGACAGACAACAAACCCCCAAAATAGAACCGTTCAAGTGAACCAACTGATGATGAAGCAATCCATTCTCTGTTTTTTTAGATTACCGGTAATTTGGTACAAAATGACTCGCAGCAAGAAATATTAAATATGTAATGTAATATATAGATAGAATTTGGACAAAATCTGTTATAAAAATACTAAATAATACCAAAACACCGGAAAATTGGTTAAAAAATCGGAAGAAATGGGTGGAAATGAAGTGGATGGAAATGAAGTTTTGGCATTTAATTTAAATTTTTGTTGCATTCTTGTACATTTCAAAAGCCATGCGACATATCTTTAGAAGGTATTTCAATAGCCTTTATCATAATGTATTATAAAAATCACTAGTAACAAAAGTCATTTACATAGGCAACGAATGGTAATGCAGGCTTACCCGTGACAAAACGAGAAATTGCAACTAAAAATTAAATTTTCTCCGAGAAGCAATGCGCACATCTTATCTCGCCTATAATGTATGGCAGACATGGGCACGGTGGTTGCGAAACATGTTTGCACGTTGATCTACAGATGCAGATTTAGTCAAAAACATAAAAACCATTTGCTTGAAAAGAAATGAATTATTTCGCGTGACAAAATTAAAACCTGCGTTCTCTCAATGTTGCAGATACCCGAGTTCATTCTTATGTTTAAAAAGGTCAATATGAGTATTTAAGCTAATGTTCCAGTAAAAAACATAATAAGATTTATTACGAAAACTCCTAGAAAATTGTGTCTAAGCTAAGAAATCTGGGAGTGTACAGTCGAGGGAAATGAAATTTTGGCTATTTGATGATAAATATCTTTTTGATTATTTATCTTACGGAAATACACAATACGTGGCAAAGTAGAACACTATAGACTTAACATTTTAAAAGTATTTGATCGAAAAAAATCATTTCGTAAATATCAAATTTTGATCTTGAAAGCAAATGGGACCGAAAAAATAGAACGACCCACCTACAATGACGATTTTATAGCAGCATTCGATGATTATACAATTCTTATAAGCAAAAACTTCCTAGCATTGCTCTTTATCTTATCGGAATAATAACTAGGTATGTAATAGCAGGTATAAAATACTCATACCATGAAATAGGTGGCACGCTTAGCTGATGTGAGCGATAACTGTTCGAGAAGTAAGTTATAGCTTGTGAAAGATGAGCCATTTTATGACTTGTTCAACTGCAATCGCTGCTACTTTGTTTTAGGAATATAGCAAATGTAACTAGCATTCAGTAGAATACGTATTTCTTTGATTCTATCTCTGTCTTCTAGAAAAATCTCTTACATATGACCCAAATTGTCTAGTAAGTAGTAACCCAGTAATAACTATTCATGTCTTCAAGCGACCGTTATATTTACATGCAGTCATGCGAGACGTTGATGAATCACAAAAATATTGCCCTGGATCTTGACGGATTACGGCGCCGGAAGCCGCAGATAAAGATCGGAGCTGACTAAAACAGTTAAGCCATGATAAAAGATCACACTGGTTGTTCATGCCATTTGAATTTTAAATTTTAACGTATTTTTGAATGTATTTTTATTGTAATTTATATTTTTATTTTATTTTATTTTAATTTATATTTTATTTTTATATTATTTTATATTATTTTAATAAACTTGTCACTTTTGAACTTTTATTTTATATTAGTATATCATTATAAACTTGTATTTTGTTATTTTATGGGTCTATTGCCTGAATTAAACGATTATTATTATTATTATTATTATTATTATTATTAATTTGCTGAAAAGGTGTGACAAATAACCAGTTTCCCAGGATTTTGTCAGAAGTTTATCTGTTCAACAACGTTTTTGATTGGTTAATATTTTGACGTAAGCCAATCACAACCGCTAGTGAATAGATAAGCTTTAGTCAAAAAACCTTGGGGACCGTGCAATAGTTAACTTTTAACCTTGACTCTGTTATATGAGTTATGACCTTCCTGTAATGTGAGGAAGGAAGATGGTCATGTTTCCGTTACTACAGGGCTGCAGGGCCGTCCCGTAAAATATTATTCATCATATATTTGTTACTAACACATAACAAAGTGGACAAGCAGATACGTAGATGGAACTCGCATCACAGGAAGGATGATGAACTTGTTCACGTAAAGGGCCGTCCAAGTATTATTCGTAACCCTACATGTTGATAAGAGAAGTCCTCTCTTCACCAACCCGAGGTTTACTAACGTAATACTTGCGCGGCCCCACTTTATACAAAAACCTTTTGTTCCATAGCTCGTGAGACCAGGGATTTGCCAGGTAGGTCTGGTGAATGTTATCCACCCAACCCAAACCCACCTTATCATCAGCAATCCCGTGGTTCACCAACATGGCCAGTCCCTTCCCGTTGAGAGCCGTGAACAGCTGTTGGCCGATGCGCCTCACTACCGACTTCATGGGACACACGTCCGTACCTGGCGACAAAGAAAAAAAATAATGAAATGGGGTGTTCCAATTTTTAGAAATAAAAATAGAAGTTTGCAAACAGTAGTTTACCATTTAAAGTAACAAATTCAGTAAAATGCCTGAATGGGAATTTAATATGATGAGTTTAAAGACCCCACAGGTCATGGTACACCTACTTTCGGGGCATGCTTTTAAGTTGTAAGTCGGTAAAACGTTACTTGGATGTTGTACCGAGTAGCTTTGTGCAGTCAATTAAATCAGAAAATTCTTGACTAACTAAGAGTACTCTTCTCACAATGTAAATACAGTTTACGAGAGCGTAGAACCATTAAGATTCATATAGTGCTTATTTAAAAACATGTTACTGTTTGTTTGCCTGACGCTCTATTAAAACTTAACGACCGAGGTCTGCTATAGTATCCAGACTCGACAGTAGGACAATACCCGGCAGAAAAGAATGGATACGGATCTCCGAAATCTGAAGAGATTCAGAAGATATAGAGCTGATTCCTTTTAAAAACTGCCTACATTTTGATAACTTGTCCGGGATTTTTTGCTGCTTAGAACGTATTGGGCGATTGGGAAACTGACTTTCAGTGTTGCCTAACTATGTATAACAGAGCAGTTTGCAGAAATGGAGCACGCAACATTGAAATTATCGTCTGACACTCGAGAATTTCAACGAAATCGTGGGCATGCAAAAATAAATTGTTTCATCAGATTACGAAAGATCTGTAAGATTAACGAGCATGATCCCTAGCAGGAATGTGTCACTCGTGTTTATAATATCATCACCAGCCCGAATCTAAATACCGTTATATCATCATAAAAACATCACCTTCCTTTCTAACACAGACACGATAAAAGTTACGTACAAGGAGAACAAACGCGTGTTACGGAGATGGAATTACCTACTTGACGTTACATTTTGTGTTCTAGCAGCTAGCTTCTAATTGACATCCCAACTTTTTTCTAAAGATTGGTTCAGCCTTAATAGCTGTATAAGGGATTGCCATCGCCTAGGACTAACCGCTAAACGTTGTTACTGCGCTGTTCATTAACGTATGAAAAGCTTTTATTGTCTTTTGGCCATTACTATTTCGACCTTTCCGTCCTCAATTTTATCAAATTCGATCACGTTACGCCCAAATTATTTCCGCATACATCGCGCGATTTCGCGATAAGAGCCCCCCAAAAATGTCAATACATTATCGCCCTCCGTATATAGACACAGTAGAACGGCAAATATTTTGATATCCATAAAACACTTGTGTTTGTTAGTCGAAGGTTTGGCCGTGACACGCTTCGTCTGCACAGCAAATGTATTCAGCGAACGATGGTTTTTGTCTGTAAATCCTCAATGTCAAAATTAATATGCATCCATATTTCTACAAAAAATAAATTCATTTCGAAAATCCATTTTCAGTTGTGTCCCAATTTTTGCACTTTTTTACGAACGAAAAAGTATCCCGGCATGCATGATAATAATATAGAGGCATACAAGGTGTTATATAAATATTAAATTAGTGATAATACAAACTTAGTGATAATAATAACATTATTTACACACCCTAAGTTCACTGTGAAAGAAGCAGCGCTGAAAGACTTTTTCAGAAAGAGTTACATTTGACTTCTATATTTCTTAGAGAAATGGCCCAACGTTTTGTAAAATATCCCCTAGATGCCCTAGAATGACGAAGAATGTGGAAGAATCTTCGTACTGGAAACTAAGCTTGTGACCGTTAATGTACCATCGAGGAAACTTAGGCAGTTGACACTTGACGGACCTAGTGAACCTACGTCATTTGGTCGGCATATTATGTCAATTCAATGTTAGCTGTGATCGGTCTGATAGATTTGACCTAACGCCTTACGCCACTAACGCGACCAAATTACTTAGGTCCGCCGTCTGCCTAGGAATCAACTTCTCTGATAGTACATTCACAATTTACATCTCATCAAAATTTCCATAATTACTACTACTGTGAACTGTCTATTGCACTATTGGCTACTTAAAACGATTTTACCGACCATTTAGTAGCATTAATCACTATCGTTATTTAGAAATTCCGCAAATTTCTTCGTTGCACAATATCTCTAATAAATAATTCATACAGCTAGTTAACATTGCTTGAATTATTATTTAAGGCGAATGCTAACATTATACGAATTTTTAATTAATGTAATGTAACGCGGCTAATAATTGTATAATAATTAATAACCAATAACTCGATTTGTATTGGTAACAGTCAGATAATTAAAATATAATGACAATGATACGATATTCTAATTATCTATTGTGTTGTTACTATACAATAGCCGACTCTACAAATTGGCAACTAACAATACGAGTATTATATTCCTAATATTATAAGGTCCTCAATCCTCATTCCAGAAGGGCCGCCATTAGAAGAAAAAAATTGGTTTAGGTGGCATACTAGACCCGTTATTCCTTTGGCTTATTGCTTAGATATTCCTAGAAATTTACCGTTAATAACTCGTAAATTCACAGCTATTTCACCTAGGGCTTTCAATATCTTAACATTTGCATAATAATCTCGTTCAGTCATCGACAAATCTAGTATTAAATGAAAGTGTCGGTGAAACGCTGGTGTCGCCTACGCACTAGTCTCTGCCATCACACCAGGCGGCCAGGGGGCCTAGACAAAAACCATTTTCTGTAAGCGTTAACGCCTACGGAAAAATCTAATTGTATGGAGTTGACATTTGCTAACCAGATGTCACGTGATTGCTGCTTAAATTGTAGACAAAGTCATTATTCCTCTTGCGGAAAGGAACGTCGAAGTGAGCGTGACACGCAAACGACAAAAAATTTCATCAAAATGGTAGACATGTGCCACTTTTGACAAACGCCAATGATATTTTGACGTTTCCGCAACACGATAAATTAGCGGGAGATCCGACCCAGACGCTAACGCTAGAAACGAGTAAACAGTGATATTTTTGTGTGTTTTTAATTCAAATTAACTAGTGAAAATGCATAGTTTAAGATTATTATGGGCTGCTCATATTGAAACAACATTGCAAAGACGTCAAACAAGAATAAATCGACGTAAAATGGTGCAAATTATGGAGATGGAGGACTTGGAATTTATTCATCGTTTTAGGTTAGATAAACAAAGTTTTTGGCGTCTTTGTGAAGATCTTCGGCGTTTAACCTCATTGAAAGGTACACGGGAAATTAGTTTAGAAATCAAGGTAAGTTTTGTACCTACTTCTAACCTTTAAAGTTACTTAGTGTAATTTCTCAATGAAATCATGTTTCAGGTTTTGTGTACTCTTAGTTTTTTGGCTACGGGTTCATATCAACGCATCGTTGGACTAACGCAGCATTTGATACAAAGAACAACTAGTAGGTGTATACGTCAAGTTGTTGAAGCATTGAGCTGTCCAGCCATTATAAATAAATGGATTCTGTTTCCGAGGTCGCAACAACAACGAGCCCAAATAAGACTTGAGTAAGTTATGATAGGATGAAAGTATTTAAGTTTAAAGATATACTAGAATACCTTTAATTAGTAGCATATTCCTGATGTACTTTAGTCTTTACACTAAACAATATACTTTCTTTAAGGCTAATTAATAGGTACACTTAGAAAATGCCTTAATATGTAGCCTCGTATGCACAATTGCACATTAGGTTCGAAATATTAGTAAAAAAATCTGTCCTCTTATAAACTAAAATATTAAGTATTATATTTTTCAAAACTACAGGTTTCAGAGGCGGTTTAGACTCCCGGGTATAGTTGGATGCATAGACTGTACCCATGTGGCAATAGTCAAGCCATCAGATGATGAACACCTATTTTTTAATCGGAAAGGGTATCATTCGTTGAATGTACAAATGGTAAGTTTACATTTATCTGTGACTCAACTATGTAAATAGCTTTAAATAGTTCTTACAGAAACATTAATAAGATTATTACATACATCACACAGCGTGCACTTTAAATTCTAGTTTTTTTAAGATAAGTACTTTAATTTTTACTTTTAATAATTTTAATTTTTGTTAATCCTTCATTTCAAGAAACTGCTCTTTTGTCAAGTAGGTATATTATCATTTTATGTTAAAATTTGAGTGACCTGCAGGACAGGCTCAGCCTCGTGCAGGTGCCAATGTAACACAATACCTGGAAAATCTGTTACTTATATGAGAATCCACACAATTTATACTGTACTTGTCGTATTTTGTAACAGCTGATGTAAAGTTGCTAATAAACTACTTCTATTATTACATTTATATATATAATTGTTAAATAATATTTTTTCTGTCAACAGGTATGTGACAGTAATTTAAAAATTACTAATGTTAATCCAAAGTTTGGCGGAGCTACCCATGACTCTTTCATATGGGCATCTAGCAGAATGGAAACATTTATGAGAGAATTGCACCAAAATGGAGAACAAGTGTGGTTATTAGGTAGGTTAATAAATAATATTATCATGGTATATTTTTAGATAACACTTGTTGAAAACATTTTATTCGCAAATAATCATTATAATAGTACAAATATTTATTTATGTATTTTTAGGTGATTCTGGATATCCTCAGCGGCCATGGCTGATGACTCCTATATTAAATGCAATTCCTGGCTCTGTTGAAGATACATATACTCAGCGACATGTACAAGCAAGGAACTGTATAGAGCGCTGTTTTGGATTGCTCAAGTCACGTTGGAGGTGTTTATTAAGACACAGGACCTTGCATTATCATCCTGTGGTTGCTGGGAAAATTGTACTTGCCTGTTGTGTGTTACACAATATGGCTGTAGAGGCCAATTTACCTCCTCCATCTATTATGGAAGTAGAAGAAGATGATGCTCAACCTGAGAATGCATCTGATAGTGTTGGTGCTGCGAGTAGTCAAAGTGAGCTACTCCAAGGCAGGGCAGTACTGAATAATCTTTTATCCAGACTTTAATTCATGAGTATAATTTTTAGTAGTTGAAATAGTTAAAGTATTACTTAGTTGTTAGTGTGTAATGGTCTAGGTGTAACTGATTTGTGAAAGTAATAATATAACAAAACCTCATTTCCAAGTTGAAGGTATAACAAGGTTCTTATTTTCTGTCAAATATGTTTCATTAATATTAATATACACTATGCAAATTTTATTGTTCAATTAATTTTATGTTAGTAAGTAGTAGTTATGATTTTGTTTATCTAATTTTAATCTTATTCTTATGTAATATCTTTTATACATGAAGGAATGCAACAAGTGAATATGAATAAATACAATATTTAATTACATTAGGCATAGAATACATAGTATAAGGGCTGATTTTTCAATAGCCAGATATCTATACAAAAGCTGTCAAACCGCAATATTTATTCCCCAGATAAAAATTATCTGACCATTGAGAATGAAGGGTAGAATACATAATTGTTACTTAAATTCTAATTTGGTGTAGTACTTGTACTAGTTAAAGTATTTCTTACTTGTGTATTACTATATTTTATTATTATTATTAGTGTATAACATGTTCATATTGTGTTTGTAATTTGTGAAAGTATTGTAAAAATTTCATTTCCATTGAAGATAAAAATTAAAAAGATTCTTATTTCCTTTAAAATAATATGTTTTATTTATAGTACACTATGCACTTATAAAATTAATATAGTATAAAAGAAGTCTAAATTAAAAAATAATAAGTAACAAAATATAATTACATAGCTTAAAATACTTAAAAAATTAATACAAAATGTCCTAAATTAAAATTAGATAGATAGATATTAGAATTAGAGTAGAATTAAAATAAATTAATGTGGTCTCAAATCACGAGTTTCTAGAAGTGATATCAATTGTGATAATCTTAAATTCAATTGTTGCGTGGAGTCACGTAGGTCTGCCTCTACGCGGGTGCGAACTTCTTCGACCCGAACGCGCTCTGCTTCAATTTGCACTCTCTCTCTATCGAGCTGGACTCGCTGAGATTCTATTTTGAGCCGTTCAGTTTCCAGCTCATATAGACGCGCATCTCTATCCCTTTCGAAACGCAATCGGTTCTCCTCTATTGCCACAAACTCACTGGTGGCTCGGTCAAAAGGTGTTTGGCGTCTTTGCTGTCTGAGACTGCGACGACGAGGTGTAGAAGGGCCGGCAGATACCGGCGATCTTTCTGTGAACACAGATAAAAGCTATATTACTCTGTATTGTGTAGTTTATTATTATTGGATAAATAATAAAAAAATCTAACATGGAGAGAAAACGAACAAAATATGGTGGCAGTGAATTTATTTAATAATGTTATTATATTTTAAAGTTCAATTCAATAACTCAATTAGGTGTATAATTATTCAATAATTTAGTAGTAGGTATCCTAATACCACTTTGATGCATTAACCACCAATAGGCTATTTGACAGCATCAATAAATTGTAAATCTAATTAGTTTGTTAGTTAGTTTTGAAAATTATTGGATTTTTTTCTTTTGTTAAATCAATGATAGGATGAACAATGAATTTATAAAAATTTATAAAACAAAATTTTTTCTGTCAAATTACCTATTACAATACTAATTTTATAATAATTACCTCCTTGTATAGTTCTACTATTGGAAGGGCCTGGCACAGGACTGACTGGATGTGCTGGTGGAGCTGATGTTACATCTGCTGGTACAGTAATTATGGGTGTATCTGGAGGTAATGCCTCCATAGTCAGCTCAATTTCTTCTGGTGGTATCTGGATCCTTTCTTCTGTTTCACCTGTATTCACTTGAGGACCTTGAGGTTGAGATGGTTCCTAAGTACAAAAATATAATTGTTAACCACAAATATGCAAGTTTTTATGGAATTATCAAAACAAGATATAACATTAATATAATAATATGAAGGTTCACTCACTTGGAAACCTGCTTCTTCTATGGATTGTGTTCCAGTAATTGCGGTGATCCCAATTACTCTCAACACCCTCTCCTCAAGTCTACTCAATGGTTTTCCCCTACCAGGCCCACCACCAGTGCCACGAATATCCCTATTTATAAGGGAGGCTTTCTTTTTTGTTTTCGTTTTCCAGTCAGACCATACCTGTAGCACGAAATATAAAATATTAACATTAAAATAAATGGTCTTCAGAGGCAGTGGCGGCGCAAGACCTAACTTTTATGTGGGCAAAATATATTATGCGAGGCCCCCTAAGGGATGATGCAAAGACGGATTTAATTAAAAGATTTTTTTGATACTCGTAAATGCTAAAAAAACGCGCCGTCCAAGGGGCGCGAGGCCCCTTAGGACCGCGAGGCCGTGGGCGGTCGCCCACACCACCCACGCCTTGCGCCGCCTCTGTTCAGAGGTACCTAAGCAACAGCAGTAGTACATACTTTGCTTAGTAATTAATTATCTTATTACCCTTTTCCATTTGTCAGGAGTTTTGTTAACACCATTTCCACCCACCGAGTTTAACATATCGGCTAATTCTTGCCACAGGCGTTCAGCCCTTACCCTTCCTTGAAGTCCAACTTGTGGCCTTGAAAGATCACCATGGCTAAAAATAATATTCATAAGATTAGTGTACAGTGAGAATATGAGCCAAAAGTTTGCTACCAACATTCTAATACCCTGTTTATTAAACAAGTATTAAGGTTTAAAATCGAGTTTCTCTTCATAAGAATAACAAAATGTAAGAACCACAATCATATAAGTGCACCATTGTGAGGTTGTTTACATTATGCATTCCATATTCTCAAGTAGGTCTATTAATAGTTTAAAATGCTAATAAAAATTAAAATAAATGACAGATTTCGGAAAAAACCTACCTTTCCATAAATTCTATTAGCAGACTAAATTGTTCGGGACTCGCACGAAGTCTAGATTCCATAGTACAGTCCTTAACTAACTTTTTTGTGATAAAACACTTCAACACAACACTTCTGAATTTTGAATCTGATTTCTAAGCGCGCGTTTGCGTTTGACAGTGACAGATACTGACTCTTTGACAATTGACAGTTGACACTTGCTACACACTATTCCATAGACTAATTATAGAGTGTTTCGGGTAACGCTGCGGAATGAGCGTTCAGCGTTCCATGTGTAACATGTCTACCAAATTCAACACGCTAATGTCAAGTCCTTAGCGTGAGCGGAAAACGCTTGCACTGAAAACGCTTGGTTTTTGTCTAGGGCCCCAGGGCCTATAACCCTCCTGGCGCAAGTTTGGTAGGTATAAACTAGCCATGTTTAAGAGTATTACCTGATTTCATAGAGCTGCCTAATGACTAAGAACTAAGAAGTAATATACTCATTAGTGTTTCAGAACTAAAACAGACTTATAAGCCTTTTAAACTTACGGAGTAAATGGGTAAAAATATGGTAAAAATTTCCGCTTAATCACGCACACATCAGGCGTAAAACATGATTAAACATCGCCGTATGTCATTATCCTTTCCTTTTTACGTATGCGGTATGCCACTATCACGTGTCAGTAAAATCTGTTTGAGGATAGTTGGTTATCTAAAGTGACGGTATTATTTTCATTGTAAAATTTACCTGACGATTCCATCATATTATGTTGTAAAAATGTTCCAGGTACGTACGTGAAATTGACGCTACTGCAGCACACAATTACTTTAATTTATTACTAACGTGCTCTGCCATTTAATGTGCCATAGAGCACGCCCGATTCATGAATACTCTACTTTTGTTCCAAAAGACTGCAATTTCTACACAAATTGTAACCAAGAATATCTACGGTAACAGATAATCAAGATACAATGAACATCATGGTACATGATACATCTAATAGAGCTACATGTAACATGAGATGCCGATTGTAGATAATAATATTATGTTGGACAGTGAACATTGTACTAAGTCGAACGAGTTACCTATCTTTTAATTTAGATAAGTATTAGTTTTGCCACAATTTCTTAATATACGTTTAAACTTACGTAACAAAATGATTATTATTATAATTTATAATAATAGACTAGATTAGAATAGACTGTATAGTAAAAATGTAGTTATGTACCGAGTACCGACTCATTATTAGATGCATATTATTTAAATAACCACCGTACAGATCTAATTTACACAGGAATTGCAAATTTTCCACAACTTTATATCCATACTAACTGTTGTCTCTTCACGCCCAAACCGCTGAACCGATTTTGCTGAAATTTAGTACGGAGATACTTAGAGTCCCGGGAAAAGACATGATACTTTTAATCCCGGAGAAAGGTACGGTCCCGACTCCCGGCGCGATTAACGCATTTTGGCGCAACGGAGTTGCGGGAGTCATCTATGTAATACGAGTCACGAGTGTTTCTCATAATCTACAATATCTAAGGTATTTTAACCCGATTATATAACATGTTATTCAATTGTTGAATATCATTACTTTGGGGCGATAGTATTCTAAATGCAGTTCTTGCACATTAAACATGTGTTTAACGTCTATACTTCTATTGTTATAGGTCTGGATGAGTTGCTTGACCTATTTCCTGATTAAATCGGGCGCGTGTTTACTTTATATGGCTGTTTGTCCAATGCTGCCGAAACCGGGACGTCAGCGACAAAAATTCAAATAAAATGTAACTTTATGACCTAAGCTTTAGGTTTCATTTTCTACCGACATTGTTGCCGCATTGTAGTGGCATAGAGCAAAATGAAACATTTTTGTTTTACATGGGGAAATGCTTTACGCATCCCCGGCGAATGGGGGATATCGGCCGGGATATGTGGGATTCCCTGCCAGTATACCCACTAAAACCCCATAGTGCTCCACTCCTCGCTTAAGGTACTTGCGGGTACGATAGATCATAGAACCTACTGCAACTCTACCAGAGAGCAAAATGAAACCTTATAGCCTTAGTCATAAAGTAGTATTTTATTTGAATTTTTGTCGGTGACGCCACAGTGAGGGCATCGGAGAACCAGTCTATCGCTTCTACACATTTGAGCTTGGAATTTATAGTTCACACAACAATAATTTTTTAATTGTATCGTCCTTCGACGCCATTGTGGCTCCGAGAGGTGGCCGCGTGTTAATTAATATTGTTATTTGTTAGTATTGTTAAATTCAAACGCCTAAGGGTTGATTCAGACTGCAACGCGACGCGCAGATATGCATTTCTAAATTAGTATGGATTTGACATATTCGCAAGACGTCTCACGCTCACGACATATTTTGTCAAATCCATATAAATTTAGTTCGCGTCGCGTCGCGCCTCGCCTCGTCACGTTGCGGTCTGAATTGACCCTAAATAATAAAGGCATTAAGAGTTCAAAACGCCAAATACATTTTAAACTTTTCGGACCTTCTACTTTTTTGAGTCGAAATGGTAATAGAGCAAGGTCCAAGGATGCTGAATCCATTATGATGGATTTTGTATATTAAAGAAAGATGTTTAATCTGGGGGCACGGGAGTGCCCCCGCCAAGATGAGCCAAGCGAAGCGCGCACGGGCACTACCTACCTTTTCTCGAAACGTTTCGTCGTATTTTTGCACCCTCGTAACTTTGGTTTGGATAATGCCAGATAGTTGAAATTTTCAAGATATTATGACATGAGTATAATAATTAAATGCGCAAAGTTTGAATATTGTTACTATTATACTTTAGATTTTATAGGGGTCCAAAAACCCCACAATAATGGACTGACTCACCGATCATCAAAATTGATAGGGTACTTCCTGAAGTCATAGAAAGCTGAAATTTGGTATGCGACATACTATTAGTACAGAAACAACAAAAAAATTATCAAACCCAACCTAACCTATCCCATCCCCTTGATATAGAGAGGGGATGTTAGTATGAGATACCCCCGTTTCTTGTGCTAGATACAAAATTAAAAATAGTGTATAAAATAATTCTTGTGCCAAAAAAATTACGTATTAGACATGAGAGACCATAGACTCACAGAAAACCGGCGTGAAACAGCGCTCTCACAGAAAACCGGCGTGAAACAGCGCTTGCCCTGTGTTTCGCTTAGTGAGTGAGTTAAGCGGAGGCCCAACTGCACCCTAAACCTTATTCCCTATCCCTGTTCTCTTCTGCTGATTCCCTTAGCCTATTCCTTCATAAAAAGACCGAAAACGCAATTGCAACACTTCTGATGTTAGTGTCTATAGACGACGGCAGAACTTACTTTCCATCAGGTGACCTGTTTGCTCACATGTCTCCTAATTTTATATAACAGATCCCCTCTTAAAGGCTGGCAAAGCACTTGCAACTTTTCTAATATTGCGAGTGCACATCCTCGTTAATTGCCCCTTAATTTCATAAAAACGTAATAATTATTTATGTGGTAATTTTACCATCATCCAAAGAATCATCCCGTACCTCCTTTTAAATAATATTATATCTATATTAATATTATAAATGCGATTATGCGAATTGTAAGGGGGTGAAAATGCGTAAATTTGTGCAAATAAAGTTAGTTCCAAAAATTCATAATAGATGGCGCCGCGCCGCCGCCGCGCGTCTTCTACATCGCACTATCGCTTACCCAAACGTGTTTCTATAAGAGGTGGTAAGGATAAACAAACCATTTTCGATTAATTTGATGTTAGTGATGTTACACATAATTTATTTGAATTAATATTGATTGTATTGAACTAAGAGGAGTTGATGTTCGACTTCGACCCCACTCCCCAGCTGTTAATAACCCCCTATGCAAAATATCTATACATATATAATAAAACTGTAGAAATGAAAATTCTGTACATTAAAGATATTAAAAAAATAATAAGCATGAGGTGTCACTACATCGATCGCTATAGAAGCCAAAAATGTGGTTAGTTTTTTATCTGTCTGTCTGTATGTTTGTTCCACTATCACACGAAAACTACTGATCCGATTTGAATGCGGTTTTCGCAGATATTATTTTTTGTCTTCTTCCAACTTAACATCTGGTGATGCACCCTCATAGCTCTGGTTTGGATAATGCCAAATAGTTGAAATTTTCAAGATAGAATGGCATGAGTATAATGAATAAATGCACAAAGTTTGAATATTGTTACTATTATACTTTAGATTTTATAGGGGTCCAAAAAACCCACAATAATGGCACTGACTCACCGATCATCAAAATTGTTAGGGTACTTCCTGAAGTCTTAGAAAGCTGTTTGGCATGTAACATAGTTACTATTAGTACAGAAACAACAAAAAAATTATCAAACCCAACCTAACCTATCCCATCTCCTTGATATAGAGGGGGATGTTTTCCCCCGTTCCCCCTTGTTGTGAATGTGTTCCCCCGTTTCTTGTGCTAGATACAAAATTTAAAATAGAGTGTAAAATACTTATGCCTTTTGTGTTAATACGTGTTAGCCATAAGAGACCACAGACTCACAGAAAATCGGCGTGAAACAGGGCTTGCCCTGTGTTTCGTCTAGTGCATTGATTTTCAAACTAGGGGGCGCGCCCCGCTAGGGAGGCGCGAAGACATGATGAGGGGGGCGCGGGCGCCGGTGGCGGTTTTACTCCAGAGTCCAGACGCCCGCGCATTCCCGCGATGTACGCGAATTGGAAATCTTGTCAAAAACATGCAAGCTCATCCGTCACATTGATTCTTCCTGAAGAGGGCGACCCAAAAAATCAAACATTGTCCTTCTCAATAACTCGATAAATAATATACAACATTTTAAAAATCCGCTAGGTCGGTTTCTCTATGATAGAATTTTTACAATGTGTTAAAATATTAACTGAGTTTAATGCACGGTTATGGCAATGTATGAAAAATTCGTGAAAATTAGATGCATCTTTGCGAATTGCGATTTTTTTCTATCGAAAAAATTTTAAGATATCGTTTTTTTGCTCAGATTGGATTCTTGGAAATATAATGTAGTATTTTGTTTTAGAAAATGAAACAATTCGGAGCTTGATTTAAAGTATAACAAAGAATTATAAAATCGTCAATTTTGGGTTAGAAGTAAGTATGTAAAAACATATTTTTATAATGAAACATCTGAAAATGTATTTTTGGTCTTTATTATTTTATTTTACAATAGCTTGGCGAGCCCACTTGCTACTACTTGCTGGGCCCTGTGCCGAAGGGAGGCGTAAGCACTAAGCATGTTCATTAGGGAGGCGTGATACATATAAGTTTGGGAACCTCTGGTCTAGTGAGTGAGTTTAGCGGAGGCCCAACTGCATACTGCACCATATTCCCTTAGCCCATTATTTCATAAAAAGGCCTGAAACGCACTTGCAACGGTTATTATTTTATAGTAGGAAATATTACCCCGAAAGTTAAACGGCTACATCAAACATCTTCGCGTCAACGATGACGAACGAAGTGCGATGTAGTGTCAGGCGCCCAACAGTGACATCTCTTGTTGAGTAGAGTGCATTAACACTATTCGTGCAAGTTGTACCGCGATGTAGACGACCATCATAGATAATACAATATTATAACGACCATTGACCAGCAGCGACATCTGTTGTTGACTAGAAGGCATTAACGTCTATATCAAACTATTCGTGCAAGTTATACCGCGATGTAGACGACCAGCAGCGACATCTGTTGTTGACTAGAAGGCATTAACATCTATATCAAACTATTCGTGCAAGTTATACCGCGATGTAGACGACCAGCAGCGACATCTCTTGTTCACTAGAAGGCATTAACATCTATATCAAACTATTCGTGCAAGTTATACCGCGATGTAGACGACTAGCAGCGACATCTCTTGTTGACTAGAGTGCATTACCAACTTTAAGAAACTATTCGAGGTCAAGCGTCAAGCTATGTAACTGCGATGTAGACGACCAGCAGCGACATCTATTATTATTTAAAGGGAAAAATGGCAAAAAATCACGATAATATTAAATTTATTTTGTTTTTAGTATGTATTTGTTGCTAAGAAATACATAATCGATGAAAATTCCAACTCTCTAGCTTCCTCTACCTATGTATTCAGATACATCCAAGAGACAGATAGACATAGGCATACAGACAGACAGACAGACAGACAGACAGACAGACAGACAGACAGACAGACGGACAGACGGACAGACGGACAGCGGACAGACATCGAAGTCTAATAACAGGGTCCCGTTTTTACCCTTTGATTCCGGAAACCTAAAAATAAGGTGAATGTAAATATATGATAGTCGGTAGGTCACTACAGCCGTCGCTAGATGCCACTATCTGTTTCACGAACGCGCTATCGACTTCTATTTCTGGCAGCCATAATTAGCGAGGCGGTTGTTCGTTAAAGGCGTACGTAGCACTCTCTAGAGCACAGAACAGATTTACTCCTAGCGGAGCTCTAGAGTTACTCATTTACAAGGTGTACACCTTGTAAATATTGATTTTAGCAGTATTAAAGCACAACAATCAGCTATAGTGGAATATAATCGCCTAAGAGCGAAGTATCGCCTGGATTTACCTCTGATTTTGAATAGTAAATCATTAAACAAAAAAGGCAAAGATAGAGAGTGGGCTATGAAAAAAGGCATGGCTGATGTACAAGAAATACACCCAAAAAAAAGAAAAGAAAATGAACTAAAAGAAAAAAGCAGCATTTAAACCATCTCACAAAAAGAAATGAAATCCCACCAAAAACATTGTCATGTAAAAATGTTGCCAAGATGAGAATATATAGTTCGTGGTGTCAAAAAGTAGTGAGATATCATGTAGAGCCAAGTTTCTAACCTTACATACTCAGCCCTAAATCTTAAAACCTTAATTTTACACTAAAGCGCGGCAAAATACTTGGTAATAATATAATGTGTCAGCCGTACGAGAAGAATCTAAAAACTCTACACATTAGTCAAAATCGGTGTCTTGGCCATTTTAAAATTCGTCATGCTATTGGGCTTTGAACTTTATATATTACTTTTCTGTTGTACCTAATAACTTTTATTTTAAAATGGCCAGGCCACCGATTTTGACTAATGTGTAGAGTTTTTAGATTCTTCTCGTACGGCTGACACATTATATTATTACCAAGTATTTTGCCGCGCTTTAGTGTAAAATTAAGGTTTTAAGATTTAGGGCTGAGTATGTAAGGTTAGAAACTTGGCTCTACATGATATCTCACTACTTTTTGACACCACGAACTATATATTCTCATCTTGGCAACATTTTTACATGACAATGTTTTTGGTGGGATCTTTTTTGCACTCTGAACTGTCAGTTTTCACTTACAGTATATCTTTTGTAAAAGGAAGTTGTAATTTGATAGTTCATTGGCTTACAGGTTTTACGGTTTATACCTCCTTGCATTGGACAGCTGTTCAGGAACTGATTACAATCTTGTTATGAACTTATTTATCATAGCCCTAACTATATCTAAAAAAAAATAGACTTTATTGCACCCAAGTGGCACCCACCCACACGACCAATCCGAATCTAATGATAGCTCTCAATCTCAAATACGTTTAGACTGCCGCCGTAGAGACCAAACAAAAACATAACTCTTCCTCAGGTGCAGTCGTGTTAAAAGTATTACAACCAAACCTTTTAAATTTTAATTTTTAAAATGGCGATTATATTTAGGTGAAAATATTATGTAAAACATAATTTTTTTTGTTACTGCAATACGGGAAGGGAATGGAATGCATTGGAATAATTGGAATAATGTAAACTCCGCTATTTTTATTTATTGAACTATTATAATTATTAATTGAACTTCAGTTCGTTGTCGCTTGCATCAGCTATAAACGCGATGGTTCATGGTATTAGAAATAGACTCAGCTTGAAAAGGTTCAATACACTTTAGGAAGGGATGACTTCCTCCGAGAATAACTTAGCGACTAAATTGCGTCGAATTAAATTAACATTTCAAACAAGTTTATTACGACGCCTGTAGAACGCTCGCAATCTTCATTTGAAAATTAAATATGTATTTTAAAAGATATCGATACTATTTAAGGACAAAGATGTCTTCCTATGATTCAAACACCTCCATAGTTAATATAGTTCTTGACTTTTCTACTAGATTTTTTTTACCCGACTGCCAGGAGGGTTATTCAAATAGAGTTTTTTGGTCTTCCTCTACCCCATTTCCCTTATTGTTCTCGTAAATGTGTTTCGTCTTTTGATAGTTAGCACATAGTTAGGGTATTTTGAAGTGAAGATTTACATAGGAATTACGTTTGGTTTTGGGTATGACATGAGTCATGACTCATGTCCCCATGGGACCACGCAAATATGTTTGGATATGTATTCAGAAATATCTAGACTTTAGACAGGCAAACACACAAGTAATTTTAATGTTATGAATTTTAATCAAGAGAAATAAGTACAAAAAAACTATATCGATTTCCGTAAGTCCCATTCGACTCTTGCACTAAGTAGAGCGAGTATTCGTTTCAGTAGTTTTATGGTTTTCTCGTTTCATTGACGTGAACATGCTTTGAGATCATCTTTATCAATGCCAGTGGTACTTCAGTTTTTATCACTAGTATACGATACAAAAATATCTTTATATATGTATGTAGGCTCTACCAAAAAAGCTTTAAATTTTAAAACTTTTTTAGAACTATAAAATAATATACTTTAAACAAGAACGTAGATCCAATGTAAGTATTGTAAGGCCCACTTGCGCAGATCTGAGTTAAAGTTAACTCTGAGTTAAACATTTAACTTTAACCCAGATCTACGCAAGTCCGCCTGTTTCTTCGATAACTGCGGCAATTACTACTGTAATTAATAAAGATTTTGACATAAGCCTCATACATTTAATCTCTCAAACTCCTCATTAAATTTAAATTAAAGTTTGATGATTATTAAAATATGTCTCTGGGTGCGGCAGTTAGTGTGAATTATTGTGATAGACAAACATAATTGAAGCTGCAGATGCTATAAACCTTGTATTATCCATGTAAGACTATGTGGTTTACCTCATATCTACTAAGGCTATGATATCCTTAGAACAATGGCTCATTATCAATAAAACTTAGTCATAAAGTTTACAACCCGCTGTTTGAATACTGTGTCCTGTTATCACGGCGCGGCGATCACACAAGATGGTAGTGACATGAGATATCATATCCATTAATAGTCCACTCAATGAAGGAAAAATAGGGGAAATAATTCGTGTAAAGCCAATTTTTGGCATAGTTGTTTGGAATGGTGTCTGAAGCAATATACTCAAAGTACTGATGGGTGGGGGTGAAGCTAACGGGTAGGGGGGGGTGTAAAGGTCCCTTTTTCAGGTTTTTTTTCAATAACTCGAAAACGGTAGCTCACGACAAAAAATGATCTATTATTCAAATAATCTACATAAAATTCTCTCCAAAAAAGGTTATAAGCATTTTTTTGCTGGGATCAATATTTGATGAGATATGAAGGAAAGAAAATGGTCAATGCTAAAATGAACGTATATTTCTTTAAAAAAAATCTAATTATCTTCTAAATCTAAAATATCATCATCGTCGACGATGTTTTCGATGGGAGTTCCATTAGTGCACGAGCCGGAGCATACACCGCAGACACTGGAGCAGGCAATTCCCGCTTTCCGGCAGCCGCATCGCACCCCACACCCAGTCGTGCATTGGCAAAATATGGTGTTGAGAATGGAGTCAGGTGCCACAGGATCGTTAGTTGTCACTGGTTTTAGGATGCCATCGTCTCCTCTGGCCCAGCCCCATTGAATGGGTGGTAGGGGGTTGCCGAGCCATTGTTGCATCTGTAAAAGTTAGTAATAAGACCAACGTAAGTATTTAGCTCAAATATATATTTATATTACAGTACTAGCGGCCGCCTCTGAATTTGTACGCGTAGACTTCACGGTGATAGATATTATGTTAATCCAGGACATGATTTATCTGTGTGCTAAATTTCATTGAAATCAGTTCAGCGGTTGAAGCGTGAGAGTAACAAACATCCATCCATACATACAAACTACTTAACACTTAACTTTAACAACTTATGTAATTAATATTACCTGTAGGTAGACTCTCATCGAGTGCTGCTTCGAAGCTCCTCTGGTGGGAGGAAGAGTGGCCAGATCTGATTTCGGCTTCATCGATGCTCTCAAAAAAGCTGAGTACCGGTATTTATTGAGATTTTGTTCCTCGGCAGGCGCTTGGTAAATAGCCAGAAACAGTTTCTCGCCGGCCTGTTCAATACTCTCAGGTGATGTTGACAGCTCACTGAAAATGTCTGAGATTTTTTGGGTCAGGTCTGGTTTAGCCGTGAACAGTTTAGTAATTCCGACTTTGCCCTTGCCATGGATTGCTGAGGTTGTGTCGCATCCGGAAAAGCTGTGGAGAAGGAGAATTGTTTTGGCAAATGGAAGCTGTTGAAGCCACCTGCCCTTTCCCGCGTAAACATACTCTGGGCGCTATACGCGAATCACAGTGCGAGGAGCCGCTCACGCCACTCCACCGGTGCGTCGTGATTGGTTGGCGGTGACCTTGCCGCCCGACGACGCCACAGGAGCGCGGCATGCGTGCTACCAGTTTGATTTGAGCCAAGACGTTAAATGAAACGTGAGAATTGATCATAATTAACATTTCTCCTTTAATAAACTCGTTAATTATTGATCCTAGCGAAAAAATGCTTATAACCTTTTTTGGAGAGAATTTTATGTAGATTATTTGAATAATAGATCATTTTTTGTCGTGAGCTACCGTTTTCGAGTTATTGAAAAAAAACCTGAAAAAGGGACCTTTACACCCCCCCCTACCCGTTAGCTTCACCCCCACCCATCAGTACTTTGAGTATATTGCTTCTGACACCATTCCAAACAACTATGCCAAAAATTGGCTTTACACGAATTATTTCCCCTATTTGGCAGTTTTTGGTCTTCATTAAGTGTACTATAAGGAGGACTACATAGATAAAGTACTGTAAAGTTAGCAAAGTTGGCCGTTTTCTATTTGGTCTCTTTGCTTCCAAAATTACAGTTGTAATAGTATTTTACCACTTACTGATATGTGCCAGATAGGCTATCCAAAACTTATCAGTTATCAGTAGTATGGGGAACCGAACAGGCCCTAAACTTCTCAAAATCTCGTGTGACGCAACAAAACTTTTGGCTGCGACTGCGTCTGCAATGATCTCTTTGTTGCTTGTAATTTTATCAATGTTTTATCGATGCTTGCATATCATGACAGAATAATAAATCGATATTGTAACATAACACTTGTTTAGTAGTTGCAAATCCATAAAACAGCGAGTCGTGCAAAATTACACGTGGTCTCGGTTACCGGGTCGAACACGAACTCTACATAGTATCAGGTTTATTGAGCAACTCGCTGGACAATAGCATGCATACATAATTGTATGCAGTTTTTCTATAGAGATACGGTCTAATTAAAATACGAAACACATAACTAAAAGTTAAGAAATTAAAAAAGAATCTGTGATCCGAAGTTCAGCTATAGCGGTTCTTGATATACGGCCTGGAGACAGATCATAGACATCGAAGATTCAGTAATAGGGTTCCGTTTTTACCCTTTGGGTACGGGACCCTAAAAACGAATTTCACAAGCAATGAGCTCAAACTAATGATGAATGAATTACGGCTAAGAACATTCTGGATCATGTCAGCTTTCAAACAAAAAGAAATAGATGAAAATCAGCCAACCCGTTTCGATGCCACGAACAGACCCACACACAGACGGACAGTCAGACAGATACGTTAAACTTTACCCTTCTGTTTTGGTCGGAGGTTTAAATATGACATTGAATGTTTAGGACTCGTGCATAGTCGTTCCAAATACAATTCTATCATAGCCCAAAATAAAACGAACATGTTTCACATTGGACTTGATTGCTGCTAAATCTTTCCCCAAAGTTAGACCCAGGCAGTATCTTTTGGTTTTAAGTAAAAAGTGTGTTTGCTTCTTCACTTACAACAGTTGTAAGTGAAGAAGCAAAAACTTTGAGTTACTCAATAGATCACAAGTTAGGAATTTCCTAAGGTTTAATGAAATCATTATGTTGGCGTTGCGAATGCCGTGTTAAGTATGTATTTATATGACTACAGACTTCGTACCTACTAAGCATACATAGTGAACATACCCATGTAGACAGTTTCTGAGAATCTCTATGAGGATTATGTACATTAGCATGAAAAATAAATACGCATTCGACCAGAATAATACATTCCACGTAGTACATAGTACATACTATTAAATACATAACAATAATTGTTAAATCCTCATCAAGGAAGTTTAAATCACCGTCAGCATCATGTGCCGAACAAAGGATTGTGACGAAACGCTCAAGGTAACTTTTGTTAATAGCACACATTATTTGGGTATAATTAATACGCAGTTCATATTTCACATAAATGCATTGTTAACAATAAAATTCGAAAGTCGAGTAAACATTAAACAGGAAAGGTGAAGTTGTAAACGTTTAACGTGGTTTTCTGAATCACTGGGTTAAGCCCAAAAATTTGTAATCTTGTTAGGTACAATAAAACAAACAAAAGTATCAATTCTAGAATGAAATAACAAAAACTTTATAATCTACACTACTATTATAAAGAGGAAAGATTTGATTTTTTGTTTGTTTGTTTGAGTCGAATAGGCTCCGCAACTACTGGACCGATTTGAAAAATTCTTTTGTTATTGGAATCTTACATTATTTCTGCTGAACATGGGCTACATTTTATTTTGGAAAAAAGTAGGGTTCCGTAAGATATTTGAGTTTTTCGGACGCAAGGTGTAAAAAATCAGCTAGAAAAGTTACTTATTTTGCGTACGCTGCCTAAACTATAAAAGATAGAACCATAAAATGTTCTAAGTAATTGTAGATCTTATAAATATCTACAAAAAAGTCCGTGACACACTATACCTATCTATGTCGAGTGAGGCACAATAACAATTTATTTATTTAAAAATCCAGAATTTTTTTGGACTACATTTAAACGGATATATTTTACTCACGCTATTAATCCTTATCAAAATAAATTATTTTATCACTAAGTACAGTTTATGTAGATAATATTTGGTCTTCGAACGATTAAAATTGGACGTTTGGTTTTGAAATTATGGCGAAATTAAAATATTACGATAGTGGGCGTCACCAAAGCGCGTGCGGGCGGAAGACATTCTGTTGTAGAAATGAAAATTATGTACATAAAAGATATGTAATGACACCCGAAATTACACCTTTGTCACTACATCGCTATAGAAGCCAAAAATGTGGTAATGTTTTGTCTGTCTGTCTGTCTGTCTGTCTGTCACTCTTTCTGTCTGTCTGTATGTTTGTTCCAGCATCACACAAAAAATACTGATCCGATTTGAATGTGGTTTTCGCAGATATATTTATCTTCTTCCAACTTAACATCTGGTGTATAAAATGTTTTCCCCCCACCCCTCTAAGGGGACAAAAGAGGGGGTCAGATTTTGTATCAAACTTTTTTCTTTAACACGAAAACTACTGATCCGATTTGCATACGGTTTTCACAGATTTGCATACAGTTTTCACAGATATATTATATTTGTCTTCTTCCAACATCTGGTGTATAAAAATCCTCCCCCCCCTCCCCTCTCAACCCTCTCTGGGGACCAAAGAGGGGTCAGATTTTGTATACAACTTTTTTCTTTAGTGGACTTACTTCATATTAGGTATTAACTGTGTTTTTCAACTTAACATCTGGTATATGACCTCCCCCCCCCACCCTCTTAGGGGACAAAAGAGGGGGTAAAACATGTATCAACTGATGATGTAGAAAATATACTTTAAATGGCAAAACAACGTTTGCCGGGACAGCTAGTATACACTAAATACGGTTTTACAACAGGAAAATTTGCAACGATACAGAAGTCAGAACATAAATATAACTAGAGATCGCCCAATGGTCGAAATTCGACCTTAGTTTCAACTACATTAGGACTACTACATAATATGTTTTGTAAAAAAATATTGACTTTATCATATATTTTTTTCAACTCTTGTCTCTGGGACTCAGCTGATCTCAGAATGGCCGTGTAAGCATTGTCTAACAGTATCTAAGATTTAATAAAAAAAAGTATAATCCATTTTCAATTTGTCAACTTGTTGTCAACAGACTTCAACCATAAATAAAAGAGAGAGAGATTCGTATATGTATAGGCTTGTCACTCAAAAATCTGTCATTTCCTATGTGTGTGTGTTGTAGTGTGTGTAACGACTTATTTGTTAAAAAAATGTATAATAAAAGCATAATTTCAAAATAATATTAGATCGATGCACCCCTTCACCATATAAACTATAACTGTGCAAAATTTCATTCACCTACGTTTCCCCATTTTTCGTCAAAAGGGATCCAAAGTTTTTCGCTCGCGTATTAATATATAGATGTATGCGTTTTTCTCGTTCTTGAAATTCTCCGTATGCAAACACTAGGAAACTCCCGTTATGCCGTAACTCGTAATGGTACACGGGAATGAAGACGGGTAACCTGTCTGTCTGTGCGTAGCACGGCCATTACCAGAGGCCACAGGAAAATAGCTGTATATTCCAACTTTCAGGTGAGCTATATTATTGTAGTTTCATTAAAATTCGTTCAGTAGTTTTTGCGTGAAATAGTAACAAACATCCATACATATTACTTGACATACATGACGACCTCTGTGGCTCAGTTGGTGGGCTGTTGGTAGCTCAAGCCGGGGGTCGTGGGTTCGAATCCCGCCGATATTATTATTATTATTATACAATATACATCCTCACAAACTTTCGCCTTTATAATACAATATATATTTAGTATAGGATTATACTGGACATTTCTCGCTTCGCTAGGAAATCTCAAGGGAAATCTCTCCTTTAGTGTATTTTTCTCGTATTGTCACAGTATTTTAATGTCTTTTTCGAGTATTTACGATGACGACAAACAATTAATATCCATCGAGTGGTTACAAGTTTTCTAAAAAATAAACAGAACAAATATTTTGTAAGAGTACTCAAGCATAAGTAACAGTCAACAGAAATTATAAGGTTGCGCGTTGAGGTCTTTACTAGGCATTTAGAATTATTTTTTTCACCCTGTTGTCGCTTCATGTTTAAAAAACGTCATTTGCGAAACTTTTGCGCAAGGTAACGCTACATATTTAATATTAATACTAATTATTCGTTGTAATTCACTTTCCAATCGTTAAATTATTACGATTTAACGTCAACTGCGAGAGTAGAGAGAGTAGTAATAAAAGAGACATACCTAATATAATATATACATATAAACTAGCTGTCCCGGCAAACGTTGTTTTGCCATTTAAAGTATATTTTCTACATCATCAGTTGATACATGTTTTACCCCCTCTTTTGTCCCCTAAGAGGGTGTGGGGGGGGGGGGAAGGTCATACACCAGATGTTAAGTTGAAAAACACAGTTAATACCTAATATGAAGTAAGTCCACTAAAGAAAAAAGTTGTATACAAAATCTGACCCCTCTTTGGTCCCCAGAGAGGGTTGAGAGGGGAGGGGGGGGGGGAGGATTTTTATACACCAGATGTTGAGTTGGAAGAAGACAAATATATCTGTGAAAACCGTATGCAAATCGGATCAGTAGTTTTCGTGTTAAAGAAAAAAGTTTGATACAAAATCTGACCCCCTCTTTTGTCCCCTTAGAGGGGTGGGGGGGAAAAAATTTTATACACCATATGTTAAGTTGGAAGAAGATAAATAATATATCTGCGAAAACCACATTCAAATCGGATCAGTATTTTTCGTGTGATGCTGGAACAAACATACAGACAGACAGAAAGAGTGACAGACAGACAGACAGACAAAAAACTAACCACATTTTTGGCTTCTATAGCGATGTAGTGACAAAGGTGTAATTTCGGGTGTCATTTCATATCTTCTAAGTACAGAATTTTCATTTCTACAACAGAATATTGTCTTCCCCGCACGCGCTTTGGTGACGCCCACTATCGTAATATTTTAATTTCGCCATAATTTCAAAACCAAACGTCCAATTTTAATCATTCAAAGACCAAATATTATCTACATAAACTGTACTTAGTGATAAAAGAATTTATTTTGATAAGGATTAATAGCGTGAGTAAAATATATCCGTTTTAAATTTTAATGTAGTCCAAAAAAAATTCAGGATTTTTAAATAAATAAATGGTTATTGTGCCTCACTCGACATAGATAGGTATAGTGTGTCGCGGACTTTTTTGTAGATATTTATAAGATCTACAATTACTTAGAACATTTTATGGTTCTATCTTTTATAGTTTAGGCAGCGTACGCAAAATAAGTAACTTTTCTAGCTGATTTTTTACACCTTGCGTCCGAAAAACTCAAATATCTTACGGAACCCTACTTTTTTCCAAAATAAAATATAGCCTATGTTCAGCAGAAATAATGTAAGATTCCAATAGCGAAAGAATTTTTCAAATCGGTCCAGTAGTTTCGGAGCCTATTCGACTCAAACAAACAAACAAACAAACAAACAAACAAACAAACAAAAAATCAAATCTTTCCTCTTTATAATAGTAGTGTAGACAATGTTTTTGGATTCCAGATGACTTTAACGTTATGAAATACTAGCTGTGCCCCGCGGTGTTACCTGCAGTTTATTAAGGAAAATAAATTGTCATTTCTCCTCAGTAATAAGTAGCCTATGTGTTAATCTACGGTATCAACTAACTCCATACCAAATTTATTAAAATCGCTTCAGCAGACGTGAAGAATTAGTAACAAACGTTCAAACTCACAAACTTTCGCAGTGTGATAGTGTGCTGATTGCTGTGTGTTGAATGTCAGAAAATGACAGAATTTTTATGGAATTCAGGAAACCTACATTTGTATGATAACTAAAGCAAACAACTACTGAATTAATGATTTAACAACAATAAAATATTGCAGCAGTGTCTGTAAATTGTTGATAATTTCTTGTCTAATCGCTCGTTAAATAAATTTAATTATTTTTAAAGCAGACAATAAAACACGTAGAGTTTGTAAACGTAACAGAGTAGCAAATAGCAAACAAATCTTAGCAAACATTTCTGCACGCTATACTAAGTAGTAACTTGTATTTTGGGGCATCATGTATTTATCTAAGCTAAATGTAATAAAATAACAGCTTAAAACATGCCTAGCTTTTTGCTAAATTCACAAAAGTTGCGCAGATTTTCATGACATTTCAAGATCTTTACAGTTTGGAATGCCAATACACACGCGCTTGAATGAGTTAATAATGGTCGTAAATTACTAGAACAGCTTGTTTGCTTTGAACTGAACAAACACTTTCCGCGAATAAGTAAGTGTTATTTAGCAGATGAAGAATGAACACACAAAGACTTTATAAGGATAACTTCCTGCATGACACGATCTTAGTTTTTATAGATATTTGTTTATATGCAAAATAATATGTTAGCAGGGTCACATTTGAGAGAAGGTAAACGGGGCAGTTGCCCAAAGATTACACAAAACACCAAATTACAATTATTGGCGTTAAAACCCTTCAATGTACGCAAATGCAGAAGTTATTTCTCTTCTCTTCTGTCTTTCGTTATCTTCAAATACAGCCCCTGTACGTTAATTAAAAATTGTATGGTACCATGAATGAATGTTATCGTGTAACACGTGTTCGATTAGAAACACGTGGACCACTCTTGTTAAACAATAAGAGAACGCTATTGCCTATTTCCATAGTGTACAGTAATTGCTTTGATCAATGTCATTGTTACTATAATTATTGTTTAAAGTTTATATACTAATTTCCTGGTACAGTACCCAACATTAGACTATGACTAGGTTTGTATTATTCAAGGCAAAGAATCTGTGTAAAATGGTATTTGTTCGTGTCTGATCAGTACGAAAAGTCCAAACTGTACAAAGTATCAGACAGACAAAGAAAACACATTATAATAATTTAAACAGCTTAGGTCATTTTATAACATTTTTTATTAGTACGAGGAAAAAAATACCTATTTAATAATTTATCAAACTTGAAAGTTAGCAGCAAATTTTAGGACTTATGTAGACGTTTTATTTAGGAAACAAAGACACAACTGACTCATACATCACAAATAGTAATAAAATAAATCAAGACTCGATATATTTTATTTTTAGCTAAAATGACTAGACGCCTCTCACCAATGACCTTATAAGAGCTTTACCTAAAATACGGTCTTTGTTATCGATTACCGAAATAAACCTTAACGAAGTTTTTGTCGGTGAGAAGGTATCACCTTCTCACCAACAAAAACTTCGTTAGTGTATAAAAATAAATACGATAAAATATATAAATGTTTGATTTAAACGATAATATTTTTAGTAACAGATTTCTAGTGTTGCATCAACATAGTGAAAATGTCATCAATCGTCTATCTAATACATATCTATGTAGTTAGTTCAATATTTTGCGTTGGTGGTTTCGTGAGTTTCGTCTAGTGATGATGATTGGTTTTAGTGTCTAAACACACTAGGCTGAATTACGCCGGCGTAATTTCCGTAGCCGAAATTACGTTCCGCTGCATCCGTCTGATACGAGATACGACACACTATAAATTACGCGAAGAGCCGAAATTACGCGGCGGAATTTTAAAACGAAATTTTAAATCCTTTCTATCTCTGTTATCTACCACTTTCAAGAATTTTCGCAGAGGAAATTGTTGTTCGGCTTATCAAAATGAAGCTCCTCACGAAAAATTTGTGTAGGATCGTGGGAATCCAGGATTAGGGAAGATTCCACGGTTGTTATTTTAAAGTTTTTAAGAATTACTTTTACAAGCAATTGTCTATTGTTGCCGTGTTTTAGAAGTAGCCGCCGTAAGATGTAAACAGGGTCATAAATAATAAGTTACCTATTGTTAGAAATTAGTTATTTAATATTTAGAGTATTTTTAAAGACGAGCCGCCGTTTTATGGCACTATTGTGTAATTTTAGGAATTGTTTACTGTTTTGGTTTGTTTTCACCTGTTATTATGTAATTCTAAGAAGTGTTTGTTCTTATTTTGATAGCGTGGGAAATGAGAATTGAGGGGTGTAAGCCGGAGTATAAATATCATGTCTTTAGTTGTATAGAGTTAGTCCCAAGCTAGCCTTAGAGAGAGGATATAGTTCCTGAGAGTAGAGTTAGAGACGTGAGGTTATAGTCTTGTAGAGTTGTTAAAGTACGTAGTTAAGAAGGAGGCAAGTTGTGCCCGTTAGTTTGTTGTAATTGTTGTAAGTTGATGTGAGTTAATACACTGATGATCGATCTGACTGCGTTTCCTTACCCAACATCACATTAAGTATCAACCACCACCTACACCGATACTACATTTGCTTGATATAATAATTAAAAAATAATCGGCCAAGTGCGAGTCGGACTCGCGCACGAAGGGTTCCGTACAGTTATAGAGCAAAAATAGGCCAAAAATTGTGTTTTTTTGTATGGGAGCCCCCCTTAATTTTTTATTTTATTTAAATATTATTATTAATTATTAAAGTGCAATTATATTTAAGGCCTTCGTGAAAGTTTCAAGTGCTTACGTCTTATCATTATTGAATACGAGCAAAAAAGGCCAAAAAATCACGTTTGTTGTATGGGAGCCCCCCTTAAATATTTAATTTTATTTTTTACGCTGGCCGCCGGCGTAATTCAGCCTAGTGTGTTTAGACACTTTTTCTAACAGTCTTGGTCTTAGTCTCGCAAAAGAGGCAAGACCAAGATGAAGACCAATTTTGGTCAAACATGTCTGCATTCAGATTTCGGAAAAATACAAATTAATTAAAAAATTTATATAATAAAAGAATGTATCTTGAAAATACATTACGCAATACTTATTTCGTTAGTATCGATGATAATGAGATTACGAGTTTATGAGTGTTATCTAACAAAAATAATAAAAAAGTATCAAGTGGGCACTTGCGCGGAAATTTTGTGATTTTTATAGCAAAATACTCTGAAATCGCAATGTATGGAATTTTATCATATTTTTGATAAATAATTGTTTTTTTTACTACTTGCTATAAGATCTCTGTAGCTCTACCACGAGTTTAAAGCTATATTATTAAATCGATACTCGATACCGACTAAGTAAATATTGTTTAGTATGGCGATTTTAGTTCTGCAAGTGACCGCTAGGAGGCACTATAAAATTTTCCATACTAAAAATTTACGTAGTCGGTATTGAGTATCGATAAATATTAAATACTATAGCTCATGGTAGAGCTACTGTTCTTGTTGGTGCCAAAAATCATTAATTAACAGCCTTGAAAAAGAAATGGCAAAATTACTACTGTGTTGTTATAATGCAAATAACCGTTTTAATATTTTAGAAAGTAATGTAATTTGCACAACTAACAAGGATGAAAGTGAAATGTTAAATACTCGTCCATTCGCCGTCGCCATTTTGAAGCAAAGATGGCCGACGCAACTTTTAAATATTGAATTACGAAAATCTTTTCGCATTACATAATAATTATGTATTGAAATATCAGTGCAAAAAACATGGAAACTTTGCTCTACTAAGAATCGATCGAGTATATTTACGTTTTTCTCTTCGATTGACGTAAGTCGTAACGCATCAATCTCGTTCAACTGGCATCGGGCATGAGTCACTGGCACATAATGAACCGTTAGCGAGACGATCCACCAACTCCACCAAGTAATAAATGGCCCATACGAAAGTCGAGACAGTTAATAGTGTAACGAACGTGCCAAATCCTACGCGTATTATGAAACGAGCTATAAACCGAGAAGGCTAAAAAATCAAAAGTTCCTTCGATTTAGCTGCATAATGTATTTTTTAATTATATTGCAATAGGTGCAAGTTACAACCAATTTCGATAAAAACCAAGAACGGTTTCTGTTTCTCTATAATCTGACTAAGACGGAAATTGAGACGTAGAGGAAAGAAATACAATTTAAAATTAAGCGTTAAGTAACGTGTTACATGTAATGATGTTTTACCAGTACCCATCGTAGGCATCAGGCATGGTTCAGAAGACAGAAACTGTGAAATTACCTTGCGTAACAGTTCATTACTAATTATTGCGCATTATATTTGTAACTTGTGATATAATCTGTAGTAGACACTAATAACAACAACCATTCAGTAAGGGCCACCCTATCCACCGAGTAGTGGCGAGGCAGTGACAGGCCGAGTAGGTACCTCCATTAGATAAACATGCCGATTGCTCAGCCGAGAGTACTGACTTGCCAGTTGCCATACTATTCGCTAGGTCTGATAGTGGCATATTAAGGCCGTTGGTGCCGGTTGGCAGCGGACGACATGAAAATTGAAGAAACCGCAGATGAAATGTCATGTCGCTAGAAGACGCGACGTCTGGTTTTTATGAATTTGTATAAGAATTTCATGTCGTTAACCAAGGAGGGAATTTTATACAACTCCATGGAAATCAATTGTGTCGCTGCGACAAGTCTTCTGCGGTTGCTTTATTACTAAGCTCGAGTGCTTTGGAATCGTGCGTAAGCTTCCTTCACTGTCAGTGTTAGGGCTCCATTCCACCGCGGCCGCACGGAGAGACTACGCACGTGCGTCAAGCTTCGCTTTGTAAGAAAATATATGTGACTGTGTCCACTGCAACCCACGGACACGCTACGCACGAATTGTGTCAAGTCAAAGAAATAAACCGTGCACGGCCACGCGTGTGCGTGGCCGTGCACAGCGTGCGCCGCGGTGGGTTGGCGGCTTTAACAAAATGATTAATGGTTTTTTGACAAATCGATACAAACCAACGAATTGACGTTCCGTTATCCGTATCGCCTGATTCCCATGCAACGGCCGGACGCCCAGATATAGTTACAATTTATTAGGATATTGACTTGCGATTTTGGCAAAGCTAACTGTTACGAGCCGCCAAGTGGGTCAAGAGATGATTGAACATTTTCACCGGCTTCATTCATATTAGCTTAGTTTCCCAAACACTGACACGATTTCAGTTCAAGAAAATGAGCCGCTACGTACTGTATTTGGAGTTATGGAAATATAGATGGAAACTTCTAAGGTAGATCTTCGACCTAGCGAGGTCGGAGATCGGAGAGGCTTGGTCAGGCGGCAGGCCGAAACCGAGTGTGTCGGATATCAGCTAACTGCTAAGCGATCAGGATTCAGGGAACTTCGATAGCGCGATTCAGAATTATGGCTCATAGTTGTTAGTCTGCCACAGAATTTGTACGGTGCATTCACACCGATTTTCATGTCGATAGACATGTCACATGGCCAATAAACAATCACATGGTTCTGAAAAGAAGCAGGAGCAAAGGCATGCTTGAAATTTGGAAATAATTAAATTCTATTGGAATTTACGACTATCATTATCAATTTTATGTACCTACACTGCGTAAAATATGTGTTTCGAAAACCCCGATTACTCACATTTGTTATATATCGTGACTCATGACGAATCACAAACCAGCACGGCAACGTTCTGTTACATTTTAGTATTTATTGATTTTGCAAAACATTATTGGCTGTGTATATTAACCTCAAAAATATTGCTAATTTATCTTGACGGATCATTGAAAAGATTCGTACTGAACATAGAGAATGTATAAATTCTCTATGTTCAGTACGAATCTCTACATTTTTGCGACTTACTGGGGTTTTTTACAGGAGATCATCCATTAATCTGCAGTGTTGTTAATTATTCTGTAGCCTGTCAAAGCCGCTAACGAATACTGCAAGAAACCTCGGAAATTCGGCCATCTTTAGCTCGGCTGCAGATTGTCCGAATTCTGATCAGAAACAGTTGAATTCCGCCGGACCGCCCCACCCCGTACATTATCCGAAATATCTTTCCGGCGAGTTCTAGCTCACTCGGCTCAGTACAAAATGTAAGAGACAGCGCGGACGTTCAACTGTTTCTGATCAGAACTGTCGTACAATGTGCGGCCAGGCTTAAACTGTCCTGTCATTTGTACTGAAGAAATATCTTCCATAATTTAAAACACCTACAGATTCGTAGAAGTTTGACGTCATTGTAATGTTTAACTGCGATGAGTGATAGCGACTGAAATGTAACTGATGATTTACAAGTTAACTACGGCCATTCGTCACATTTTGAAATAGTTTCTCAGGTACCTACTTGTATCATCACAGAATATATAATAGTACTCAGTACTTGTATTTAAAATTTACTTCGCATCTGAAGGAAACGAGGTCTTTGTTAGTTTTTGTGGTGGATACACACCACCAAAAAAACAAACAAAAAATGATCCTTGGATTGTCAGAAAGGTTGTTGCACCTGGGTACCGGGAATAGGGAGTAACTTGAACTTTAGAGTCGAGTAAAATTATGATTAGGATCCTTTTTAGGGTTCCGTAGCCAAAATGGCAAAAAACGGAACCCTTATAGATTCGTCATGTCTGTCTATCTGTCTGTCTGTCCGTCCGTCCGTATGTCACAGCCACTTTTCTCCGAAACTATTAGAGATATACTATTGAAACTTGGTAAGTAGATGTAGTCTGTTTTGTTGCAAAAATGGAAAAATTATTAAAAATTTTAGGGGTCCCCATAGGTACAACTGAAACAAAAAAAATTTTTCATCTAACCTATGCGTGTGGGGTATTTATGGATAAGTCTCCAAAAATCATATTGAGGTTTCTCATATCTTTTTTTTCTAACCTGAATAGTTTGCGAGAGAGACTCTTCCAAAGTGGTAAAATGTATGTCCCCCCCACCCTCTAATTTCTAAAGTAGGGGCATGATAATTCTAAAAAAAATATATGATGTAGATTACTATAAAAACTACCAACGAAAATTGGTTTGAACGAGATCTAGCCAGTAGTTTTTTTATACGTCATAAATGGTAAACCTTAATCTAAATTTCATTAAATCGACTGAAATATAAAAATAAATCAAAAACCCTTTAATTTCATGAAAATAAACCTTATTGCTGCTGCGGAACCCTTCATGAGCGAGTCCAACTCGCACTTGGCCGCTTTTTTTTCTCTTCTTTAATACGGTTATGATTGGTTTCGCCTTTCGTTGTGGCATGCAACAAACTTTTCTGAGGCCTGAGACTTAACTTTGAAAACATATGGTATGATTCGATTTTAAATAATAATAATCAGCGTTTGTTTATGTTAAAATTTAAAAGACGTATTTGATCTACAAGTTTGTGCAGTTGTTTGATACATAATAAACAATAGCTATCATACGTCAATAGCTTTAATTCAATGACACAAGTGTTGGTGAAACTTTCACATTACATGTATGAATTCATAATGCTCTCCCGTGAAAAAAAAAACTTTGTTCCGAACAAACACGAAATAACCCTGTCTTTCACCGTGAAAGACAGGGTTATTTCGTGTTTGTTCGGAACAAAGTTTTTTTTTTCACGGGAGAGCATTATGAATTCATACATGTAATACCTATTTTATCGTGTATTAGGCCGGGTTAAATTACTTTTCGGAACTTTTATCGCAGCAACATCGCTATTAAAGTTCATGAATATTATACATCTGTGTGTAGGTACTCTTGAGTGTCACGTACATAATAATAAATGTATGTATATGTACTAATTACAATGACATAAGTTCTACAAATTATAGTCAACGGCGAAGTGTTGGTTAATTTAAAATTTTCTAGAAGTCCTCCATCGGTAATAATAATTGAAGACATGAGTGCATGAATGAGGTAAGTAACATTTTTGAAAATTTACGTTTTATTGCATAAATGTAGCTTTTAGGACATGGAAAATGATTTGCAATCAAAAAATTTTGAATTTTACGTATACTTACAAAGTTAGCCAGATGATGAAGCAGGTAAGTTACAAGGTTCGTCCAAATGACTATGCAAGAACCGGGTAATTACATCCCATATGCGTTGCAGTACGGGAGATCGCTTGAATATTTTACTTTTTTAAATAAGGATTAAAGTCGACTTTTTTATTGTTCTATTATTCAAAGGCATAGATAATTTAGTATATATTTTTTTTGTTAGCGTTTGGCTCTGACATCGGGGGTGTACTTTGCCACATACAAAGGTATAGTCAGTCTTCTTCATAATAATAATGTTCATCAACGTTTTTGTTTTTACTATATTATCGTCATTTATGATCATATCTAAAGTCTAGTCAAAGTCTAAGTAAAAGTCAAGTCAAGCAGTCAAGGAGTCAAGTCGGTTGATTACCCTATACTCTATACTGAAACTTTTGACGGAGTTTTGGAGGGACACAAAAAGCACGTTCCTGGAAGTTGCAGCACGTGCACGATAACGAATATGTAATAATGGTTAATATTCTGCCAATAATACACATTAAAACACAGTTAACAGAATAATTTAAGGAAAATAATACAAAAAAATACAACAGTAATCTTTCACATTCTAGGCAAAACTCGAGTAGGTATATTAATAATGACACATTATCATACACATATTTATACATATTATAATCAAAGCATATTTCATACACATCCATACTCTTATAAACTACGATAGTTATTTTATTAAAGACTAGGCGCTTTTCGTTGTTTCCAAACAAATTAAAATTTTGGAAAAACCTATCGTAACTTAAATGTTACCTACGTATAAAATATTTTGTTTTTGTTTTTATTATAATATTAAATTGTTGGAAATATAAAAAAATATTTAGGCATCAGTTTGGCTGTTTGCATTTATCCTGTGCTAATACTTTATAGCGTCGCGTCGCGTACCTAGTGTATTTATTCTTTGGTCGCGTCGATACTTCATTCCAAATTCAAATGAGCGCGCTCCCGCGCCAAATTTGAAAATCGAACTAGCTATGCTCGACAAAGAATTTTTTATTGTAAGTACTTGACTGTTTTTTTTTTACTAGGTATTATGACGTACAAGCCATAGTCGTGAAAACGCAGTTAAAAGTAAGTATAGTAAAACACAATAAAAACTTGAATTAGTATATTGTTCTTTTAATTGTAACATTTGAATAGTGCATAATTTAAGTTATTATTATTAATATACTTAAATTTATTTATTAAGTAAGGGTTCATTTTAAACAATCTATAATATATCAACTTTGAGAAACCCAAGATATTTTAAAAAATTAATTGATCTTACTAGTAAACTATAAATTGGGAAATCGTGTTTGTATGATCTTAAATGCTTCTTAACACTTAAACGGCTGAACTGATTTCGACGAAATTTGCTTTGGAGATTATTACTTTCATCATCTCGTTTTCTCTACTTAATTCCTACTAGATGACGCCTACAACTCAGTTTTGTTTACATTTAGTTTTCTAATGCGGAATTCCCTTATATAATCTTTCCCGTCTTTCAAAAGTATAATCCATTTTTGTTTAAATCTGTTTGGCCGTGAATTTATTGTCTTTTAAATTGAGTCTTGTTTCATCTCAATAAAAAAAAGTGATTTATGTGTACTTCATGCATTGACAGTCTTTACAGATTTTGTTGCATTTAAAAGTGAAGAACCGAGTAACTTCACATTTTTCCTAATTTATCCTAGAATGGAGATTTTTTTATATAATTTTTAACATAACAATAAAAACGGAAGATATTTACACCTCCTGATACAATTAACAAAAGCCATTACTTGATTTGTGATGAAAAATCATAAAAAGTTTTTTCAAAACTTTAAACGCGATTTACTCGAAATTCGAAATGTGTTACATACCTCATTCATGCACTCACGTCTTTAATTATGAGACGTAATTATTGTAATTTATATTATTAAGTCGTAAAATACTGAAATCTGATGAAGGTATCTTTCTCTAAACATAAAATGTTAATGACATTGATAAAAATTCAACCTTACAAAGTTTCAGATTTAACTATGCACACATTTCCTTGTAGCTAGCAGATTTACACGTACTGAGATCTGAGGCCATAACAGCATGGGGAAAGAGGAAAATTGAGGACAAGCACTTGAAACATCTTATACTTGATAGTCATGTCATTCCTCACTCACTTTTTAAAATACAATACAAAATTAATGAGGATTGAGGTGGTATCAAATGAATGAAGAAAAACATGAATGAAGTAAAATTTTTGTGAACTACCTAGTCTTGTTACAAAATGGACATTTTTGCCAACAGAAAAAGTCTCACTCTTTTTAGGGCTCCGTAGTCAACAAGGAACCCTTATAGTTTCGGTCTGTCCGTCCGTCCGTCCGTCCGTCCGTCTGTCCGTCCGCGGTTTTGCTCAGAGACTATAGGACCTACAAAGCTGTAATTTGGCATGAATATACTTATATATAATTAATAATGCCGACAAAATGGTACATAAAATATTTAAAAAATATTTTTTATGGTACCTCGCCTACACATCAAGCGGGGTTGAATTTTTTTTTCACGCCCACCCCATCGTGTGGGGTGTCGTTGGATAGGTTTTTTAAAAATATTATGAGTATTCATAGATCATTTTCCGGTTTAGGGATCCATTTGTGAAATATTAAGTTTTAAAGTGGAAAAAATCGTTAAGAGTCCAGTGTCCCCCCCCCCTTCTACCAGCTAAACGGTTGCTTCTGGAAATGTGAAAAAATTCACGGGAGTAGGAAATATGCTGAATTTAAAAGGAAAACTATCACGGCTAAGTTGACTTCATAAGTTATTGAGTAATAGTCGATCAACTAAAAAAAATGTATTCGGCGAAGTATAAAGGAACTTTTCGATCAAATTCCTTTGAGATGATGTTGTTAGTAGTGTAAAACATGTTATAAATGAATATTCATTGACCATACAGAAATTTTCAAAAACTAGCGGTGCTACGGAACCCTACATTGCGCGTGGCCCGACACGCACTTGGCCGGTTTTTTAGAATGTAGATGTAGAGATACTTCGAGAATAGTCATTACACTACAATATTAATCAAATTACAAGTGCGCAAGTAAATAAATATTTTTTGATATCAAATATGTAATGACGTCTTGTCAGATCTTAGTTCTCTACGTAAAATATGCAATTAAAATAAAGTATGTTGTAATGTTATACTCGAATATTTAAATCTAGAGAAGCCAAAGAACAAAGAAGAAAAAAGTTAAAGAGAAAAACTATTGAGCTTCCCAGTCAACTTTTTTACTCGTGTAGAAATTATCCGACACAGAAGGAATCGATGGCCGACTGGCCTCGAAAAAATCACGTAAATGATAGGTTTCTTTAGTTTTCTTTTTCGAGGAATCGTCCGTTCACTACCAATTTGGTGTTCGTTTATCTCCAGTCTCGACTCTCGACACACTGTCCTCGATAATATGTAACGAGAGATTTACCACTCGGTGTCCTAAATTAAAAGGATTTTCGACCTCGACTTTAACGATGAATTGTTTTAGCGACTACGACTATGGTGGAAGTCTTGCTTGCAGCATACTGCAAAGAGACTACGAGGGGCCCTGTGACAGTTATTGTGTTAAATGTTACCTTTTATTGTGATGCTTACAAACTATACTTTATATGAATAAAGTATTGAGTTGTAACTTGTAACTACAAGAATGGACTAACCAGCATAATATTATATAAATCGATTTCGATCAACTATCGGTGCATTGCACAGATCATAGAAGGTGCACTGCGTCGCAGCTGCGAGAACTATACGGGCAGCTGTCACTCAAATTGCGAAATCAGGCGAGATCGAACCGCTTTACAATTCCGAACGTCCTCTCAATATCATCTGGTTCTGACACATTTTATACCGCGGAGAACTTGACACGAATTGTGGACGATAACGAAGTGTATGTGGGCCGAAAAACGGAATCCGCGTCACGAACGTGGAATATATTCGAATGTATTCGATTATAAACGAGAACACTCATAGATGATTGTAATTTTAGATGAGCGTCGGTAACCGGTCTTTTGGCGAGCGAAAATAAATTTCGCTATTTAGAAGCATAAATGACATCTCTACTTTGGTAAGCGCGAAAGTGTTTCTTCTTTTCATACCCTTTCAATTTTCATACTAACTGGTGACCCGATTTCGATGAGACGTCATGGTGAATGGTGATATTTTTGAGTCCCGACAAAGGATATAGGATAGTTTGGACCTAGAAAAGTGAGTTCTGAGCGAACAATTCTGCAACATCTGGCATTATTTTATATGCAAGCAGACTTATGACGTCCTTAGAAGCTGCAACCTAAAATAATATGTCCCGATGTTGAGTGCAGAGTGGGGTTTGTGAACACGTCAAAGGCGATCACAAAGGCTTTTGTACTGTAAAAGTGGGTCAATACAAGCATAAAATATATGAATGAATGTACGAAGCTCATACAGTATTTGTATATACCCAGTATATTGTGATCGACCAATTAACAAGTCTCACAGACCGTTACTTTACATAACTGGACTTAGCCTAGTCTAGACGAATTTACGTAAGTGACACAGTTTAGCCTTTAAATACGTGGCCTACTTAGCCGCCCATTCTACAGTACATCATGACAGTGTCACAGAAACTCAGTAATTACATGTAATGGTTTTCCAAGGTGTTCCAGTAAGATAACTTAAGTTAATTTAGAAGGTAACTTCTGGAACGTAATTAAATTTAGCTTCTAGTTTTATTTTGTCAGTAACGTAACATGTTGGCTGATGTTGCCAGTTTAAAAAAGCGGCCAAGTGCGAGTTGGACTCGCCCATGAAGGGTTCCGCAGCAGCAATAAGGTTTGTTTTTATGCAATTAAAAGGTTTTTGATTTATTTTTATATTTCAGTCGATTTCATGAAATTTAGATAAGGTTTACCATTTAAATGACGTATAAAAAAAAACTACTGGCTAGATCTCGTTCAAACCAATTTTCGCTGGTAGTTTTTATAGTAATCTACATCATATATTTTTTTTAGAATTATCATGCCCCTACTTTAGAAATTAGAGGGGGGGACACACACATTTTACCACTTTGGAAGTCTCTCTCGCAAACTCGGGCGGGCGGACGGACGGACGGACGGACGGACGGACGGACGGACGGACGGACGGACGGACAGACAGACAGACAGACAAAAATTAGCAGCAAATATATGTTCCGTATCTAAAGGAAATATTGGCATTGCGGTATCGCCAATCCGAAAATTGTACTCAATTTTTTTTACTTTACATTTCCCTGCCATCTATAGAACTTATTATATACTGTTAGTTTCTTATAATACTGCACATACCTACATAATGAAAAGGGGATCCATGGGCAACATGATTTGAAGAAAACGTCCCTTGCTATTAAAGCCCCATAAAAACATAGCTGGGGTCTAGAGCCATTAAACATAATATTATGGTGGATTGACAGGTTATCGCGCGGCATGAGTGAAACACAAAGAATTTGGGCCAATGCCCTTTATAGCAATGTCAGCATTAAGGTACCAAGTCATCGGCTGTATTGGAATTTGGAATTAATCACATTTTCTCCTTTGTGAAAAATAAATAAGTACATATACTTCTTTATCAAAACACTCCTTGGTTGTTGTCAATGTTATCAGGTTGATTGATTTGCTTTAAATCTGATTATTCGTAAAAACGATAAACCATATTGTTTTGAAGTTCAATGTAATTTTTATTTCCTTTTAAAATTCAAAAAGTGATGTAGTTAAGAAGCTACAAATTATTTAAATGCATTTATTTTAAATGTACAGCAAAGTGCATGTAACTCATTGTTAGATGTAAAGAAAGCATGTGAATTTGTCCAAATTTCAATTTTTATAAAAAATATGAAAGTCAAGTGATTTAAAATAATAATATTACCAGTGACTTTTCATTGCTACTGCCATCTTAAAGTAATTTTAGGGTTTGTCTTATCTAAATCCCAGGATCGGAAAAACCAGCTGGGATTTTATTCTCTAACCCAGTGTCACTCTCACAACCAGATAAATTAATTGGACACACTAAAATTTTAGCTTATGGCCTTATTGAATAAGGTAAAAGTATGTACACAAAAAACTTTTAAAAAGTCTAAAGACAGCACAAATTTAGTATAGTTCTGATGACAATTTGCTTTTGGGGTGTAACATATTTTAATAAAAAGACGCATCAATCCCAACACATCTAGTCATATTTTCCACACCTGTGCAAAAGACACATCAATCCCAACACATCTAGTCATATTTTCCACACCTGTTTTGCTAATCGATTCTTTAGTTTTATTGGAGGCTACATCTATAAAAAGCGGCCAAGTGCGAGTTAGACTCGCCCATTTTATGAAATTATATTATTTTTGATTTATTTTTATATTTCAGTCGATTTAATGAAATTTAGATTAAGGTTTACTATTTATGACGTATAAAAAAAACTACTGGCTAGATCTCGTTCAAACCAATTTTCGTTGGTAGTTTTTATAGTAATATACATCATATATTTTTTTTAGAATTATCATGCCTCTACTTTAGAAATTAGAGGGGGGGGGACACACATTTTTCCACTTTGGAAGAGTCTCTCTCACAAACTATTCAGCTTAGAAAAAAATGATATGAGAAACCTCAATATGATTTTTGGAGACCTATCCATAGATACCACACACGCATAGGTTAGATGAAAAAAATTTTTTTTTGTTTCATTAAGTTTTACTATTTATGACGTATAAAAAAAAACTACTGGCTAGATCTCGTTCAAACCAATTTTCGTTGGTAGTTTTTATAGTAATATACATCATATATATTTTTTAGAATTATCATGCCTCTACTTTAGAAATTAGAGGGGGGGGACACACATTTTTCCACTTTGGAAGAGTCTCTCTCGCAAACTATTCAGGTTAGAAAAAAATGATATGAGAAACCTCAATATGATTTTTAGAGACCTATCCATAGATACCACACACGCATAGGTTAGATGAAAAAAAATTTTTTTTGTTTCAGTTGTACCTATGGGGACCCCTAAAATTTTTAATACTTTTTCCATTTTTGCATCAAAATCTTAATGCGGTTCACAGACTACATCTACTTACCAAGTTTCAATAGTATAGCTCTAATAGTTTCGGAGAAAAGTGGCTGTGACATACGGACGGACAGACAGACAGACAGACAGACAGACATGACGAATCTATAAGGGTTCCTTTTTTGCCATTTTGGCTACGGAACCCTAAAAAGGTCACTAAAATATTAAATATTTATCCTGTAACAAAATCAGTTTGTAAAATTAAACTAAATGAATGGCTGCAAACTTTGAATTATGAAGAGACAGAAAAACTTATAATGGTCCCTGACTAAATAATTATTAAAAACACAAACATACACACACATACATACACACACATACACATACACTCACACCACACACCCACACACCACACACACACACACACACTCAAAATACTAACATGAAAAGAATTCACTATAAAATTTAATATAATTAGGTTCGCAATAATTACTGTTATACTGTATTAATGCAAGATAGTCCGGAGTCTCTGGTGTCCTGAAATACAGGCAACGCCTAGTTTAGGCACCAGTCTCCCACAAAACCTGTGCTTTATGTAGAATCTTTAGTAATGTGTAATTTTGTGGTGAGGAAATAAATATTTATTATTATTATTAATATCTTATTCCTAAACTGGTTGACTCTTAAAACAGACTTGGAAACAAACATTGTAACATGTTAGAATTTAGATTGTAGTTTGTCCGACTGTTATCCCAGGGAAGTAAGTTCAAAGACGACCAAGAAGTTAAAACAAAGTTCTTCATTGTTTGAATTTATTTCCCAAGGATAACAGTCTGCGGATTCGTTTTTAAGAGCATCTATAACTTAAATGCAACATAAGACACAGTCATTGGCAGATTTCAGACCTACGCTTTACATTATTGTTTATTAATCAAATTTTGGTTATGATAATATTCTAGTCTTTGTTGGTCTTGATGACCTGACAGCAGGGCCCAAGCCCAAGATCATAGCCCAAGAAAGTAATGTAGATGCTCCAGCCTCCAACTTCCTTTGATTCAATTTCTCTGATATTGAACCATGCATTACATTATTTCTATTATACAGTCTGTCAAAAAGGACCAAATGCTATTAACTAAATTTTCTAATCGTAATCAGTGTCGAATAATGGTTTTTTTCACCTCGTATTCTCACTGACAATGTTTGTACACTTCAAATATTATCATTCTGGCACATATTTTTGAATTTGGTTTAATTCTTTGATCGCGGATTCTTGAAATCTATTGCTCTCGTGGCCATATTATGTGGCCGCTTGGGAGTTGAAGAGTACCCATCAATCCCCAAGCAGCACCTGGCATAACAATTGAAAATCTACTGTGTCTCCGATTCCCACGATGGAGGTATTAATAAAAATTTTGAATATTTTATAAGGGCCTCGCCTCTGCATTCTTTCTCTTAAACTAACTTAGCTAGATATTAAATAGTTACATACCAATATGCGCCAGGTCGATGATGGGTATTTCGCAGCGCGACAGCAGCGTCTCCTCGGGCTGGCTCGCCATCATTGCACACTCGTATCGTCGATTAGCGACTGACGTGCTACTCGACCGCCGATCTTGCGCCTTATCACTCGGTCCCAGGTAGGCAATTAGCAATTAGCGATCGTGACACCGAACAGTAGCAGAGGAAAATAATGCGACGGAGATGAGCACTTGGACACGGGTAGAAAAAATGTTAAAGTTTATTAAAGTTGTGGATGGTCTTTTGATTACCCCTGGTATAGAAGCGTTCAGAACTCATTTGCATAACCTTGTAGTTTCTGCTCGAAGCGTTCTGCGATCTGACGTAGCAGCAATATGCTATGCTAATCTGACACATTAAAAATTGGTTTTTGTTGCACTCTCTGATTAAGTAGTCGGAATTGTTTCTCCCGCGTGTGCGACTCGACGGCGTCGCGCGCCCCCCGTCCCTCGGTTAGCGAGTTTCGAATGTCTGTTCTAGTAACTGGCCCACCGTGGTAGATGAGCCTTGCCCGGACCTAAAATATGAACTCTCACTTGTATATCATCGCGCAGACTGTCGCAACCGAAAAACGTGTCGAAACTTCTACCTTGAACTAACTCGAAGGGAAAGCGTCGGCACAAAAGAAACGTTCACGCTCCACAAAGAACAAAATGACACTAAAAAAGAAGTAGAAAACTAGAAAATGAAACGCCAAACGGGCTTGTGACGGGAAGTTTAACGTCAAAGTCAATGACATAAATGTCAAAGTCGATGTCATTGTTTTTTTTTTATTTTACATGGCAGAATAGCATAAGAATATTGCTGGATAAAAATCATTAAAATTTCCTGTATTTTTTTCGACTATTTATAATCCTGTTACTAATAATAATTCACCATTAAGTCGCTGTCTGTCTGTCTGTCTCTAGGCTATCTCAAGAACCAGTATAGGTAGACTTCTGAAATTTTTACAGATTGTCAGGGCTTCTTAACGTTATCGAATAGCAGAAAAAATGACGAAAAATATTGTTACGCACCGTTATTTTCATAATGGTAGCTAGATAACGGTAATTTTTTTAACGTTATCTAGTAACATAACGAAAAAATATCGTTATAATATAACATTTATCGTTATTAATCTGGGGGCACGGCAGTGCCCCCGCCAAGTCGAGCAAAAAAGCGGCACGGCCGTACCATCCTTTTCTCGAACCAATTCAGGCTCTTTTCGACCCCCCTGTAACTTCGTTGTGGAAAAAACAACAAGCCTGAATTTTCAGTTGCTAAGTAAGCATTGTATAAACATGCTATATTTAAAATTTCATTCAATTTGAACCAGTAGTTTAAGAACTGTAACTGGTTGAACTTTCATAATTTTGTCACTCACTCACTGACTGACCGATCACCAAAAGTCTAAGGCACTTCTAGTAGACATAGAGCCTTGTAATTTAGAATATAATTAGTGTCTAGTGTCTAAATCAAGGGAAAATTCAAACATTTCAAAATTTCTGTTCAGTTTTCTAGTTTTACTAACTTCGTAAATAACTTTGTAATCCCATATAAATGTATAGGATTACAAAGTTACATTTGCGGTTTATGAATCATTGTACCCGTACCATCGATATCTCCGGTATATCATCGGTAGATAGATAGTGTTTAGTGTCTTAATCACTGGAAAACCTAAGCATTTCATAATTTCTGTCCAGTTTTCTAAATACACCAACTCCCTAGCTTTTGCCTGCGGCTTCGCGTAGGAATCTACAAAAAGATGTGAGATCCTATCAAAAACATCCTGTAAAAAAAACCAAGTCTCGCAACTCAGTTGTGAGATCCATGTGATACCAAGTCGGTGAATTTATTCAGTCCCTACTTAAGGGACCTTCAGTCTCAAGTTATTTTATTACGTAAGTTCTTATCATATCAATTATCAATATTAAAAATCTTTCACGTTTTAAATAAATAGATCGACTTGGACATCGCATGAAAACACGTATGATACTGTATACTAAACAATCTAATCATGCGATGTCCAAGTCGATCTATTTATTTAAAACTTGAAAGATTTTTAATATTGATATGATAAGAACTTACGTAATAACTTGAGACTGAAGGTCCCTTAAGTAGGGACTGAATAAATTCACCGACTTGGTATCACATGGATCTCACAACTTTTTACGGTAGAAAAACTGAGTTGCGAGACTGTTTTTTACAGGATGTTTTTGATGGGATATCGATTTACTGTTATTAATATCGACGCCCCCACCGAATAACCGGACAATCGAAAAAATGAAAATATTCAGGAGAGCCAAAAAACTGATTTTTGTTAATAACTCCGTTAAAAAAAAAGCTTCAAAGACTTTTTATATCTCAAATGAAAGCTAATTTTTTTGCCCATCTTGCTATTTCAATAATATTTAATTGCCACCAAAGGTTTTTCTTTAATAAAGCAAAACGCAACTTATCGTTCTGGAGTAGGCCAAGCTATGATCATCATTGTCTATTGCATGGTTATTCGGGTAATTTTGCGTTTCGGCTGTAATAAAATGCACATATAATATCTCATTGCAATATTATTCGGGGAAATTGTTTAGGATAAAAATATTGGTAAACACCTATTACTTTACTTTTCGGTGATTAAAAAATATTGTACACTTTATAATTATTATAGTCATTGTGGTTTATTCCAATGATTTTCTACTATAGGTAAAATAAAAATAATATGTATTTTTGTTTAAATACATTCATTATTTGACGTCATAAATGACATTCTTGCAATCGAATCAGCTCTAGATTCGAAAAAATACACTCTGGAGACTGGCTCTATCATTTTAATAGTACTTATAATCATTGCAGTTAATTACAACGTTAGTCATAATTCATAACCCTCATCGCCACCTGAGTTGGTGTTACAATAATCAATATCATATTATGTTCTAATAAAATGAATGATAATGGCAGGAATTTGCTTTAGACAATGTTCCGAGAGGATCGAGGGCCTTTTCTTATATGATGGTGGTTTAATCGTCGACTTCTATCTACATCGTAGTACAGTTCAATGTAATCAGGATCAAAACTATGTTAAAAACTTCTCAAGTTACAATACAATACACACACACAATACTGTAGCAGCACATCTTATAGTAGCTAGCAATCGCATTCCTAATTAAATACTGAGTTGGAACCCACTAGGACCTGCAGGCTGCAGGACCACTTCCATGAATAACGTTTGACTGTCTGACAACAGCTGCTTGCAGGCGTGAAGCTGTAACAAGTGCTGTCGTGACAATTTTAAGCACTTCTTAGGAGTATTTGCGAAAGAAGAAAATATCTAAATACGTTCTCGTTTATTTGCAACAAATCTCGCTGCTTATCGGTCACGTTTAGTTTATTTTGTAGCAAGTATTGCCCATACATGCTTGTTTGTGAGAAAACCCGCATGCTCATTACAAAAATCGAAACAGATTATGATATTAATATTAGAAATGTACATAATTTAACGAATGTAAGGAAGAACTTTACCACTTGATGTCTTCCAAAATGATCGCTGGTCGTTCTTACGTCTATGACGATTTCAGACATTAAAAAAAAAAAAGCTAGCCAGGGACAGTCAGACATTCTTATTTTTTTAACTAGCTGTCCCGGCAAACGTTGTTTTGCCATTTAAAGTATATTTTCTACATCATAAGTTGATACATGTTTTACCCCCTCTTTTGTCCCCTAAGAGGGTGTGGGGGGGGAGGTCATACACCAGATGTTAAGTTGAAAAACACAGTTAATACCTAATATGAAGTAAGTCCACTAAAGAAAAAAGTTGTATACAAAATCTGACCCCTCTTTGGTCCCCAGAGAGGGTTGAGAGGGGGGGGGGGAGGATTTTTATACACCAGATGTTGAGTTGGAAGAAGACAAATATAATATATCTGTGAAAACCGTATGCCGGCCGGCAACGCACCTGCAGCTCTTCGGATGTTGCGAGTGTCCATGGGCGACGGTAGTTGCTTACCATCAGGTGACCCGTTTGCTCGTTTGCCCCCTTATTTAATAATAAAAAAAAAAAAAAAATGCAAATCTGTAAAAACCGTATGCAAATCGGATCAGTAGTTTTCGTGTTAAAGAAAAAAGTTTGATACAAAATCTGACCCCCTCTTTTGTCCCCTTAGAGGGGTGGGGGGAAAAATTTTATACACCAGATGTTAAGTTGGAAGAAGATAAATATATCTGCGAAAGTACTGGACCGTCTTCCTCCCGCACGCGCTTTGGTGACGCCCACTATCGTAATTTTTTAATTTCGCCATAATTTCAAAACCAAACGTCCAATTTTAATCATTCAAAGACCAAATATTATCTACATAAACTGTACTTAGTGATAAAATAATTTATTTTGATAAGGATTAATAGCGTGAGTAAAATATATCCGTTCAAATGTAGTCCAAAAAAAATTCAGGATTTTTAAATAAATAAATGGTTATTGTGCCTCACTCGACATAGATAGGTATAGTGTGTCGCGGACTTTTTTGTAGATATTTATAAGATCTACAATTACTTAGAACATTTTATGGTTCTATCTTTTATAGTTTAGGCAGCGTACGCAAAATAAGTAACTTTTCTAGCTGATTTTTTACACCTTGCGTTCGAAAAACTCAAATATCTTACGGAACCCTACTTTTTTCCAAAATAAAATGTAGCCTATGTTCAGCAGAAATAATGTAAGATTCCAATAGCAAAAGAATTTTTCAAATCGGTCCAGTAGTTTCGGAGCCTATTCGACTCAAACAAACAAACAAACAAACAAACAAACAAAAAATCAAATCTTTCCTCTTTATAATAGTAGTATAGATGAAGAAAGTCTCACTCACAGATTAAGGATATATAGGTAGATGTAGTCTTAGCCCGTCATCGCGTGGCCATTTTGTGCTTATTTTCATACAAGTAGTGTGCGTTTATTTTCTTGAATATTTCTATTTGTCGATCATTTCGAAGCACATTTAAATCCAGAAAAGAAAGTCATTTAGTTCATGATATCGATAAACTATAGTTCAAGTAATGAGAATCCGTAAACACACGTAAAAAGCTATGCAACTTTTGTAGTCAAATTAGTAATTAATGTGACATTTTTAGCACTAATGCCTTACATAGCACGAATAAGGGATTATTAAACTTAAATATTATCCTTTTTAGCTTACAAAAATACCAATTGAAAAGTCCAAAAAACGTTGTTCAAAACTTACGTATTTAATGTTAAATCCACGTGTTTGAGGCATTCTTTGGCCATTCTTATGGTTTATAATTTAGCGGAACCATAGAACTCAACAATATCTAGCATAAAATGTTCAATAAAAACCTTTATTATCACTTTTATTACATGAAATATGCATACCGACTCCTTTGTTATGTCCTAGTAAGTAGGACATAACATTACACGCTTTTGACGCTTGTACACTGATATAAGGCTCTCTCCTGCTATAGTATCTCAATGGTCTCACTATTCCTGACTCTTGGGTCCCGTGTAAACCTCTGCGATTACTGATCTGATTACTGGTCTGAGACTGGAGGCTGGAGGTGAGTGGACTGAGATGATCACCGCGATATGATGGTCGTTCGACTCAGATTCTACAAGTTGTCCAAAATAAAACCTAACCAATATGCCTTTATGCCACAAAGGTGCACCGAATACGCCCTCTATAGGTTAGTGAACCACATCAGAAAGAAGAGAGAGAAGGAGAAAATTTATATTATGGTATCGCTGGACACAGGAGAGGCCTTCAACAATGCTTGGTGGCCAGCTGTAATGGTTCGGTTAGCTGAAGTTAGGTGTCTGGGGAACCTGAGGCGGGTAATCAGCGGCTACCTGAGTGGAAGGAGTATGAAAGTGGGATGTGCAGGAGTGGAAATGTGCAGTAGGCAGCAATGTATTTACCCGAATAACCGTGCAATATTCGTTTATCGTCAAATCGTTTTGACATATTTTTTCGCAATAGCCTATTGCCCAGTTTTTGGTGTAAAATACAATTTCAAGTATTGTTATGGAATAAACACATAATTTTTTGTATCTTTGTAAATATCCATAGGAAAATTCTGAAAAAAATTCACATGATGTATTTTGACTTCTAGAAGCCAAAAAACGCATAACAGCAAAAACCCCACAATAGCACATTGTCCGGTTATTCGGTGGGGGCGTCGATATCATTATTTCCTAATATCGTTATTTTTTCATAACGTTATATTTGCCCTTGAAGCAGTAACGTTATGAAAAAATAACGATATTTGAAGCCCTGCAGATTGTGTGTTTTTGTCGCTGTAAGTTGTAACAACATCTTAAAGTACCTAAAATAATTATTATATTGAACAACATAATCTACTAAAAACCACAGAGTACTTAAGTACTCAAGAACCGCTATAGCTAGAGTTCTGAAATTTTCACAGATTGTGTATTTCCGGTGCCGCTTTCACGAAGGCCTTAAAATATAATTGTACTTTAATAATTTAATAATAATATTTAAATAAAATAAAAAATTAAGGGGGCTCCCATACAAAAAACACAATTTTTGGCCTATTTTTGCTCTATAACGGTACGGAACCCTTCGTACGCGAGTCCGACTCGTACTTGGCTGATTATTGCTTTTGTATGTAATGGCACTGATATGTTTATTTCTTCAAAGAATAAGCAAAAATATGTCACACAAGCGTTATAGTCGCCGTGGGCCCGATAGCCTATACTAAACTAGCAGTCATGGTAATTGTCCGCTGGTCTGAGGTTACAAACATTTCCATTTATGTATCAAAATCTTAATGCGGTTCACAGACTACATCTACTTACCAAGGTTCAATAGTATAGCTCTTAGTTTCGGTGAAAAGTGGCTGTGACATAATATACGGACGGACAGACAGACATGACCAATCTATAATAAAGGGTTTCGTTTTTTGCCATTTGGCTATGGAATGGCCCTAACAAAGAATGTTACTTAGAATTTGGGTAAAATGAAAGTATAAAAACACTATAAACATATTTTTTACATTGGTCGTAATATAAACGAGGTTTCGCGCGCCGCGTCTAATTTTATTCGATGCTTTTCCTGGCAAGGGACTACAGTCTACACATATACCGTCACAGTGCAGCCCCCCCCCCCCCCCCATTGCACTGCACTATGTTACTGGTTAAGTCAAATGAGGCAGTACATACATAATATATTATGTTAGGAGATCCTAAAAATTGTGAAATACCAGGACTAAAGGGCGAAATTTTGCTTGACATAGTTTACACACACACAAGTCCTAACTCCCAAACTGTACGTATTTAAACGCAGTAACTATTTGATGACAAAAACATCAATTTAAAAAATGAATTGAGATTTATTTATGTAGCCAGAAAATAATTTACATTAATGCATAACAGGTTTACTTGAGGCATCTTTCAAAATATGATGATCCAACATATCCCCCCCTCATCGCTCTCTGCACATGCTGCTCAAATAGTCGTCGATTACTTTGAAGCTCATCAGCAGCTTCTTTGTTTAATGGGTCCTCTGGATTTGGTTCCTTGAAAAAAGATGTTTAAATATTAATTTTTTATTATACAGGGTGCAATTAAACCTTCCTGCCAAATTTTTTCCAGGGCTTAGGTATCATTAGGAGAATCCATTTAACCAAAAAAAATTGGGTGTTATTTTTTTGTTAATGACATATTTTATCCCATTTAAAATCGTTGCAGAATGCTCACTCGCGGCGGTGGGTGTGATCGGGGGTGACGCGGGGCGAGGCGTGCGCGCGGAAGCACGTCACGCGCGGGCGACGCGTAGTGTTTGTAGTATTTTTTAGGATAACTTTCGGAAGCCATTTCTCAACATTTTAGTACTGAGTGATTATAAAAGAAAAAATACGTGTATTTTTATTTTTAACAAGGATCAATATATCAAAATTTGGCAGGAAGGTTTAATTGCACCCTAGAGTTAAACCCTAAATTATAATAATATTGAAGCGAGAGGGATCTGGGATACTATACTACATAACTTTATGGGGCATATTAATAAATCACAATACCTATAATATGTTGTGATTATAATGTCATAGTTCTCATAACTTGTGTCTTCTAACAATATGGATAAATAAAAAATATTCATAAATTAATAATCTTATTAAACTAAAATGTCACAATATATTAAAAATTTCTACCACTTCACCCAAGAAAAGTAACAACATGAATTATTAATAATATAATATTATGTTTTTGTTTTAATTTATTTTAACACTGTTTTCCCCTATTTTAAAAAAAGATGCACACTGTGTTCACTGACTGTATAGACATTTATGCATTCAAGACAAGTTGGGTTAGACACAACACAAGGGTAAAAAATGTATCCTAAATTTTAAATGTAAGTATATAAATTTTGTGCCTCAATTTACCACTTAACCCAACCCTTCTTGGGAGTACATAGTTGAGTTAGTACATATACTCCCAGATTACTTTTGCTCAAATAAAACTGTATTTTAAAAAGATAAACCCGACTTCAAAACTGTACGTAATTGAGAATTAAAACTTCCTATCTCCAAAACTACTGAACCGATTTTGATGAAACTTGCACTATTCCCTAAGATGAACAATATCTGGTACAATAAAAAAATAATCACTTAAATCGGACTTGTAGTTCCGGAGATATGCGTGCACAAACATAAAAACATACATACATACATACATATACTTTTGAAATTTGGCACATTTGTTCAGAAGCTGTTATAGATTTACATATGCAAAAACTGGGCAGTTCTGGATATATTACATACATACGCGTCGAATTGATAACCTCCTTTTTTTGAAGTCGGTTAAAAATCACTATTCAGGCTACTATCAAATGTGTTATGTGACATTAGTTTCTTTGTGTTCTCTATTCACAACGTAATTAAACCCTCGATCACAGATTCTTGGAAATCTATTGTCTTCTTTTGTTATCGCGGTCGCATGCGACCGCTTGGGGCTTGAAAGGTTAATACTTTAATAATACGTAATACTCCGCACACCAGTTTCGGTGACGGTGGCCTGTTTCATTGAAACCAGGCCAGGTATGCAGGAGTAATTTTGTAGTGCCCAGGTGTGTGCGCAGTCCACAAGACCACTCTCTATTCCTTTACTCTCATAAGTCATAACCCAGTGGGACGGAAGACCGACACAACTTGCAAGAGATCAGGAGCAGGACCGACTTTTTACATGTCCATCCGACGCATGGATCATCTTACTCGTCAGACAATCAGGTGATCAGCCTGCATTGTCCCAACCAAACTTGGAAATAACATGTTTCCAACGCGGGAATTGAACCCACAACCTCCGAGTCAAAAGCAACGCTCTGGACCACTGGACCACAGAGGCGTTTAATACTTTAATAATGTGTGGCTAAATAAAGTTAACAAAAATAATACTTACCAAGAATAGGTATTGTAATCCATAGACTATTGAATTAACTGTGAGTACTGGTTTCCAGTCTTCCCTAAGTATATTTAGACATACATTTCCTTCCAGATCAATGTTGGGATGATACACAGCTGTTTCACACTTTACTTTAGGGGGTTCGTGAGGATAATTTGGACCTACCTGTAAAAACAAGTTTTAGGACTTACTACCTGTTTTACTAAATTTGAAAAATGAATATAATTCCACATAGTGAAATAGGTAATTACTAATTATAAGGGTAAATAGATATGAGAAGGTCTTTTACCTCTAGTAAATATTAAATACAGATACACATTAAATAAATATAAAATCACTACATTTAAATGCAGTACATATTCAGAGAATTTAGTAAAATTATTATAATTTAATTCTTAATTCTATAAAATTAAGAAATAATACAATTATTGAAATGACTTTAAACTGTTGGGACACATAAAATAATGTTTTGGACTACAGTGTCCAGTAAAGAACAATATTGTTATGAAAATATGATTGCTTTGTTTTGTGGTGTGTTGTAATGTTTACCTTAAAACTAAATACAAATCTGCCACCTCTATAAAAACCTTCGTCAGGACATATTATCAATTTAAAGTTTAACAAGTCATCTGGATCTGGGAATTCTGTATTGCAAGTCTTGGGTAGATTTAACTCATTGAGATCTGAAACGAACATGTAAAGTCAGAAGAAATAATCATTTCCTAATAGATTTAGATTACAACAAAGTACCATTTTGCATTCTTCTACAGTTTATCAATGATTTCATAGCATGTTTAAAGATTTACTTCAAAATCATCAATACCTTTTGTTATACGTAGCTGTGCGGCTGATGCCTTTTTCTGTGAACCACCTCCTCTTGAAGATCCCTCTTCATCTTTTTTCTGTTGCTTTAGTGAAAATAGTTTAATCATCGTCCTATTCAGTAAAATATAAATAAAAATTGATTCTGGAGATATTTATTTTGACAGGTAGCTGCAAACCTACAAACCACAGATGACACATTATTATCTGCAAAGTGCAAACTACTAACTAGTGAGGTAATCGTAATCGTTGATCACACAAAGAGACAATATTATTATTATGAGGAATCGATTATTATATCTCGATTTATACATAGAAGACTAGAGCTAATGCTAGAGCTAGACTTCTAGGCATTGAGGTAATAATACTTAGGAGTCCGCCTTATATTTTGACAGCTGATAATGTTACTCTTTCTAACTAACGATGTAGTAATTTGGGTGAAAGAAAAAGCTCATATCGGTGTGTAAACGTCAAAAGCCTGTAATGTTATGTCCCACTTAGTAGAACATAACAATGGAGTAGGTCTGCATATTTCATGTTTAAAAAGTGGTAATAAAAGTGTTTAGTGAATGTTCAATGCAATATATAATTGTGTTTTGTGGTTCCGCTATATAATAAACCATAAAAACGGCCAAGGAATGCCTCAAACACGTGGATTTAACATACATACGTAAGTTTTCAACAACGTTGTTTGGGCTTATCAATCGGTATTTTTGTAAGCTAAAAAAGAAAATTTATAAGTATAATAATCCATTAATCATGCTATATAAGGCATTAGTGATAAAAATGTCACATCAAGTAATACTTCATTTGGCTATAAATATTGCATAGTTTTTTACGTGTATTTTAGGGATGCGCCTTACTTGAACTATAGTTTATCGATAAAAATAATGTCATGGACTAAATGATTTTTTTTCAGGTTGAAAATGCTTCAAAATAGACGACAAACAGATATATATTTTAGACGCAAGTTTCATGCAAGTTTTTAATCCTTACTCCCTTATGAAGGCATCACAATATTGGAATTTGGAATTATCATTTCAAACGTAAGTTTGAAACAATGATTTTATTGAAATAAAGAAAGTTCTAACGGAGAGTAAAATAATTGCATGATCAACAGCTCTCACACCTCCCCCTGTAAGTACTCAATTCGTTACTTAAAGATACTTCTTGAAATTTTATCCTGGCATTAGGTACTATTTTTTTAATAAGTAAAATGTAAAATTTTAATAAGGCTAAAGTCATAATCATTTAATAAAATAAATTTAATACCTCAATCGTCGAATTCCAGACACAATATATATTTAGTTGTTATACGGCACCTGGGTTCCGCTTGGAAAACTTACATAAAGCATATTGCCCCGTATACAATATTATGAATTATGTGTATATTTTATAGTATGTAGTAGTACATTTATTGACACTAAACCGTTTATTTTTTTCAGGTTATTGGAATGCTCTTAAAGAAGAGTTCAATATTATGGTGGTGACGGAGAGACCTATAATGAAGATAATAATTATTTTCAATTATTAATTAAATAATTTGATAATAAGATTGAAAGTGAAGAATAATATTTGGTTTAGTGCTCTATGATTTTGATTGCACACACCGTGATATTGTACAATAAAATTGATCGTTTAGACTCTAGAGTCCCACTTAGGTTATTAATTATTATTATTATAATATCATTATTCAGGGGGCGTCGAAGTATCTATTTTAAGTCTTTTTCTGTATAAATATTATTATATAATTATATTTTAATAGGTAAAGAAATGCACCTAAGCGTTTTTGGAATTACTTTAAATAAGTAGGACTGAGATTCATTCTTATATTTCTTTGATAATAATAATTGTTATTCTACAAAATAGTTGCTTAATCGTAAATAGTAATTAAGTTTAATAAAGTATAATATGTTTTGTTCTTCTGTTGTGTTTTATAAAAACTGTTGATTTTATTGATATTAGCTATTACACTCATATATTATATAGAGTATACATATTATGTATATTTTTAACTCTTTGTGTAATTATATACTTAAATATTTTGTTTATACAGGGTGCAATTAAACCATCCTGCCAAATTTTTTCCAGGGCTTAAGTATCATTAGGAGAGGTCATTTAGCAAAAAAAATTGGGTGTTATTTTTTTAATGACATTTTTTAAAATCGATGCAGAACGGGGGGGGGGGGGGAGGCGCGCGGGGATTTAATTGTAGTGTTTTTAGGATAACTTTCGGAAGCTATTTCTCAACATTTTAGTACTGAGTGACTATATTAAAAGAAAAATACGTGTATTTTTATTTTGAACAAGGATCAATATATCAAAATTTGGCAGGAAGGTTTAATTGCACCCTGTATTTAAGTATTTTCATACACTTAATAAATAGATAAAAAATACCTTTTCACCAAATTGAAAGCGACTTCTAATTTAATGAGCATAATATATCCTAAATTGAATATGCAGGTCGAATTGATGACCTCCTTTTTTGATGTCGTTTAATAAAAATCTATACCATAAAATTATGGTCGACTTGGTCGATAGCTGTAGTCTAATAACTAATTTTATATTTTTATCGATATACGCCATCCCTACACGCACACTACAGCAATTGCACACAAGCATAAAATGGCCACGCGCTGGCGAGCTAAGAATCCATCTATGTATACTTAATCTGTGCTTCTAGGGCTCGACATGAACGTGGTGAAAAAAGAACTCGCTGCCATTATATTTGGTCTGCCATCATAAAAAAACCTTATTTTTAGGGTTCCGTACCCAAAGGGTAAAAACGGGACCCTGTTGGCTGTTAGTTCTTTCTTTCTTTCTCTTCGTTTTTGGCAACTTGACACAAAGTATGTGTATGTTGTGCCCTCTGCTCGTTGGTTGTGCCACAGACAAGGTAAAAAGGTAAGGAATATGGCGGGAAAACCGTATTCCTCCTATAATAATTTTCAGCATCGTTTTCATGTAATATCGTCAGGTCATTAGTCAAAGTCTAAGTAAAAGTCAATACAGTCAAGGAGTCAAGTCGGTCGTTTCAGTAAAGTGGTAGACGCTTTACTGAAACTTTCAATGGAGTTTTGGAGGGAACACAAAATCGCACGTTTCTGGATAATGCATCACTTTGCCACACTTGTGCACGATAATGAATATCTAATGGTTAATATTCTACCAATATTACACATTAAAAACCCAACTTAACACAATTTTAGGAAAATAATACAAAATCACAACATCACTCTTTCACATTCCCGGCAAAACTCCGGCTGTTAGTTGTTAGTTGTTACTAAGACTTCGATGTCTGTCCGTCTGTCTGTATGTCTCCAGACTCTGGCTGTATCTCGACTCTCGAGAACCGCCATAGCTAGACTTGAGCTCATGTTGAGCTAGACTTCTGAAATTTTCACAGATTGTGTAATAGTGCGTCAAGAAAGTGAAGAAATGTGATGACACCAGACATGCTAGTTATAAGTAGCATGTCCGAAGCTTCGTGCAATGAGACGATACTATTGGACGATACACGCAGATCTTCCAATAGTATCGGCTTTAGCGCAAAGCACCACGCATATGCGGCCGCGGCATCACACTGAACCCATCACTGTTCTTCTTCTTCTTTTTTAAATGGCTGACTCGGTGAGTTGCCAGTGTCAGAGTTTTTTTTGAAAAGACTTTGAACTTTTATGAGTGGTGTCAGGTCTGTCTATGGTCTATGGTCTGTCTGATTTTAGAAAATGACACGTTATGAAGTTGACAGCTAGCTGCCAAACTGCGAAAAAAAGGCGCGCATGCGCAGTTGAAAAACCAAACGACACGACTGTTCAATCAATAGCCGTAGTGCAAACTGTGCCATAATAAGAAAAAAAATTTTATAATGTCAAAATATAAGTGTCAAATGGGGAACGGCGGGAAACTCGAACGCGGGCGGTCGTGTTTTTTCTCAATTCTCAAATTTTTTGTTTTTTAGTGTTCAGTGCGGGAATATTGTATATATTTGTAAATATTTTGCTTTAGTTATCTTTATTATAGTGTATATTATTAATTCATCTCGGTAAGTTTATCTATTTCTGGTTATAATGAATCGACCTCCGGATCCGGGAGGCGGGAATTTTTGCGACCCAATTCCACAGCCTGGTTACTTTGTAACATTAGATTACGATGAATGCAGTATGGACACAGAAGAATTAACTCAAAGAACGTACAAACGATCTCGTAATGATTTTACTGAAGATCTTTGTAATCAATGTAACAAAGTAACTAGAACTAGCGCGGGAAATCGTATTAGTTGTAAGTGTATGCTGGAAAAGGAAAATCCTGCTAGTATACAAGTATCCTCAGCCTCGACACCTCAAACAGAAAGAAAGCATATTGGTAGAAGTATATATAATGAGAATGATGTTTCCCCATATTTAGTCCATGTACAAAGAGTTACTAAAAATTCCACTGATGGCACCCAACTACACCCCATCACATTTGGTGATTTCTTGATTAAAAATAACATTTATAACATTATTAATGGCTCTCTAAAAAAAATTGGTCGAAACAGAATTTCCATTTCATTTCAAAATTACAAAGATGCTAATACATTTATTGAAAATTCTATACTCACTGACAATAACTATGAAGCTTTTATTCCATCATTTAATGTTGTCAGAATAGGTATTGTGAGGGGTATACCAGCTGAATGGTCACCTGAAGAAATAATAAATAATATTTCTACACCTACAGGTAGTGGTAAAGTTGTAAAGGTTAGACGCTTAAATTATAAAACAATGGTAGAGGGGTCTCCTGTATGGAAACCGACTCAATCAGTTGTTGTGTACTTTGATGGTAGGGTTCTTCCAAAAAGAGTTTTTATTTGCTACAATTCATTACCAGTCGAGCTTTACATCTTCCCCACTATACAATGTTTTAAATGTTGTCGGTACGGCCATACCAAAGCTCAATGCCGATCAAAACCAAGGTGTATCAAGTGTGGTCAAGAACATGATATGGATTCCTGTATTGTTAATGAACATGATTATTTCTGCTGCTTATGTTCGGGACATCATATGGCTAATAACAAAATATGCCCAGAGTTTAATAGGCAAAAATCTATAAAAATACATATGGCCGAACACTGTGTCTCTTATGCAGAGGCAAATAAAGAAATTCCTTCCTCATACAAATCCTATTCAGATACATTAACCACTCCTAAAATTAACTTACCAGCTAATAGTATTATTAATAATTCATCTACTAATAGATCATACAAAAAAACTGTAATTGCTAAGCCTTGTGCTCCTTACAGACCAACTAAAGGCTATGATAAAATTGCCCATAACAATCTGGTAAAAGAGTTTTCTTTTGATAATTTAGAAAAAAACACAACACCTGTAAACGCGTACAATAAAAGTAATAATTATGAGAATGAACTTTCTTCACTTACAGATGTAATATCATTACTACAAACCCATTCACAGAACAATAATATACCGTCCATCGTTGCCCCTTTGATACAATGCATAATTAATATTCTTCAACATGGCCCAGATCATTCAGTGGAACGCTCGAAGTGTAGTTAATAAAAAAAGTGACATAGCTTATTTATTAAGAAATTATAATCCTTTTTTATTTTCTTTCTCAGAAACTTGGCTTAGACCAAGTAATACTTTTAGATTTAAGAATTATAATACAATCAGAGAAGATAGGTTAGACGGCTATGGTGGTGTAGCTTTTCTCCTTGAGAAAAACTACCCTTTTAGCCTTATTAATATCCCTGTACATAGTTCAGAGCTATCTATTATAGCAATAAGTGTAAATAATGTATGTTTTGTCTCTGTATATATTTCCCACACCTCTATTAATATTTTAAATGAATTTAATAACATTTTAAGCTCTTTACCAAGACCTATAATTTTATCAGGTGACTTTAATTGTCATCACCAGTCATGGGGAAGTTCCATTACTAATAGTTATGGTAACAAACTGCTAAGTATTTTGGACTTGAATAATTTATGTGTTATAAATTCTGGTGAACCTACAAGGCGCACTAGTCCTACAGAAGGCAAAAGTGTAGTTGACCTGACTATTTGCTCCCCACAGTTTGTAACACAATTAACATCTTCGGTTCTACCCTCCACTTTTGGAAGTGATCACTTCCCCATAATAACTACTTCTCCGTTTGATAATTTGCATGTTCCTACTCATAATATTAGATTATTTCCGAGGTATAACCTCAATAATGTCACTGATCAATCTTGGGAGAAATTCAGTAGTACAGTTGATGTAAAACTTTCACAGATGTCACAAGATGACTCCATTAATGCTCTTGTTTTTACAGATGTCTTGATAGAAAGTGCTAATGAAGTTTTCCCAATTAAACATGAATCATCTCCCATTCCGAGCCCACCATGGTGGGATAAAGAATGTACGGAAGCTGTAAAAAGGAGAAAGAAGGCTGAAAAAATGTACAGTACAAATATGTCTCTTGAAAATTATTGGTCATTAAAAAACATTATGAATAGCACCAAACTACTCTTCAAAAAGAAAAAATCAGAAAGTTGGCAAAAATTTTGTTCATCTCTGTCCCCGAATTCACCTCCATCTGTTGTTTGGCAAAATATTAGGAGGTTCAAATCTGCATTCAATACTTCTCATTCTGTTACTCTTCCCAATTCTATTGCAAATGATTTTCTTGACAAACTTGCTCCTCCTACAGTTAATCTTCCTAACCTATTTGATAACAATAGTACAATCACAGATGAAAATGAAGAGTCTACAGAATTAAATTCCCCCTTTACCATGACCGAATTAAAAAATGTACTCTCTTGCGTATCAGATTCCTCTCCTGGGCCAGATGGTATCTATTATTCATTTATTTCTCATTTATATGAAAACAGTTTATCAGTTTATCTCAAAATCATCAACTCCATTTTTGAATCTGGCAATATTCCTTCAGAGTGGAAATGTCAACTAGTGTTACCCATTTTAAAACCAAACAAAGATCCTTCCCTCCCATCTTCATATCGTCCAATAGCCCTTTCATCTGTTCTTCTGAAATTAATTGAACATTTAGTCAAAAACCGCCTCGAGTGGTTTGTTGAAAGTAAATGCTTGCTTTCTTCATCGCAATACGGTTTTCGGCGTAATAAAAGTACATATGACAACTTAAGTACTTTTACCACCGACATAAGATTAGCTTTTAGCGTAAACAAATTCGTTCTATCAGCCTTTTTAGATCTTTCTAATGCTTATGATAGTGTCATTATATCAATATTGAAACGGAAACTAATACGTCTAAAAATTCCAAAAAAAATTATTTCATTTATTATAAACCTGTTATCTGATAGGTCTATTATTTTCTTTAATAATGGCCGTAAATATATAAGAATTGTAACCAAAGGTTTACCACAAGGCTTAGTTTTGAGCCCTCTGTTGTATGACTTATATACTTATGATTTAGAATTGGCCATCGCAGAGCTATTGGATGTTGATAATTCGCAGTATGCGGATGATCTGACCTTGTATGTTGTAGGGAATAATGTTGATGATGCTTCCGCTAAGTTAACTAAAGCCTTGCATTTTCTTAAGCGTTGGTTGGACAACCATGGCCTGGATTTATCCCCAACCAAAAGCTCCATAGTTCTTTTTAGTCGTATGCGCATAACTCCTCAAGTTAGAGTATTTTTTGATAATATGGTAATTCCACAAAAAAACCATCATAAATTTTTAGGTGTCATCCTGGATGAAAAGCTTTCTGGAATTCCTCATTGTGATTATGTTGTAAATAGATGTGAAAAAAATGTAAATATCATCAGATGTCTAGCAGGCGTTTGGTGGGGTGCCCATCCTTTCTATCTAAAATTAGTTTATAATGCTTTGATTCGTAGTATATTAGAATATGGCTCTTTCCTTTTAGAACCTGGGCGAGCATCAGGTTTTAAATCTTTAGACAAAATTCAAAGTAAATGCCTTAGAATTATATGCGGAGCAATGAAATCTAGTCCAATCAACGCTTTACAGGTGGAATGCTATGACCCACCTTTACATTTACGTCGTCAATATTTATCCGATAAATATCTCTACCGATGCCTCCAACTTAATGATCATCCTATTATTGCGAAGCTTCAGCAGCTTTCTTATCTTGTTTCCGAAAATTCGTATTGGGTACACAAACAAAATCCGTGTTTAGTTGTAAGTTATTTTAAATTTAAATCGCTTACTGCGCCTATTCATAGCTCTTCTAAATTACCGATTTTTTCTTCTTCATATGGGGCTCTTATGTTAGCTCCAAATATTTTGACTATTAATATAGAGAAGAACTCTTTGAGGGCTAATGAAAAATTTAATAATATAATTAATACACGATTTAAAGACCATCATTATATCTTCACAGATGCTTCTAAAAGTAATATTAATGGCCACGTTGGTGTAGGTGTATTTCATTCTCAGTACAATATTGTACAAAAAATCAAACTCCCTCCCGAATGTACTGTATTCTCTGGAGAATGCTTAGGGATCTTTAAAGCGTTAGAATATATTTTATTAGCCAAACTTAAGAAATCTATAATTTTTACAGACTCACTAAGTTCTATTCAAGCTCTTAACAAGAATCCATTTAAAATTAAACAACAACATCCTGTTATATTTGATATAAGACAGTTATTAACAGATTTTATTAAGAAAGGTACCTCAGTTTCATTTGCTTGGATCCCTAGTCATTGTGGAATAGAAGGAAACGTTAGAGCGGATTCTCTTGCCAATGAGGCACTAACGTGTGGCGATTTAAACCCATACAAAATATACTACCCCGATTTATTAACTTTACCTAAAATTCATTTAGAGACTTCATGGCAATCGTCATTTGATCAAAGTCATAAACAAAAAGGAGCACATTTCTATAGTATTCAATCCGAAATAGTATCAAAACCATGGTTTTATAGTATGAATTTCAATAGAAAATGCAGTAGTATCATATCCCGATTAAGACTTGGCCACACTTCCTCACCAGACCATCTTGCCAGACAATCTATAATTAACAGCCCCTCTTGTGCCTGTGGTGCTGAGGTTGGGGATATCAACCATATATTCTTCACTTGTCCCCTTTACAACCGCTCCCATTTCCTCGATTCATTATTAGTGAACAAAATCCCTTTCCCTACTTCTATAATTTGTTTATTGTATTCTAGAAAATATATTATTTATAAAATATTAGCTGATTTTATATTACTTAATAATATTGAGATCTGATATTTTATTGTATTTTAATATTCTTTTGTAAATATATATTTTTTCCTGATCCTGTCCTGAATTCCTTATTCCAAATTCCTCGATATTCGTACTAATTTAATATTTTAACATTGTTTTTCCCGTTCGTCATTGGCAATGTACTAGGTGCATGCCAAAAAAAAAAAAAAAAAAAAAAAAAAAAAAAAGTGTCAAATGATCATGATCAACCAACGTTGTCAGTTGTCACTTTGGCTGTTGTCAGTAGTATCAAAAAAAAAAAGATGAAGAAAAAGTAGTGCAAGACGTACTAGATGCATATTTTGTATTTACGTGTTGTTTTATATTTGAAGCTTATTATGCAAGTTGTAGAAATAAATAAATACTGTTTTTAATACTTATTAAACATTCAACGTTAGTTTAATCTTACGTGGAGTAGCATCTTTCACTCAAAAATGGCTACCAAAGAAATTATTGAAGTCGGTTCGTCCGACGAAGAAGCCGAACCCCCGCCAAAAAAGGTGACATTACAATAACTTTATTAGAAATTTAAATATATAGTATAATATGTTTTGATAATATTAATAACCTTTTTATTGAATTGCAGAAGAAACCTGAAAGGAAGCCAGTTCCAAATGCTATGGTGCACATCCCATCACGACTTCCTGGGATATCTATAAAACCAGCAAAGAAGACTGCTAGTAATTCCTCACAAAATATTCCAACTAAAATAGTGAACAAAAACAATACTACCCAGAAGGTATACACTATTCCAAAAATGGTTAGTGGTGGTTCAAAATCGAATGTATTCATAAATCCATTAGTGAACAAGCTAAAAGGTAATTCCGTGACTGTAAAAAAAGCACCAGTACCAAATACGGTAGTATATTTCAAAGATCCTCTTGTACCAAAACAACATCCCATTATAAAAGCATCTCATGCTGTTATTAAAACTCAAAATCAAAACAGAAACAATGTATCAAGTGTACAAATAAAGAGAATGCAATCTCAAGGACAAAAACATCCAGGTACAAGTGTTTTGAGTAATTTGCCTTCTAGTATTACCATTAAAAAGGCTCCATCTACGAAATCAATTAATTTGTCTGCTAAGACACCAGTTACACAAAAAAGGATAAAAAATAAACCAAAACTGCCTGTCACGGAAATTCCAGTGGTGAACTTGGACGATGAAGAGGTTACAGAACAACAGTCCACATCTAATCTGCAGTGGTACATGAGGCCTGAAGAATCACTTAAAACCGATCATAACCTCAAGGATGATGATAGTGCAGATGTAAACTTTGAGGAACAGAACAATCGAGAACCAGAAACTCCTAAATATGTTGAAATTACAATAGAAGATAGCCCTATAAAGCCATCTGAAAGACATTTTAACGAAATAGGAAAGGAACTTCCTGTAATAATTGAAGACAGTCCATGTAAGAATAAATCCAATGATGAAATAAATCATGGTAAAGTAAGGGAGGATCCACATAGTAGAAAAAAACTTAACTATCCACAGGAATCACAAGGTGTACGGCAAGTTGTGGAAATTGAAATAGACCCAATAGCCACATCAAATATTTTAACAGATAACATTAAGGACAAATCTGAGGATCACCCAAAAGAGCAGCAAGAAAATAAAACTGGTGAAAAATGTGGAACAACATTACAAAATGTAGAAGTACAAGAACAGGAATTTAATTCCACATATCAGAAGTTTATTGACACATGTTTTGAAATAGAAAATTCAGATGATATGAAGAAGATTGTTGAGAAAAAAATTAAAGCATACTACAAACAGTGTCCAAAGGAATATGTGGAATCAGAAGAATTTATAGATATGGTTGCGAGCAAAACTGCATCCATAAAAGCGGGACCAGACAAAATGTACCTTTTCATCAAAGACGTTGTTGATGAGCTTAACATGCAAAGGAAGTTGGCCAAGGCACAGGAGGCAAAGAAAGAAGATGTCCCTAAAAGTATATCATATTAATTTTATTTTAATTTTTGTTAATTTTACTATTAATTCATCAAGCCCCAAGCGGTCGCATACGACCGCGATAATAATAGATAAGTTGTTTTTCTCATGATCGACGGGTTAATGTTACATTATTGAATAAAATATTATAATAATGTATGAAAACAAGAAACCTTAGAATTTTATCAACAATAATATATATATTAATTATAATTGTTAATTTTGTGGGGATACAATGTGTAAAAATATTTTTTATAAAGTTGCAGAAGAAAGTTTGATAATAAAGGGAGAAGATGGTGAATATGGCACTAAAAGAGCCAGGCAGATACGGAAATTGGAGAAAACCATTAAGCAGCTACACCGGGCTATACAGAAGTTAGAAGAACAGGAGGTAGACTTAGATGATGAGGAGAATTCCATGTATTTACTAACGGAAAGGTAAAGCTTTTATGTTTTAATCTAAATTTTCCTATTTACCCAATTCCTGAAAAATGCAATCATTAGAAGGAGGTTAAGATTTTTAAGACTTACTTTGGTACACTAGTGACTAGAGCCTAAATTATAGTAAACACACAGTCGTAAGATACTGTAGGCTATTTTACGAAATGAGACTATAGAAGCAAAATTACAATGTTATCATTTATCATAATATTCTGTAATATCTGTGGAGGTCTGTCACATCGCAAATTTACTTATTCTAGACATACATCTTTATTTCACCATTAGGTTTTGTGAATGAAACATAAAAATTAAAAAATGATTTAATTCGCTGGTTTTAAGCATACTAAATAGTGCATCTTTATTGAATTCCAGATATAAAGAAAGACTAGTCCGTGTTCATGCTAAGTTCCGTCAAATGACCAACACAAAAATGCCATCAGAGCCTCGAATAGTGATAGAAGCTAGGCCCGGTTGCCCACAGGGGCCTGCTAAAAAGTTGGAAAAGTTTGTGAACAAGAAAGTTCCCATTGGCGCTCCCCTTCCATTCCCTGACTTCCATGACGTGCTACGCTGCGTCCGAGACGCCAACGAAGAAGATGGTTTGGGTTGGTCAAATATGGAAATGGAGGTAGAAGGTAACTATTTAATAACTGTATTTTAAAAAGATAAAACCGACTTTAAAATTGTACGTAAGTGAGAATTAAAACTTCCTATCTCCAAAACTACTAAACCGATTTTGATGAAGCTTGCACTATTCCCTAAGTTGAACAATACCTAGTAGAATAAAAAAAGAATCACTCAAATCGGACTTGTAGTTCCAGAGATATGTGTGCACAAACATAAAAACATACATACATACATACATACACTTGGCACATTTGTTCAGAAGCTGTTATAGATTAACATAATATACAAAAACTGGGCAGTTCTGGAAAATATTACATACATACGCGTCGAATTGATAACCTCCTTTTTTGAAGTCGGTTAAAAATAATGATATTTATTATAATGTCGTATCATGTTTTTCCACTCACGTCTTCAATTGTTACATCAAAATAATAAGCTTGGATTACAAAAACTTCATAAATTTTGAATATTGTACTGAATTTCAGCACGAGATTTGTTCGAAAGATGTGGCAAAAAACTTAAAAGACGTAGACAAGAGAACGAATGGAGAATTTCAGTGGCCTCAAGGATCACAACTGACATTCAGGAAAAAGATCCTGCAGAAGATAATGTAGAGCTGAAACGAAAGTTATGTGAAAATAAACTTATTGCTGCTAAGAGGGAATCCGAAGTCTTCAACAAGTAAGTTTATTCACAGGTGTAAAAGTGTATCATTTTTCAAGACAATACATCTTGTGTTACAAATGTGAAAGTGTGTGTGTGTGTGTGTGTGTGAGAAAATGTGAAAAATAAACACTGGTCCTCCTTATAAAAACCTTTCACCTTACCCTCCCGCTTTTGCTCTAAACATAAGCTAAGACACTTATTAAATTATGCATATTATCATCTTGAAAAATAATCATGTATTTTATCCACTTTTAAAGTATATTTAAGTAATAATTGTAGGACTCCTAAGTCTGAATATAATATGTTAAAATTGTTCTTGGCCGCGGATAGCCCACGCTCCATACAAACTTGCCCATACTCCTTTCAATTTGAAATTGAATGGAGATATTTTGGGTCCGGGGAAAGGAAGTGTACGGTTCCCACGCAATAAACAAATTTTGTAGCAACGGAGCTGCGGATGCCATGTAGTAAATAACTCATTTTAAATTGATTTTAGATACGCCGATAGACAACACCAGTTGAAACTCGAACCGGAGGAAATTGGAGATAAGGAAGCAGAGGAATCGGAAGTAGGTGAAAGTGAAGAGGAAGAAGCGTCAGATTCACACTTAGCAGATAAGGAAAAAAGAAAAGAAATACTTAAAAAATTAATCCAAGACAAAAATAAAAAGGTGTTAAGCAAAAATGTCGATGCTCCGGTAGGTGATGCTGATAACAAAAGTCAAAACTCGAACCCAGCAGAACAAAGTAGCGATGTTAATGCTGCTAGCGCAAACGAAAACAATTTAGAAAGTGAAATTCAAAAAGTATCGCATGTCGATACTGACAATTTAAATACTAATGATGTAATAGATATCGATTCAGATGAAGACGAGCTTCATCTTTTGCAAAGATTACGTTTCGAAGACGAGAGAATCACCTCATCGTCTGATTCTGACTCGACCATCGCAATATCAGATTCTTCGGAATCTGACAGTGATGGAGAAACTGATAAAATCGTTTGTAGTGACATTATAAGTATAGAGAATTCTAGCTATTCTGAATCAGAGGCATTACCGGAAGAAGTTGATGCATTATCGCGTGTTGCAATAGAAGTAAATAGCAATGTTAATCAAGATCCGTTAGTTGACCTTCCGGAAGATACGACGCTTGTAGACGAAACTAATGGTGACAAAAGTAATAATTTTGAATCAATGGAAAATATCTCCCTAGCATCTTCTGAAGAAGATACCATTACAGAGAAACATGTGGCTTTAGAAGAGATTGAAACATGTACGAATTTGAATGATGATGTGTTATCTTTAACAGAGACTGTTTTAGAAGGTGACAACGATCCTAATAACGATGTAGATAATATGGATAAAGATGTAGATAATACAGTGAACGAAAATAAACTAGGGGCAAGTAATAACAAAGAAGAAATTCAACCAACAAACGGTGATTGTATTGAACCCAAAGATGCGAGTGAGCAAGCCACTTCAAATGATAATGTTGCCGTGCCTGAAATAAACATTAACCAAGACAAAGAAGTAAATATAGATAATATAATAGGTGAAGTACAAGAGAAGGCATAAGAAACGATTGGTTCTAGATGTGAAAAAAGTGACACGGAAATTAGAGTGTAAATATCGAGAAGAAATATATAAACTCAAACAAATTATACATTAAGAATGTATCTAATGCTGCTACTTTGATTGTGAAGTTGCTTATTAAAGCACTGCTAAGAATAAAGTATGTTAAGGTGTAAATTATATTAAAAAGGGCAAACTAATAAACTTAATATACAGGTTGTAACAAAAGTAAGTGATAATATTTTAAGATTAGTACGTATTCCCTATAGAGAGGTCACTGTGAAAGTAGCAGTGCTGAAAGATCAAAATTTTTTTTCGCTTTTATATGGGGAAACTCGTTACCCATACAAAAGTGAAAAAAATGGTCTGTCAGCGCTGCTACTTTTACAGTGAACTCTATACAAGAGACACATACACACTGTCTTAGTTTTGTTACACCCTGTATAGGGCTGAAAGCATTGGCTCGAAGACTGAAACATTGTGTTGGTTGCAAATCAGTGCAGTTGGGATGTGTTGTATATATGTTATAGTCAAAGTCCGATACACAGTCTCTTCGCGGAAGGACTGGTTTATCCTAGGTTTGGCCAAAGCCGTCAGGCGATCCCCGAAATACATTTCAATTTCGCCCTTTGCCTGAAGTATTTTTAGTCAAACCCAGGAGCTCCTAACTTTTCAGTCAAACGTCGAAAGTAAATTATTCTGTTTCGGTTTTGGCCTAGTCAATCCTAGAAGCGACTGCAAAACTCGGTCAAACGTTGATCTGAACATGTTTAAACAGGTTCATAATGTCTCTCGCGGTGTTCCGACCGATTGTTTTGTCACTTCATGTTCGTTCATTGAGCGTGCGGGCGTGTAATGGTGTTGGTTGACTAATGATTTAAACTCTCACACTCTCTAATATACTGTTTATTATTTGTGAAGAACACTTTTACACAAAGGAAATTATGGAAAATTGGAAGACAACTTTTACAAAATCATAACCTCAAAAAAGCAGATGTGAAAAAACTAACATTGACATATCTCTTTTTTTTTTTTTTTTTAAACTTAAGGCAATATCTTAACTATTGTAATGCATGTACAAACACGTGAACATCCCGCCGGCCAAGGACGACTCAAGTCCTTAGAATCTGACAAACAAACAAAGGAACAAAGGACAAAAAGAAACAAACAATAATTAATCATTAACTTATTCATTAGTCACTAGAAACATCCAGGGGTAGAGGGCATAATTTTACGACAGGTCGCTTAAATAAACTATCTTTATACTTTAATGTTACTACTCGAGTTATGCCATCCGCACCAGGGTGTTTCTCTACAATCCGACCCAAAAGCCACTTACCCGGAGGAAGTGTGTCATCTTTGACAAGAACTATGGTACCGAGTTGAATGTCTGGACGTTTGGTATTCCACTTGTAACGGTGTTGTAAATTAGTTAAGTATTCATTTTGCCAACGACGCCACAAACATTGCACCATTCGTTGAATTATATGCCAACGATTTAAAGGACTTAACGTTACATCAGTCAAAGATGGCTCAGGAACTCCAATCAAGGCTTCTCCAATGAGAAAATGACCGGGTGTTAATGGAGGCTCGTCAAGAGTTGAACTAATGATAGTGAGTGGGCGTGAATTGACACAAGCTTCAACTTGAGTCGCTAAAGTAGCAAGCTCTTCGTAAGTGAGAAAAGTTTGACCGATAACCCTTTTGATGTGTCCTTTAATACTTTTCACTCCTGACTCCCAAATACCACCGAAGTGTGGAGCTCGAGGAGGAATGAATCTCCACCGAGTGTTATCGTTAGCGAGTAGTTCACTAATTTCAGCTACTAATTGAGATTTAGAACTCCTGAAAGCAATATCTAATTCCCGAGACGCTCCCACAAAATTCGTTCCGTGATCACTCCAAATCTCTTTGCAATAACCACGTCGAGCGGTAAAGCGCCTAAAAGCAGCAATAAAAGCCGCAGACGAAAGATCAGTTACGAGTTCCAAATGAATGGCTTTTGTGACGGTACATATAAACAAACAAATGTAAACTTTGCTGAATTTCTTACATCTACCTGGATACAATTTCATGGTAAATGGTCCACAGAAGTCTGCTCCACTTATAAGAAAAGGTCGACTAGGTTTTATCCTAAACTTAGGCAAATCAGACATAAAAGGTGGAAGAGGATTAGCCTTTTGTTTAAAACATGATAAACATTTATGTATCACAGTTTTAACGAGATTTTTGACACGAATAATCCAAAATTTTTGTCTTACCACATTTAAGGTAAGCTGATGGCCTCCATGCAGACATTTAATATGAGCATTTAACACAACAAGTTTAGATAAGGCACAGTTATTACTTAACAGAATCGGATTTTTCATGTCGTATGAAATTTCAGCATTCGCGAGTCTGCCACCAACACGAATCAGACCTTTATCGTCGATAAAAGGATTTAAAACATAAATTGTACTGGATTTGAGAACCTGTTTACCTAGCGCTAAACGAGATAGCTCGTCACGGAATGACAAAGACTGTGAGAGTTTAATACAACGATTCAATGCATCGTCTAGCTCATTAGCGCTCAAATAATCAGGTATAGCCAATTCTTCCTTATTTAATCTAGATTTACACAAATTATAATAACGGCAACAATATGCAGTAACTCGAATTAATTTTGACAATGATGAAAATCGATTTAATAATGATGTAGCATCATTATTACCAATAACATTAACATTACATATTATTTTAGAGGTTGGTTTCATTTCTAAATTAGTTACAGGAATCTCGAAACAAGAATTATCAAATTCATGTGCCTTGTATAGAAATTGAGGCCCATTCCACCATTGCTTTGACTGTTGCAAATCAGATGGAAAACATCCACGAGAGGCTAAATCACTGGGGTTGTCTACAGAACTAACATGATGCCATTGATTCACATTTGTGAGTGTCAAGATTTCAGATGTGCGGTTTGCAACAAAAGTAGTCCAAGTAGCAGGTATCTTACGCAGCCAAGCCAAGACTATGGTGGAATCTGTCCAATTGTAAATATCATTATCATGTATTTTTAAAACAGTTTTAACATGGTTAACCATTTTTGCTAGAAGCAATGCACCACAGAGTTCCAGACGAGGAAGAGAAATTTGTTTCACCGGAGCAACCTTGGATTTGGCAAGCACAAGGTAAACATTAATACTACCATCACATCCCAAAACTCTGAGGTATACCACTCCCGCATAAGCAGCACAAGAAGCATCACTGAAACCATGCAGCTCCCGTTTAATTGTATCATTCGACACGCCTAGCCATCGTGGGAACTGAATGTTTTCATTGTACGTGAAACGATCAAGGTAAGTAATCCATTCCTCTTTCAGGTCAAGTGTCAACTCTTCGTCCCAATCTAAGCCCGCTAACCAGATCTTTTGCATAAAGATCTTGAGTTTTATAATTGCAGGTGTTAGCCAACCTAGAGGGTCGAAAGATTTAGCTATTGTGGATAATACATTTCTTTTAGTAATAGCGTTATCACCTTGATTTAAATTACAGTTAAGTTCAAAGTTATCAGAGTCTGAGTTCCAGGTAATACCTAATGTTTTAATTGTGTCTTCAACTTTAATATTCACTGCACTTTGTGAGTCTTTATCAACACTGGGGATTTGGGATAGCACTATTTTACTGTTAGAAGACCACTTGTGTAAAGGGAATCCACCACGAGAGAAAAGTTCAGTTAATCTTTTTTGTAGTTTCACAGCATCATCTACAGTTGAAGCACCAGTAAGCAGATCGTCCATGTATAAATCATTTTTCAGGATTTCAGCTTCATCAGGGAAATCATGCTTCTCATCCTCAGCCAATTGGCGAAGAGTACGTATGGCCAGGAAAGGTGCACAAGAAGTTCCATACGTAACGGTAAGTAGTCTGTATTCCTTTATTGGTTCTGTTAGGGATTCTCGCCATAAAATTCTTTGGTAGTCAACGTCATCTTTGGAAATTAAAATCTGACGGTACATCTGTCGAATATCACAGACTAAACAAATCTGGTGTTGTCGCCATCGAGTTATGAGATCTCTGACGTCTTGTTGAAGAGGACTACCAATAAGTAATTCATCGTTTAACGATTTTCCTTTTGCAGGTGCAGCGCTCCCGTCGAAGACTACACGCAGCTTCGTGCTTAAGCTCGTCGGCCTAAGAACAGCGTGATGAGGTAAGTAATAAACTTTATTTGTAACCTTTTCCTTTTCAGGTACCATCATCATATGACCTTGGGACTCGTATTGCTTCATAAATTTGTGATATTCTTCTTTGAAATCAGGCTTATGTGTAAAACGCCTTTCCATATGATGTAAGCGACTGATTGCAAGTGGTTTAGTATCACCAAGGTTTGTGGGTGGATCATCTTTGAAAGGTAATCGGACAATGTAACGACCGATATCACTGCGAGTGTGAGTTCGTTTAAAGTGCTCTTCACATTGTAATTCTAACTCGTTCATAGGTTTTTTGTGGGGTAAACTCTCTTCAATCTCCCAAAATTTTCTAAGTAACTGATCAACCTCAATCTTGGTTTGCATAACAACTGTATTGTGTTCGTATACTGTTGAATCAGTTTGTGAAACTCTACCTGAGATAAGCCAACCTAGGTGAGAGTTTTGTGCAATTAGAGAGTTACACTTGTGTAATCCATTAAGTAGTATGTAGGCGTGCACGTCGGCACCAAACAAAACATCAATAGACCCTGGCTTGTGATAGTTGGGATCAGCAAGATCCAACTGCATAGAGGAAGGCCAAGTATCTTGTGAAAACTCACGTGAAGGTAACAATGAAGTGAGTTTCTTCAAAACGTATGCATTAACCTTAAAGGTTGAAGCATTATCTTTTGTGGAGTGGACTGTAAGTGTGACCATCGCTTTTGTGGTGACCACTGATGTGCTAGAAATTCCAGAGATTTTGCCAGTAATAGGAGTGCGATCAAGATTTAGTAATTGTACAGCTGCTTCGGAGATGAAAGAGCCCTGGGAACCCTGATCAACAAGAGCTCTCAACGTGTAAGTACTACCAGACTTTGAGTTTACCTTAATCTCAGCAGTAGCTAAAATAACATGATCGTCTTTTGTTTCAGCTTTCAGATTCACAGACAAATTACAAGAAGATGTAGGTGCATTCTTAGCTAAATCAACCTTCTCCTGGTCCGTTTCTTTAGCAGCAGTCAGATGCAGCAATGTGTGATGACGACGTCCACACTTTTTGCAGACGGTACTCTGTCTACAGTTAAAAACAGCATGACCTTTTGCAAGGCAATTAAAGCAAATATTGTTTTTTCTAACAAATTCTTGGCGTTCAGGAACATTCTTCGAGGCAAAATCCTTACAGTGGCAGAGATAATGATTTTGTGAGCAGTAAGTACAAGTGTTATCAATCTTAGTAGCGAAGGTTTTTATGTGAGTTACTTTCTGTGGTTGTGAGACAGTCTTTGTTTTTAGTGCACACATTTCCATGGCTCGGAATTGTTTTTCAAGAAAACCTTGGAGATCATCATAAGTAGGTATGGTAGAAGAATCTTCTAAAGATTGTTCCCAAAGCTTTCGCGTCTCCATATCCAACTTGGAGACTAGGATATGTACCACAATAGCATTCCATGCATCAATATTTAGATTTCTCAAAGATGTTATGCACTGACTTGATATATCTAGCAAATCTTTTATTCCTTTGGCAGACTCTGTAGTTAAAGTTTTTTGACTAAGGAAACGAGTAAGTATATTATTCACGATCATTCTTTTATTGTCATATCTTTCATTTAATTTTTTCCAGGCGTCATCATAGTTAGCTTCTGTCAGCGAATAATTCCTTAACAACTGTTCAGCTTCACCACATAAACTAGTCTTCAGATAATGATGTTTCTCAATTTTAGTCAAGCGATCATCATTATGTATCAAGGAATTGAACAAATCTCTAAAACTCATCCATTGACTATAATCACCTGAAAACTGTGGTATGGATACTGGTGGTAGTCTCGGTCTCATTCTTTGAGCCTCCGCTGCTTGACTATCAGATGTCATGATATTCACAGAATTTGAGTTTTCACTTGATTCTTTTTCAAACTCATATAATCTGTCTTTAATCCAAGTTTTAAGCTCCAAATAATATTCCTCAGCTTGCTCAAAATGCTTGTCTAAATCAATCTCAGAAATCTGAGGATCAATCATTCCATAAACAGTATCATAAATATTTGTGTAACTCGCCCAATATTCTTGTAAAATTTCCATACGTGAATCTAAAAATCCTCTTGTTCGTTTGTCCTTAGCGCTTTTCTTTGTATTCATATACAACTTAGCTAGTTTAGTTGAATTCGTATCTAGTTTTGTCACATATTGTTTAATCTCTTTGTCTGCCATGGTAAATTTTCCAAGTCCCGCAATCAATAAAGAACAATTGTTGTATTTTGGTGTATATTGTAATAATCCGGCCGATGGTCCAAATGGTTGACTAATGATTTAAACTCTCACACTCTCTAATATACTGTTTATTATTTGTGAAGAACACTTTTACACAAAGGAAATTATGGAAAATTGGAAGACAACTTTTACAAAATCATAACCTCAAAAAAGCAGATGTGAAAAAACTAACATTGACATATCTCTTTTTTTTTTTTTTTTTAAACTTAAGGCAATATCTTAACTATTGTAATGCATGTACAAACACGTGAACAGGTGTAAAATTGAAGATGAGTGAATCAAACGGTGTTGTTGTTAACAATAAACATCAAAATTTTTAAAAATGTTATTTTTTTATACCTAATCTTACAAACTAACCTCCGTATATTCCAAAGCATTTATTTATTTATTTTATACTTTATTGCACATCGTACAAAAGGCGGGCCTAATGCCACACGGCATTCTCTCAAAGCATCTCAAATATAAAAGTGAAAATCACGTAAGCTGACCAATCAGGTGTCAGAACTGGCAGAGTTAAGCGGTTAAGACTTGAAAGCTGCTTAAATGATAAAATGCTTCCAAATATACGAAGATAAGACACTTCATACCTATATCGGAGTTTGACTCGTCAAACCCCGATTTAATAAAATTGTGTTTTGACGTTTGCCTGACCAAATTAGTCCCTCCCAGGTTTGACGAAAATTGTTTAGTCAAAGGCCGAAAATTTACATTTGTTTGGGCTTTGACTAAGTCATTCAGTCTGACCTGAGGATTGACCAGTCCAACCTAGGAGCGCCGGAGCTTCGGAGTTTGCCTATAACATATATATCCTTAATTCTCTAAGTGCATTTACAAAATATTGAAACTGTGTACATCAATCGAAGTATTCAGTATAATAATAATAATATCTATGGACGCTTCACACCACGTCAGTCTGGCCCCATGCTAAGTACCTGAAGGACTTGTGTTACGGGTACCAGACAATGGAAATATATTTAATACTTTTATACTATGTTACTACTACTGCTACTATGTACTAGTATGTATATTGTATGATGATTGATGGTACATGGTAAAATAGTATTTTAAAAAGATAAAACCAACTTCAAAATTGTATGAAAGTGAGAATATCTCAAAAACTACCGAACCGATTTCGATGAAACTTGTAGCATTCCCTAAGTTGAACAATGCGTAGTACAACAAATAGTCGGCCAAGTGCGAGTCGGACTCGCGCACGAAGGGTTCCGTACCGTTATAAAGTGAAAAATAGTGTTTTTTTGTATGAGAGCTCCCCTTAATTATTTAATTTATTTTAATTTTATTATTAAATATTAAATTACAAATATAATTAAGGATTTTGTCAATATTTCAAGTGCCTACCTGTTGCTATTATGGATTACGAGCAAAAAAAGCCAAAAAAATCATATTTGTTGTATAGGAGCCCCCCTTAAATAATAACTTTATTTTGTTTTTAGTATTTGTTGTTATAGCGGCAATAGATATACATAATCTGTGAAAATTTCAACTCTAGCTATTACCGTTCTCGAGTTACAGCCTGGAGACAGACGGACAGACCTCGAAGTCTCAGTAATAGGGTCCCGTTTTTACCCTTTGGGTACAGAACCCTAAAAAAGAATTATTTAAATCGGACTTGTAGTTTTTGAGATAATGCGAACACAAACATAAAACATACATACATAACTGCCACAAAATGAATTGTTTTTCTACACAGCACTTCACAGCAGCCTAATGATTGTTATTTCATTCTTTTTTAAATATTTCTTTTGAAGTTGGTTAAAAAAAGGAAAATTGCAGCTTTCTGGTTGTTTAAAATTCTGTGCAATTATGTTACTTTTACCTGAAAGCAGTACAGCGACAGTTACGTGTGAAATATTTATCTATTTTATACAGGGCAAGTTTCGAAATTTAACCAGTACTACCGGCCAGTGCTCATCACGTCTAAGGCGTCTCCCAGACAGACGCGGGCAGTAGTGACGGTGGCGGTGGCGGTCAGTTGGATAACTTGAAAGTTCTAGGAACGACACAGACACACGCGGTGGCGGTGGCAGTACAAACAACTGACCGCCGCCGCCACCACTGCCCGCGTCTGTCTGGGAGACGCCTAAAGTCAACGCCATACTGTTAATTGACACCGAAATATAGGCCGGTGCATTGATGTATATGACCTTGTTGGGATGTCATTATAAAGGCCGTCACAGACTTAGCTATAATATATATTAATATACCGTACTAAACACACTGAGACCAGAAATTAATATATATTATAGCTGAGTGTGTGGTGACGCGAAAATTGTATAGAAAATATATAGTAATATGCCTAGCTATAAACATATTAATATATATTATAGCTAAGTCTGTGACGGCCTTAATACATCATACTTGTCTCACAAGTGGCACACTACTAGTTTATTATGGCGTGGGATACAATATGACGTCTAGAGCACTGGCCAGTATACTGGGTTTTATTTCGGAGCCTAGACACAATCTAAATTCGAATACAGTTTTATTACCTACTGTTTTTAAATATTTTGTGTCAACGACATGATAAACATGACATGCTAATGTATTTATAAATTAATGTAAAAATAAATAGGTTGATACATAAAATTTGTGTTTTATAAATAGACAAAGGATACCGAATATGTTGTGTTTACAGTGGCGGGGCAAGATCTAAATTCGATGTGGGCAAAATATATTTTGCGAGGCCCCCAGCTGATGGATGACGCAAGAGGACGGATTTTTTTAAGAGGAAGAATTTTTTATTCTATATTCAAATTACAGAAGTTATTATTATTTATTTAAATTACCTCTTGGAAAGCGATCTTCTTCCGTCTTCGTAAAATTACGACATAAAAGTTGTATTTGGCGAGTAATGTAAATGCTTTGAAAGTGAAATTTAGAAAAGGTATAAAAATCGTATAAAATTATAAGTTAATTATTTTTAACAAAAAATTAAAATTTAAAACCGACTTCCAAGGTAAAAACAATAATAACATCCTTATATGAACTAAAAGGTATTAAATAATTTTTCCTATCCAATAGTGCCTTTTTACGAATCCGGCTAAACCTCAACTATTTCTGTACTCAATCTTCATCATTTTGAAGTCGGTACCAGAAGCTGAATCTTCAGTTCTCTGACAGAATATTCGAAACTTTTGAAACTGGCACCGACTTCAAAATTATGAAGATTGAGTACAGAAATAGTTGAGGTTAAGCCGAATTCGGAAAAAGGCACTATTGGATAGGAAAAATTATTTAACTAATACTTTTTAGTTCATTTATATATTCTGCGGAAGAAATTCTGCGGCTCACGCACGACTCACAAAATATTAAACGCTCGTTTGGCTTCGCCCTTAATTAATTGTACATACAGTTGAAAGAAAAGTCGCGGGTGCCAATAGAAGTTATCTCGTAATAAAAAGTCCAAGAAAGTCACAACGTTTATTTACAATATTTACAAGGGTGCCTATTTACATAATAGTGACGTCGAGTAGATGATTCACGTTTTCCCATTCGCAGTTCTAACACTTGGGTCCGTGTCCTGACATTGGACTATATTGGGAATTATTGGAAAAAAGTCATGAGTGTTGGCCTACACACGCCGCGCAGGTCTAGTTTGCGTATTTCGGCCTCTAACGGCCGTACTCCCGAGAGATTAACGGCTACACTCAGGCCGGTATAAATAGTCAGCACTCAAGATGCATCTCGGTTTCAAGACACGGTTCAGGCTCTGTGATTGGTTGGCTGTCAAAATTTGGACCAATCACAGAGCCGAACCGCGTCTTGAGACCGAGATGCATCTTGAGTACTGACTATTTATACCGGCCTACACATTTTAATGATGATTCAACTTTAATTTAATGAAGAGTTTGACAGGTTTATCAAACTCTGTATGGGACTTCTGTCAAAGTCTTCGGAAAATTTAAGTTAAGGAACCCCCTCCCCCCTATTTCACGCTTTTGAATACCTTCATTCTTAAAGCTGTGACGTTATAATAATATTATATGTAACAAAACTAAGTGACAATAGATGAAAAGCTATGTCCACATTGTGCCCTTTCATCTTCAATTTTCATAATCTTTTGACTTTCGAAATGTCAAAAGATTATGAAAAATGAAGATGAAAGGGCACAATGTGGACATAGCTATTGAGTATCTTTTTTCACCTTTGTATGAAAAAATTCCTGACGCGGGGCGCTTGCCCATATAAATCACAAAAAAAAAAGCTCATACAGCGCGCTGCTACTTTCACTATGAATTCTTTATAGACCCATGCACACCATAAAGTTTTATCACTTAGGCCGGTATAAATCGTCAGTACTTAAGATGCGACCCGCTCTCAAGACGCGGTTCGGCTCTGTGATTGGTCCAAATTTTGACAGCCAACCAATCACAGAGCCTGAACCGTGTCTTGAGACCGAGATGATCTTGAGTACTATTTATACCGGCCTTAGTTTTGTTACACGTTGTATAACGAAGACGCCCGCGTGCGAAGGCTATCCCCCCTAAGGCTGCGTTTCCACCAGAGACGTGTTGCGAGGAATGTGTTATTGAGAACCAATAGAATCGCTTCATTGACATGTACTTGCTAATTGCTATGACATCGCTCAGCGCGGCGATTCTATTGGATCTTACAAACACATTCCTCGCAACACATCTATGGTGGAAATGCAGCCTTATACCCTAATGAAGTGTTCAAGTGAAGCAGATGGGTCCGGGTTTGAAGGAGAAGCGGTGTTCGGCGTCGACGAAGGTCAGCGGCTGGAAGTCGGTGATGGGCAGCCGCTCGCTGCGAGATGTCCTCACTTCTAGAACTATCTCGCCGACACCGTCCTGAAAAATGTTCTTTTAAGGGCCTGTTTCACCACTTCCTGATAAGTACCGAATAGGCTATCTACCAATTAACTTGACATATCGACTATAGAGAATCTGTCAAAATAGTTGCGAATAGCCTAGGCACTTTATCAGAAAGTGGTGAAACAGGCCCTAAATCTACAAAAAAGGACTTTATCGTACATCATTATAACAATAATGCCGTCCTTGTAGGTTTACAATTTATTTATAAATTAAAAAAACAAAACAAATTAATCAACCTCATCAGAAACGTATCTCAAATCTGAAACAAGGTGTAACAAAACTAAGTGATAATAAAATGGATGGATCAACGGATGGTGTAAGCATCATCTAGTATTTAAAACAAATTTAAAGTTCCATGCGCCGTTCTCTATTGGTTCTCTGTAGAGCTTTATAGTTCCGCACTGTTACTACAGATGGTTCTGGTCAAAATTTACATATTAGTTCTAGTTTTAGTATAAATGTATGTATGTTAGTCTGTAAGGTTTTTATAATAATATGGAATAAGATGCCTGATGTAAATAATTAAAAATAAATAACATTAATAGAGGACATTGGAGCAAGGTGGGATCTACTTAAGATTTGATCGACAAGACAATAACAGTTACTGTGCTCAAAACAACCACCCAACCCACTCCACTCGCCCAATAAACAGTGTAATAAAACAAAGTGATAAATACTTCAGGGTGTATAATATGTGTCCTCTTATATAGAGTTTACTGTGAGAGTAGTAGCTCTGAAAGAGCATTGTTTTGTCATTTGTATGGGCAAGTGCCCCAGCGTCATGAGTTTGTCCTTACAAAAGTTAACAAAATATTCTTTCAGTGCTGCTACTTTCACAGTGAACTCTACACAAGGTCTATGTACAGCCCTTAACTCTAAAGTATTATATTATCACTTTGTTTTGTTTCACAAGGTATTTAATCTACTTTCAGTAAGACATGTAAGTATCATTTTTACAAAGTCGTCAAAAACTTACATGTATAGTATATTCTAATTTAAAAAATACCTTGCATGTATCCTTTATAACTTGAGGCTCCTTGAATTCGACGGAGTTCTGACCGAACAGTTTGATCTTGTTTACCCTCGAGAGATCAGCGGGGATGTCGGACCTGCAAACAGGTGGTCATTAACCGACTTTCAAAATGGATGAGGTTATACAGGGTGCATTTAAGCGAATTTTTGCACAACGGAGTTGCGAGTGTCTATTAGGCATAATACAAGTGTTTAAATCACAGAATTCTATCTAGACCTTTGTGCCATCTTGGTGTTTTCGCACACATAGGTGAAGTTCTGCCTGGCGACGTTAGACAGCAGTCGCAGGAACCGCAGTTGCACGCCGCCTGACCCCTCGCTGTCGTACATTATCTGAAAATAGAGTAGAAGCCGTCCATGAACAAGTATGAAATAAGTACATAATAATTAATAAGATAATATTGAAATGTACGTAATTAGGAAGCACCCAAGATAACACTGGTCTATTATGTGACTTGTAAGTGGACGTAGCTGGTGTGTTAATCCAAATCTTGACACTATAATTTCCATACTATAATCATGGAATACATAAAGAGCGAAGCGAGCTCTAGTATATCCCACAACCTTTACAAATTGGACCAAACCAAACAAATTGAAAAAAAAAAATGAGACCAAATTGGAGTGAAACCTAATACATATAATATGATATAAGTAACACAACAAAAATTTTAAAAATCTGCTCGCAAACGGCGGAGTATGTTCAACGATTAACATACAAAAATAAAAAATAAAAAAAATATCCACAGCCGAACATAATATAACCTCCTCCTTTTTGGAAGTCGGTTAAAAAACAATCATGCCTATTCATTTGTGCTTTAGTAATTTTTATTTATATGTAGATGTGTTAGGTATCATCAGTCAGTCACTGTGACGACGCGAGCACAAAGCTCGGCTTTTAGCTAGTAATATATGGAAAAGTCTGTCTGTCTGTTACCACTTACCTCTTCACGCCCAAACGACTGTACCGATTTTTCTGTTTGGAATTCAAATACTATGAGTGCGAAAGGACATAGTATCTTACGTCCTTTCCCTGCACATACTTTTAATCGTAGAAAAAAACACGGTTCCCGTGCGTTAATCGAATTATGGCCCAACGGAGTTGCCAGTACCATCTAGTACTAAAATAAAATATAAGCTTGTAAATCTCCTACGTAATTTGAAAGATGATCTTAGATGTAATAAATATAATGCCTGTTTTCACCAACCTCCTCCTAACGCGCGCACTAGCGGCCAGGCCACCACGGCGCGCGGCGGCCATCGAGGTAGATAATATCCTTAGTATGAAACCGCCAATGACCACGCGCACCTGCGGCCAGCGGCCACACCATACTCTCGATGGCCGCCACGACCTGGGACCGTACCACGAAACCGTTTTGCAACTCAAACAATCGTACAAGAATGCCGCGTCCTACTCTAACAAACGTGAAATGATGTTGTTAGAGTAGGACGCGGCATTCTCGTCCGATTGTTTGAGTCTCGAAATGGTTTCGTAGTAAGCCTACTGGCCGCTGCGGCCTAGCCGCTAGTGCGCTATTGGGCTAACCGCTAAGGTTTTTTTGCTAATTCCTTAGCGGCTATTAGGGGTGCATCTCCTTCAAGGCTTCACAATTTTTTTTGTATCACCTGTGTCCTTAGGGCGTAAATAGAGGCAAAAACATGACCCTAAAAGACTTCTAGGGAATATTTAGCGTTAGGAGGCGGTTGGTTTTACCAATGAGGCAAAAGGCATGAGGCCTTTAATCATCACCTGTTTTTTTAATTCTACAAATATCAACAAACTATAATTGCTGAAGACTACTACGTTATTCTATTGTACTATCACAAAAACTGAGTCACAGGCAGAGGTCCTATTTAGTTTGGTCGGGATACGTGAAGCCTTACAAGTTACAACATACAACTCGGCCAAGTAGCGTAGGTCCGTCATTTGTTTATGAATTAATTTCTTTGATAGTACACGCCCATTAAATGAGGTGTTTTTATTTCAAAAAACTACATTTTGGATGTGCATGGGACTTTGATCCTTCACATTTTTCGCACAGTATCTAATAGACCGATCAGGGATGAAGGCTGAGGTCGGAAACATTAACCACCGTAAAGAAATAGGGTCGGTAAACCGCCCATTAACAAGTTATATTCTGACGTACAAAATAAAAATCTCATAGCTGTTCCATGTTTTGTATGAAACGCATTTTATTCTTTGAATAAAATAGTAGGAAAATGTACAATTTCTTGTAAAAAATAGTCTATATCCATCCCTGCGGTCTACCGTAGGTACGATCTATGGCAAATAACATCATTATCGGTTAGTGGTTCGAAAGATTAGCTCGTTCAAACAAACTCATCAACTTCATAACATTAGTACAGATTTGCAACTAACACAATATAGTAGATCTATGCTAAAGCAAATGTGATTAGTTTTCTAGAATCACGAAAACCCCCATACTCCCCCTGAATAGCACTGTCTTAAAGTCCGTGCAATCCGCGAAGATGCGCTCCACCAATTTTTGGGTGATCATCTTTCCCTTTGACCATGAAGCTTTCTCTTAATTGGTCTATTTATTCTAGTGTACGCGTGCACTCATAGTAATTAATTAGTGTATATCGATAACACCCAATCATTGGCGAAAGCTTGCACACATATACTATAACCTCCTAATCAGGAGGAATAGTGGGGTGCGTCTTCGTGGATTGCGCTATCTATACCTTATATCCATTCTCGAGCTGCGAGAATTTCCGTCCAGACTTCTCGGAGTAAACGTCCTCTTCGATGTTAGTGGGGTATACGCAGGTGCTCTGCCCCATACAGTATACTTGTATGGGCCGAGAGCTGGCGCCGCGAGCGTCAATCCAGTATAGACCTGGAAAATATTGGCCTTAAAGAAGAAATTTTTGATATTTTAAGCTTCTGCCTGCTCGATTTTCAAAAATATTACAGTGCAAAGCCTGGATAGAGAAGCCAGTAACATGAAGAACCTACACTGAGAGAACTTAAGCAGCAATTACAGCAAGGGTATGATTATTGATTTTGATAATTTTTTTGTTGAAATTTTCAAATTAAGTTACGAGAAAATCCACGGAAAAACCTCACCAGGTTTTGCCGAAAGTCTCGTACCTATACTTTTCATTTGATCTCAATAAATTTCTTATAGATAAGACCAAGACTTGCTTTCTTGCAAGATTAAGGCCGGTATAAATAGTCAGTACTCAAGATGCATCTCGGTCTCAAGACACGGTTCAGGCTCTGTGATTGGTTGGCTGTCAAAATTTGGACCAATCACAGAGCCGAACCGCGTCTTGAGACCGGGTCGCATCTTAAGTACTGACTATTTATACCGGCCTTAGACTCCAAGACCAATTTTGTTCATCACTAGAATTTCTCGACCTCGCGGGATGCATCATGTGACTGCGACCCGCACGCTTGCACTTCGAATGGCCGACATCACATCGCCCACCCAGTCCAGCTCCTCCTCTGTACACTACAGATATTATATGGCATGCTGCGTGCAGTACAAGTGGTGGTACCGTCAGTGAGGTTGTGGTGTGAGTGCGCGAGGTCGCGGCAGGAGAGCGCGGGGCTGGTGGCGGTGCCGCGCGGCCGCCGCGCCAGCTCCAGCGCGCCGCGCGCCGCCACCACGCCCGACATCACCTCGCCCACCCAGTCCAGGTCTTCTTCTGGAAATAAACATTATAAGCCTAGGGATTCTTGTTATTAATGTTATCGCCCCGCGCGGATCTGGTTCGCATGCGGGTGACAACATGCTCCTGGCCATGCGCGTGTTGCCCGCGCTTATGAAATGATGCAGGCAGCTTTCGTGCGGACCAGATCGGATAGTGCCTGTCCTAGGAACATAATATCTAAAATAGTTTACTTAATTATTTCTTGATGCTCCAGCCGGCCTAGCATACGCCAACGAGATATCTCACTCTCGAGATAATTAAAAACTACTCGTCTCATAATGTCAAAATCTCGACATTATCTCGACGATAGATATACGCGAGAAAAAATGTTTGTTATGCTAGGGTCAATAGAGATGAAGATACAAACTATCAAACATCGAGAAACATGTAGAGAGAGACATCTCGTTGGCGTATGCTAGGCCGGCAGATCTTATAGTCCCAGTGTTAGTACGAGATGGAATAAGGTACCTTACTTAGTAAGGTACTATAGATAAGATGGGATGCTAGTAGCTATGTGGTGAAGGTGATTTAATGCACTATCAGCTGAGGTCCATAAGAAATGAAAATACAGACTTACTGATCCAGCACACTATATTGTCCAAGCACATACACTAGGTTCATATCTATAGTTTTAAAGAAGGTGCAGAACAGGAGATGAAAAGCACAGTATGATAAAGCACTAAATGATATGAGTTCAAGCATAGAATAGTGATTTAGCGAAATATTTTAAGCTGCGGCGAACAAGCGAGCGACATACGCTCCGCGTCAGTATCTGGGAGTGACTGGTAAGGTTCTAGAAATCATGCGCGCGCGCCCCTCGCACTCCGGCGGGACCGGTTATATTAACTATCGATAGTGATAGTGCGAGGCACTGCTTGATAAACCACTATCGATAATTGGCCCTATCGATATCGACCATCTGGTATACACTTATTTTAACTGACAAATAAAATATAATATAGTGGTAAATATGTAAAATATATGTATAAATAAAATATTAAAATATGTATACGTAAAATTGTAAAAATAGATTGGTAAGTGTATATGTGCTTGTAAATATAAAATCTAAAAATGTAAATAAAGAAATAGTAGATATAAAATATAAAATGAATAAAGGTAGGCCACACCACCCCCCACCAGAGTCCCTCAGGGACGATAATATTCAGGGAACTTAATAACTCGCCCTGAACGAGTTGTTTTAGGCAGTGGAGGACTTTCAGGTGCGAGAGTGTCTTTGACGTTGTCCAGTGTGAAAGCTGGTTTAAGCCGGTCAATAGACACTGACACCTCCTTATTGTTGAGGAGAATTTTAAAAACTTTGTCTCCTCTGGAAAGCACTTTGTGTGGACCGGAGTAAGCAGGAGTAAGTGACCCACGAGTAGTGTCATCGCGAAGGAAGACTTGACTACAGGTGTCCAATTCCTTATATATAAATACTCTCGGGCTACAATGGCGTGAAGCAGGGATGGGCCGTAGCTTATCAATAATGCCCTTAAGCCTCGCGGAGAAATCTGAGATATCAGATGTCGTGGTGGTATTAGACTCCCAAAACTCACCAGGAAGTCTCAGTGGCTCTCCGTAGACAAGCTCGGCTGACGAGCTTTGTAAGTCCTCTTTAAAGGCGCTGCGTATTCCCAACAGGACCAACGGCAACGACTCAGTCCATCTGTCATTTGCATGACAGACGATAGCCGCTTTTAGTTGACGATGAAACCGTTCAACTAAACCGTTGCAGGCCGGATGATATGCTGTCGTCCTTTTATGCTCGAATCCAGCTATCCTAGATAAGCACTGAAACAGGGCCGACTCAAACTGACGGCCCCGGTCAGTAGTAATGCTTGTAGGACAGCCGAACCGAGCAATCCAGGTAGACAGCAGGGCTTTTGCAACGGTTTCTGCCGTGATGTCTTCAATTGGTACTGCCTCCGGCCAGCGAGTAAAGCGATCTACTGCGGTGAGGCAATACCGATAGCTGTTGGAAACAGGCAGAGGACCAATCAGATCTATATGGATCTGTTTAAACCTTGCTCGCGGTAAATTGAAAGTGCCCAACGATGAAGTCACGTGTCGGTTGACTTTAGATCGTTGGCACGACAAACATGTGCGAGCCCACGCCATGCAATCTTTTTTAACACCCGGCCAGACGAACCGGTCTGATACTAGTTTTGCAGAGGCTCTGCAACCTGGGTGGCTTAAAGAATGCAAACTGTCGAAAATCTGCTTACGCAGAAGCTTGGGTACGAAAGGCCTGGTAGCCAGTGTACTGACATCGCAGTACAAAAGGTCTTGGTTTCCAGGGACATGGAGTTTCTGCAGCTTTAAGGAAGTACTGCCGTTTAGCAGCTGTTGAAGCTCCTGGTCGGAGGCTTGATGCCGGGCTATAGTCTCGAGGCTGACTGGTGCTGCTAGTTCCTCAATTCGCGACAATGTATCCGCCACAACATTGTCCTTGCCACTAATATGACGGGTATATGTCGTGAATTGAGAAATGAAGTCCAGGTGCCTATACTGACGGGGCGAACAGTTGGTCTTTCTTTCATGAAAGGCAAAACTTATCGGTTTGTGGTCAGTATAGACAGTAAAGTGACGAGCCTCGAGCATGTGACGGAAGTATTTAATAGCCTCGTATATGGCCAATAACTCCCTATCATATGGAGAGTACTTGGCTTGAGAAGGGCTAAGCTTCCTAGAAAAGAAAGCCAAGGGCTCCCAGTTATCGTTACAAAACTGCTGGAGCACTGCACCAATTGCTTTGTCTGACGCATCCGTGACAACTGCTAGTTTTGCAGAGCAATCCGGATGAGCCAGCATGGTTGCGTTGGACAAGCTCTCCTTACAAGCCTGGAAGGCAATTAAAGCATCACCGGTAAGGTGAATTGGCTGTGATCCTTTCACTGCTCCTGTCAATAGAGCATGCAGAGGGGCTTGAATTTGGGCTGCTCGGGGAATGAACCTCCTATAGAAATTGAGCATGCCCAAAAATCCTCGCAGTTGCTTGACAGTTGTCGGTGGCGGGAAGTCAATGATTGCCTGCACCTTAGATTCCAGAGGTCTGCATCCATCAGCTGAAATTTGGTACCCTAAAAACGTTACCTGTGAAGCGCCTAAGACACACTTGGCCGTATTGACCAACATGCCGTACTGCTTAAGCCTGGTGAAGACTGCGCGCAGGTGCTCCTCATGCTCTGCTTCGCTCTTGGAGTAGATAATGAAGTCATCTAAGTAAGCGTACACAAAGTCGAGTCCTCTGGTGAGTTCGTCAACAAACCTTTGAAACGTTTGGCCTGCATTACGTAGACCAAACGTCATATATGGGAACTCAAAAAGGCCGAAAGGGGTAGTGATGGCGGTCTTGGGAATGTCGTCGGGACTGACAGGTATCTGATTATAGGCTTTTTCAAGGTCAAGAGTGCTAAACACCTTACAACCGGCAATATTATAGGCAAAATCTTGAATATGCTTAATCGGATACCTGTCAGGCACTGTACGAGCATTCAGGCTGCGATAATCCCCGCAGGGACGCCATCCACTGCCCTTTTTCGGTGCCAAATGAAGTGGTGAAGACCAGGGACTCTCCGACGGTCTAGCTGTACCATTAGCTACCATTATCCGGAATTCTTCCTGGGCTATTTTTAGTTTATCCGGCGCTAAGCGACGGGGTGGTAAAGATACTGGAGGGCCTGGTGTCGTTCTAATATGGTGGACAGTGTTATGTGGTGTAATGTTGTGCCTACCAGCTGGTCGAGTAATTTCGGGAAATTCATTTAGGATCCTATGATACCGAGACTCGCCAGTTACTACCTTTACGGAGTGCACGTCATTACAATCAGCTACAGCAGCTAATGAAGTAATAGAAGTTAAATTATCAATTAAGCGTCTATTACGACAATCAACAACAAGGTTATAAAAATTTAAAAAATCTACACCAATAATTGGTTTAGTTACATCGGCAACTACAAAACGCCATACAAAAGATCTACGTAAACCAAAATCTAAATTTAAATTTACAAAACCATAAGTAGCTATATTGGTACCATTTGCAGCACATAAACTATATCCAGTCCGAGAACGACGATCGCAGAGCTTCGACCGAGGGTAAACGCAGAGGTCGCTTCCAGTATCGACCAGAAACTGCGTCTTCGTAGCGCGGTCGGTTACGAACAGGCGACCAGTAGACGTTGATGGGCAATCGTCAGTCGCCATTATCGACTGCCCATCGCGTTTTCCGCCGACTTGTAGTCACATGGCCGGATACACCTGCTTGCCTTGTCTCCAAACTTGGCATGGTACCAGCAGAGGGGGTATTTCCGGTAGTTCGACTGGGATCGTTGCCTCGAAGAGCTCCTCTGCCTGCCTTGATGTCCACGCGTTCTGGATCTGCTCCTACCAGATGACGCCTGGAACTGCTGGAACTGCTTCCGGAGTTCTGCAATTTCCCTCGCAAGATCGCTGAGGACTGAACCCGGGGCTTCTCGGTTCACTGCAGCTACACTTGGCGAAGAACAGGCCAAGTCGTTGACGCGGTCAGCTAAGTCGCAGAGATCTTCGAGTGAAGTCGATGCTGGTTGACCAGCGAGCACCATCTGCACGCCACGAGGGAGGCGGCTAGTCCAAATGGATTTGATGAACTCGTCCGGTACTCCGTGGCCTGCCAAATCCTTGAGATGCCGGAAGAAATGAGACGGCTTGCGGTCACCGAGCTCTTCATGCATCAGCAGCTTCTTGATTTTTGTCTCGTTGGAAATGCCTAATCTACTAATAAGCTCTGATTTCAGCTTCTCATACTTCTTGGTTGCAGGCGGGTTAATTATGATGTCCTTAACCTCTCGGGAATATTGGTTGTCGAGCTGGGCAATGACATAATGAAATTTCGTGGAGTCGTTGGTAATTCCAGAAATATTAAACTGTCCCTCGACTTGAGCGAACCAAATTTCCGGTTCGTCAGCCCAGAACGGTGGTACTCTTACGCCGACCTTAAAAACATTTGTCGATAATGTTGGTTCTATCGACACTGTCCCCGCACTATTCTCTGATGACGCGCCTGCGCTAGGCTCGAGTGCATCTTCAAACTCCGATGTCTTGCTCATGTTTAGAGGTCACCAGTATAGATAAGATGGGATGCTAGTAGCTATGTGGTGAAGGTGATTTAATGCACTATCAGCTGAGGTCCATAAGAAATGAAAATACAGACTTACTGATCCAGCACACTATATTGTCCAAGCACATACACTAGGTTCATATCTATAGTTTTAAAGAAGGTGCAGAACAGGAGATGAAAAGCACAGTATGATAAAGCACTAAATGATATGAGTTCAAGCATAGAATAGTGATTTAGCGAAATATTTTAAGCTGCGGCGAACAAGCGAGCGACATACGCTCCGCGTCAGTATCTGGGAGTGACTGGTAAGGTTCTAGAAATCATGCGCGCGCGCCCCTCGCACTCCGGCGGGACCGGTTATATTAACTATCGATAGTGATAGTGCGAGGCACTGCTTGATAAACCACTATCGATAATTGGCCCTATCGATATCGACCATCTGGTATACACTTATTTTAACTGACAAATAAAATATAATATAGTGGTAAATATGTAAAATATATGTATAAATAAAATATTAAAATATGTATACGTAAAATTGTAAAAATAGATTGGTAAGTGTATATGTGCTTGTAAATATAAAATCTAAAAATGTAAATAAAGAAATAGTAGATATAAAATATAAAATGAATAAAGGTAGGCCACAGTACCTTACTTAGTAAGGTACCTTATAGTAGGTACTTACTAAATAAAATCCATTAAGTACCAAAACTGTTTTGTCTATGTATATTAGTCGGTAGCACATAATAAGCTTCTGTTTTTTCTAACATTGGTCGAAACTTAAAAAAAAGCAAAAGAATAATTAAATACCTTCATCCAAATCATCATCAGTAGTGGCTTCAAAGGAATCCGTTTGAACGCTTCGCCGTCTCCTGCTCGATGTGAAGAACTCCATGGGTATTTGTGGCGGTGGGGCCGGGGGTCCTGGGGGCCCGGCTGGTCCAGCTGGCCCCGGGGGCCCTGGCCGTCCGTCCTGGCCGTCCGAGCCCTTCGGTCCTAGGGGCCCTTCAGGACCGGGCGCACCCACTGGGCCTGGATCACCTTTTGGTCCAGCTGGACCTATTGGACCCTATTAAAATGAATTAGGTTTATAATCAGGTGGATTTAAATTATCCTCATACTCAGGGTTAGGCAGATTAACATGAACTGTAAACCTTGGGAGTTGGGACGAAAAACAAATGTAACAAAAACGACACAAACAGGATACGGGCGAAAACCCACAGACGAGTTATAATATTATCGTAATAGAAAAAATACTCAGGGAAGCGAAGAGTTAGTAAGTTAGGTCATATTGAAAGTAATCCGTCTATCAGCAATTTATTCAAAAACTCTAACTCTCCACAAGAAGATACGCATTGAGCTGACAAGCGACAGACTTGCCGGCAGCAGTGTTGGGGAGCCTGTTCCAAATTTGAATGGTTCATTTAAAACACTTTGTGACGTTAAAAAAAAATAAAAATCTTTCAAATTTTCTTACCATTTCGCCTTTCGGGCCAATAGGTCCTTGTGGCCCCGGCAGTCCTTGTTTTCCCGTTTCTCCCTGATCTCCTTTAATTCCCATTGGACCCGTGTCTCCGATATGGCCTTTCGGTCCACGGCTGCCTTTGTCCCCCTTGGGACCTTGACCACCTGGTGGTCCTGTTGCCCCGGACGGTCCTTCTGGTCCCACCATGCCTGGAGCTCCCACGTCACCCTAATAAAATTAAAATAACAAGCTCAAATTTTATTTTATAAGGAAAACTAAAAAGAAAGTCGATCACTCGCACTCAGGACAATAAATTATTATTAATTACCATTAATTTAATGAAGAGTCTGATATTTCGAAAATCGAATTAAAAGTTATCATCAAAGTCTCTCTGAGTGCGGCCGTAACTCTTTCAAATGGAAAATTCATAAAAAAAATCGGCCAAGTGCGAGTCGGACTCGCGCACGAAGGGTTCCGTACCATTATAGAGAAAAATTAGGGCAAAATTTGTGTTTTTTGTATGGGAGCCCCCCTTAATTTTTTATTTTATATTAATATTATTAATAAATATTAAAGTAAACATAAAACTAAGGATTGTGTGAAAAAATCAAGTACCTACCTGTTGCTATTATTGATATAGAGCAAAAAAGGCCGAAAAAATCACGTTTGTTGTATGGGAGCCCCCCTTAAATATTAATTTTATTTTGTTTTTAGTATTTGTTGTTATAGCGGCAACAGATATACACAATCTGTGAAAATTTCAACTCTCTAGCTATTACCGTTCTTGAGTTACAGCCTGGAGACAGACAGACGGACAGACGGACAGACATTGAAGTCTTAGTAATAGGGTCCCGTTTTTATCCTCTGGGTACGGAACCCTAAAAAAGGTTACCGTAGGTCCCGGAATGCCTCGCACGCCGCGCTGCCCCTCCGGTCCCGGAGGCCCCGCGGGGCCCACGTGGCCTGGCTCTCCCGGAGCGCCCTTGGGGCCCATGTCACCTTTTTCCCCTGGCGATCCAGGACTACCCTGGGCCCCAGCCGCTCCTTCCGTACCCTAAAAAAATTTCAATATTGTATCAATGGATCTTTGTTAGGAGGAAATCGGAAACCTAATATCGTAATTCCCAATTTCCTTTTTCCTATTAATTTACATTCTATTGACACAGCCAAGACCGTGTCAAGTTTCAACTCGATCAAATAAACCGAGCGCAAACTATATAGTATAAGAGCAAATGTAGTATAAGACGTATGTTCCAATGAATATGCCGGCGCGGAGGTATACATTGTATGTCGGGCGAGTTGTTTTGTTTGTTGCGGTTGTAATTTAAAATGAAACTCGTCTAGAATATAACCCCATGACATTCAAACAATAATTACACAATAGTAGCATATAACATTCAAACTAAAGCTTTACAACCGTATTTAAAGTAGTCTTAAATTATACTCGCATCTTTTTAAAGTGCTAAATGAGGTGGCTTTCGAATCTTCTGTCTTACCTAATTTACTCGGACTTTAATACAGTTTTCAGCACAGATAAAGTGATTTAACAGAAAAAAAATAAGACTCATCCAAAGCCAATGATCGTTTTAAAAACAAGTAAAATATCTATACTTACCGGAGTACCAGGTAATCCTGTCTCTCCAGGTTTGCCGATAGGCCCCGCCGGGCCTGGTGGTCCAGGTGGTCCCACGCTGCCTTCGGGCCCATCCAGTCCGGGCTCCCCCTTTATACCCTGGGGACCAGATTCGCCTCTGTCTCCAGGGAATCCGGCTGGTCCTGGATCGCCTTTTGGCCCCTCGGGTCCTTTAGGACCTATGATGCCGGGTTCCCCTTGCTGACCCGGACTGCCGTCGTCACCTTTGGGTCCAGTCAAGCCGCGTGGCCCCTGTCATAAAATTATTTGAGATTTACAATGTATTATTGAAATCGAAATGACAAGGCACATAATTTCATATAAATTATGTATGTCATTTTTACGAAGGCGTAGTCCTCGATTCGCCATTTGAACGTCAGTTACATAATATAAAAATTCAAATAATATCTATACATATAATAATAATAAAATAATAAAAAACTCTTTATTCAAACCATTAAACAAATCAGTGGACGAAGGTTACAAAGAAAAAGAAAAAAAACAGTTTGAAATGGCGGCCTTACTGCTGGAAGCAGTCTCTTCCAGGCAACCATAAACTTAACTAAACTTAACAAAACAATGTAGAAATGTGGATTCTGTACATTAAAGATATTATTCAAAAAATAATAAGCAGGGGGTGTTCCTACATCGTTATAGAAGCCAAAACTGTGGTTAGTTTTTTGTCTGTCTGTCTGTCTGTCTGTCTGTCTGTCTGTATGTTTGTTCCAGCATCACACGAAAACTACTGATCCGATTTGAATGCGGTTTTCGCAGATATATTTGTCTTCTTCCAACTTATCTGGTGTATAAAAAAATTTCCCCCCACCCCTCTAAGGGGACAAAAGAGGGGTCAAAATTTGTATCAAACTTTTGTATATAACACGAAAACTACTTTACCGATTTGCATACGGTTTTCGCAGATATATTTGTCTTCTTCTAGCTCAACATCTGGTGTATAAAAATCCCCCCTCCCACCCCTCTAAGGGGACCAAAGAGGGGGTTAGATTTTGTATCAAACTTTTTTCTTGGACTTACTTCATATTATTAACTGTGTTTTCCAAATTAACATCTGTTGATAAAATCCCCCCCCCGACCCCTCTTAGGGGACAAAAGAGGGGGTAACATTTTGTATCAACTGATGAAGTAGAAATACTTTAAATGGCAAAACAACGTTTGCCGGGACAGCTAGTAATGAATATTTGAGTCTATACAAAAACTGCAAATACGATTATAAAACAAGATAAGCGATTACCATTTTCCCTTCTGGTCCTTGCGGTCCGATGGGTCCGGGTGCCCCTGGGTTACCAATAGCACCTGCATCCCCTTGAGGCCCCCGCGGTCCAGGTTCTCCCTGATTACCTTTGGCCCCACGCATCCCTGGGGGCCCTGTTAGTCCCACTGGGCCAGGTGGTCCTATAAGTTAATAACCTTAATCAGTAGATGATTCAATTGTGATATAACGTGAGCCATAGTCTTAGTCATTCAATGACTTAGGAGGATTTAGACATTTTTGAAACTAAACAAGACATTACCCAGTTTTATTAAGTTGTTTTATTCGAACGCTTGATCAGTATGAAGATGTATGGCGGTGCGCACAATAAACGATTTGGTATCCCCAATTTGGTCAAACTATCGGCCGAATAAAAGTCTGTAGTCTGGGGGGGCTCCTAAATGATGGTATGTACCATCGAAGAAATTGATTCATAGGCAGTTGGCAGACCTACGTCATTTGGTCGGAACATGTCAATCTAATGTACAGACATGGTACAGAGTACAGACCGAAGGCTTTAAATGAACGCGGGCGGTGGCGGTACCGGTAAAGGAGAACTGAACTGTCAAAAATGACGTTTTTGTATGAAAACAGCGTTAGTTCCTTTTCCTGCCACGTTCATTTAAAGCCTTGTCGAGCTGTAATTCGTGATCTGTCGGCTGGGTTTGACGTAAAAAGAACAAATTACATAGCTCCACCATATGCCTTTGAGACAACTTTTCTGATAGTACCTGTTATGTCTGAAAGAATGTAATAAAACAAGATAACATTAAAATGTTCTTGAATTACCTTTAGGACCTACGTCTCCCCGATCGCCCTTGCCACCTTGCTCACCCTTGGAACCTTCAGGGCCAGTTTTGCCAATAGGTCCTGGAGGTCCCCTCACTCCATCGCTACCAGGTATCCCTGGTGGGCCAGGGTCACCCTGAGGACCCTTGTCGCCAGGGAGCCCTACTGGACCAGGCTCGCCTCTTAATCCTTGAATACCTGGTGCACCCGTTGGTCCCTTGAATGGAGAATCCAATATTGATGATGATGATTGATTCATGAGAAAGTAAAATTTTATAATAAAACCAACCAAAAAACACCAAATTAAGATAAACTGGTATTTTGAATTTATGATTATTTGGTAATTTGAAAAAAATACACAGGTGCAAGTCCTAATATGTAGACATCAATTCTCTAAATCGCTGGCAAGTAGCCTTTATATTCCTTTAACATTGCTATAGTCACTGTATACTTACCGGTTCTCCCATCGATCCCTTGAAACCCTTTTCCCCGGGTGGCCCCGCATCCCCTTTGTCTCCATCTTCTCCAGGAGGACCAACTGGCCCAGGGGCTCCGGTCAGGCCCCGTGGACCCGGCAGTCCATCTCGACCCACCGGACCTTTCAATGAAGTTTTAATTTAGAGCTTAATTTTTACCCGACTGCGCTAGAAGGTGGGTTGTATTTTCTGAGTGTATGTTAACTTTGTATTTCTATGAATAAGTGTCGCTGGCTGCGGAGGGTATTTCATAGAAATATATTTATTACAGTGTATTAGTAAATTATCCTTGAAACTGTCAAATGAGCCTGTCAAAATGAACAACTTTTCTTACGAGAACAATGCTGGGAACTCAAAAAAATTCGTCTTCATACCCATACAAATTGCCGATCCGGGCATCCGGACATTTTCTCATAGAAAAAGTTGTTCATTTTGACGGGCTCATTTGATGGTTTCAAGGATAACGGTGTAAATACACTAACATCTTGTATACAAGCCAGTAGTGTCGCAGAGACACGTCGTCTGCGGTTGCTTCATGTCGCCCACTGCCAACCGGCACCTTTAAGGTATTTGTGTAGTTGTTTGGCTGGCTTTGTAGTCTACACGGCTTAATGAATTTTAAGCCTGATATGTGTCTTTAGATTTGTGCTTACCATAATAAGAGTGACACAAGGTTCTTGAGTTTTAAAATACTGTTTTTGCATGTTAAAATATATTTTTTGGTTAGACTTATTTACCAATAGGTCCAGGTTCTCCGATTTCTCCCTTCTGTCCCCCTGGTCCCGGTGAGCCCCTCGGTCCGTCCCGTCCTATTGGTCCCTGCGGTCCTTCCCTCCCCGGCTCGCCCTGCTCTCCCTTATCACCTCTTACTCCCGCCGGCCCCGTAGGGCCCATATCACCTTTTTGGCCGGGAGTGCCCTGAAAAAAAAATAACACGAGACGTAAAAACAGTAGCAAGCACGAATCGTTTATTGTCTTGAGATAAAAGTTTCCTATGTCTTACCCCGTGGTTTATTTTCCGTCTGTGCTAATTTGATCACAAACGGCTGTGGTTGTTGAGCCTATAAGATGAAAAAAAAAAAACTTTTCTCTTCATAATTAGCAGGGCCGCCGTAAGGGCTACTGGCACATGTGTGCAAAAAAAGGATTTTGGCGCCCCTTTAGACAAATTTTTTAGGTCCTTGGTTTTGGCGCCCCTAAAGATGACGATTTGGCGCCCCTAGAAAGTGGCGCCCGTGTGCATTGCACACATTGCACATATTATGGTAGCGGGGCCCTGATAATTAGTATAGAATATCACTATTAATTATTGATTTAGTTATGACGTAGATGAAAAGTATATTATTACTTACCGGTACACCAGGCAACCCGGCTTCTCCGTTATTACCCTGGGGACCGGGCGAGCCAACCGGTCCAACCTTTCCCTCAGGCCCCGGTAGCCCTGGCGGGCCCGCTTTGCCCACCTCCCCGGGGGTCCCACTTTCACCCGGTGTCCCCGGAATACCGGACGGGCCTTGTGGACCAGCGGGGCCCGGCTCTCCGTTTGGTCCCTGAGGACCTGCAGGCCCTAGTGGTCCCGAAAGACCTGGTGCACCAGTTTCACCCTGGAAGCAAGTAAGGATTTTGTATTACGCACTCAGAGAGATTAATGGATTTTTGATTTAAGAAACTATAAATTTTTGTTAAGCACTGTCAAAAGTTAAGAGTGGGTTTCATCAACTTACTAGTTAAACTTTAACTTTAACCATAACAAAAAGTCAAATGAACTGTCAAATCCCTAGTAAAAGTCCATTGTAGACGCCATATTTGACGATAACCTTAACTTTAACTACGTCTCTGGTGCAATCCACCCTAAGTAATCAGTAAAAAGTCTGTACCGTTACACTTTAAGCCCGGCCGCACATTGTACGACATTTCTGATGAAACAGTTGAACGTCCGCGCTGTCTCTTACATTTTGTACTGAGCCGAGTGAGCTCGAACTCGCCGGAAGGATATTTCGGATAATGTGCGGGGTGGCGGTCCGGCGGAGTTCAACTGTTTCTGATCAGAATTCGGACAATGTGCGGCCGGGCTTAAGAGTCAACATTTTATGCAATTTGCTACAATATCTCACACATTGCAGATACGTATTATTCAAGCGTCGTTAAAAATCGATTATCGCTTTATCAGCTGATGTGCTTTAAATCTTAGTACATCGTGACAGAATATATATTTTACATAATATTATGTAATATTATGATAAGCTTTGTCCATATTGTGCCTTTTTTTTGTTCATTAAGGGCATGCGTTATAGCGCAATCAACAGCGAACGTGAGGCATGCCCGTGACGCGCGTTGATATCGTAGCGCTCGCTATGACACTTTTTCAACGCGGGTGGATTTTGACCACTGATCTCTATTAAACAAGTTTTTGACGCATTCAATTATTGAATATGCCAAATGAAAGTTGAATAAAAAGAAGATGACGAAAATTGAAGATGAAATTGCATAATGTGGACATAGCTATACGTTTATAAACGTATAATATATAATAATATGTATTATGTAGACGGTAGACACTAGTATTAAAATTTCTAAAGTTATAAGGCATGAATGCTTCTGTAAAATTGATTAATGGTTTTAACACTCTTCTGCTACCTACGAATAATAAAAACTATTTATTATTCGTAAGCTCTTACGCTTGAAACAAAATATTGCAAAAAGAAAAGCCTTTCCTATTGACTATTCATCAAACCATACAGCGACAAAGAGACTAAAAAATACTCGTACCGTTGGCCCTCTTTCCCCCGGCGGTCCCGGCAGGCCAGCTTTCCCGTCAGCACCAGGAGGGCCGGTACTTCCAGGGAATCCGCGTGGCCCCTCCAGCCCCTGGGGACCGCGTTCTCCTATGGACCCGGGTGGTCCGGGCTGACCTGTGTCCCCTTTTGGCCCCGGTGGTCCGTCGGAGCCGCGGCGACCGCGCGGTCCGCGGTATCCCTGGATAAATTACGTATTGAAATAAAGATTGATGAGATGTGAACATTCTACCTCTATATTAAAGTATCCTTGTTTAGTATTCGTTAACGATTAAGTTTTCAATAACAAAGATATACAAAGGTTTATTTGCAACACACAATTGGTCATTATCATCATTATAATATGCACAATTACAACATTTTACTTATTGTTATAGTCTTCTTTTAAATTTTTTTAATATACTTACTCTTGGGCCGGATTCACCACGATCTCCAGGATTACCGATAGGTCCCTGCAAAATAATATTGTTGTTATTTTTTACAAGTTGAGTTAACAGATTTCTTGTCAATTCATATACAAGAAAAATTATCCATACGTCGGATGAGCAGGTAAAGGTGACCGCACATTTGTCGTTGCCGTACGCGCCGATTCGTTGTATGAAATGATGTCACAATTCACAAAATACAGCGCGTATGCGTACGACGCTGACTGCTGACAAAATATGTGCAATCAGCTCAAAAAGTCAGTCCTGCGCCTGATCTATCGCCACAGTCATGTTGATCATGTGTCTCACTCGGTTATGGTTGTAAAAAAAAGAGAATACTTCTGTTCTACGCACACATCTCTTTTCTCATTCCAATAAAACCGGCTACCGTCAGCGAAACCAAGATGGAAGACAATCATTAATACTCACTGCAACTCCCTTCATACCCCTCCTGCCTCGTCTTCCGTAAGCGCCCTTGTCGCCCTTCTCCCCCTGGCTGCCCGGGTAGCCCTGGGGCCCTTGGGGCCCTGTGGCGCCCTTCTCACCAGATGGACCTATTGATCCCGTCTCACCACGTGGGCCTTCTATTCCCTAAAAAAAGTAAACAAAATATATTATGGGAAAAAAGTTACCATACATCAATTCTTGAAAACGTCTTCCTAATCTATAAAATCAAGGCTATAAAATATAATTATTGTTTTGAATTATTGCTATATAGTATAGTACGTGCGATTAAAATAACTCATTCTTTCTCACTTACTCAGTTTTGTTATATTTAAAAAAGTATTGGAGGCACGTAGGTTATCTACTTAAATAGTAAGTACATATTGCTTTTAAGAATAATACCTTCTGTCCTTCGGGCCCCTCAATCCCCGGCGGGCCAGGCTCTCCAGGCAGGCCTCTTTCCCCTTTTGGGCCCATTTCACCCTTTTCACCTTCGATACCTGAATTGGTAAAATGTAGGTATAAAGGAGAACTTACTTTAAAGATACGAAAATATTACAATAATTCCTTTTAGGGTTCCGTACCCTAAGGTAAAAATGAGACCCTATTATTAAGATTTTGCTGTCTGTCCTTTCGTCTGTATGCCACCATACTATCTCAGGCATCCACGATAAATAGATAGTTTTTCTGTATATTTTAATATATATTGTTATGGCGGTAACAATATATATTATAATAATAATAATAATCCTTTATTTGCAAAGAATGTTGTTTACAAGATCTTATAGTTAAGTATAAATATTACAGTGTCAAACATTCTGCTTTTGAAGCATATAAAATTATAAATTTTTGTCAATACAGCGATTTTAGATGAAAAGTCGAAAGAATATAACTTGTTGCACCATGATTAGAGGTTACTTATCTACATAAAAAAAAACCTAAATTTATCATCCTGAGTTCTGACTGACCACTACAACAGAAACATTACAACTACAACTAAACTTAATACTAGTATTTTAATTGGTCCATGATAATTAGTGAAATCTATTAACTATAATAATTATAAAAAACATACAATTTTAAGAACATGTCAAATTTCAGTTAGAATGGAATAAAGTCATAATACCTAATACACAATTCTGATGTCAAGTAATAAAGTAAATGTCAAATAGATTATTAAATAAAATTATTATTATTCAAATAATATGTCAGTCAATAATAATTATATAATAAATTCCATTAAAGTATAAAAACACTTCTCTGCCAGCCAACTAAACAGTTTTTTCTTAAAAATAGATAGTCGATATTCTTTTATGTCATTGGGTAATTTATTATAAATTTTGATTGACATAATAATATTACTATAACATCCCTTGCTAGCTAAAGTTGTTCTTGTGTTAGGCAATACTAACTGTTCAGGATACCTAGTATTTCTGTTTAGAAACTGAGACTTCTTTGTGTAAAATTCAGAAATATGTTTTTTGACAAATATGCTTATCTCGTACATGTATAAACAGGGTAGTGTAAGGATATTTAACTTTCTGAAAAGGGGGCGGCACGATTCCGTAGGGTGAACTCCACATAAAGCTCGGATACACTTTTTCTGTCCAATAAATAGTCGTGTTATATCGACAGAGTTGCCCCATATAATTATGCCGTACCTGAGTGCTGACATGACAAACGCGTGATAAGCCATTAGTGCGACCGCACACCTGAGACACGACTGTAGTTAGACAGACTATCGCATAGCAAAATGCACTAGATGCGCACATCTGAGACAAGACGTCTAATAGACAAAGTTGACTAATGCGAGTCGCGACAAGTCTGACTAACGACTGTCGGCTTCCCTTTGAAATGTATGCAAGCGCGCACATCTACGACAAAACTGTCTAACCACAATAGACATAACTACCAGTAGTTCAACTGCAAAGCAAAGAGACGGACGGGACAGGTTTCAATATATTATATCAAATTCGTCGGGTTTCACTAAGATTATGAATGGAATGTGCCTCGAGCTGGCTGACATAATTAATTTTTAAATACTTTTAGATTTCAAAATTAGATTCTGACAATTTTAATCACATGTGTCAAAACATAAACAATAATACGACCAAAAAGAGGAACTCGACCAGCGATCCAAGTACTATACTATCTTTCCCGTCGAGTCTTTCCCGTTTATTTTTGAAGTTATTTTTATCCAAATGAGAACTTTTCTATCTATATCTATAAAATCTTTCAGAACTGCTCGCAATAGACGCAAAATATATTTTTCAGTAAGTATTACGTAATACAACATTTTTTGTGCTTTTTAACAAACTTAAAAAAAGATTTCACGTCAATGCTAGTCGTTCAGAAGCCGGTATAGCTTTGCGAAAATGAGTGTATGATGTGATACTTAAGTAATGTAAGGTTGCAACAATTTCAACAAATTATCAAAGGTAGACACATTCATTCGAAAGTACTTTAAAAACTTTCGGGGATTAAGCCTTAGTTGATCAAACAATAAATAGAACTTTCCTTTTAACAATCTTTCACTGTACTTATACCCAATATTTCCGTTGTACCCAATATTTCCGTTGTCTGCGCCGTTTTGCACGCATTACTAGGATGCTTATCACAGCAGCTTCGGTGAACTCCATTCTGCTACTGAATGAATATACAATTGTATGCATTACGTCATCGTAGTCAAGACAGTCTTGACTTAGGTGTGCGCCACATGAAAGACACAACTGTCTTTAGACTGTAGTTAGACTGACTTGTCTATGTGAAACAAGATTGTCTAACTTCAGTCGTGTCTCAGATGTGCGCTCTCTCTTAGAGCTGTTTCAACAGTGGCGGTTTTGTATAGGGATCTAAGAAGATATACATACCGGTTTATTTTTTTGCTGGTTTTGTCGATATGTGCTTGCCATGACAGGTTATTATCAATAGTTATTCCCAAGAATAGTTATTCTGTTTTAGCCTCTTTCAATACCGAGTTGTCATATTTTACGCACAGGTCCTTTCCTTTACCCTTTTTACTATAGAATTGCATGTATGTAGTTTTATTAATGTTTACATTCAAATCATTATTGCTCAACCATTCAATTACGTCATTCAATACACGATTAATTTCAAAATTATATGTCAATTCATTTAAAAATTTTATAATAACAGAAATGTCATCAGCAAAGAGTGTACATTTATGAGAAATGTATTTTGGCAGGTCGTTTATATAAATAATAAAGAGTAAAGGGCCCAGAATACTACCTTGAGGGACTCCTTTCATATTCTCTCTGCTTTCCGAAGTGATATCTAATATCTCATTTTTTTATCTACTTTAGTGACCTTTACTTGTTGACTACGATCTGATAGATAACTTTTAAGCCAAGCAAGTGCTAGACCTCTAATGCCATAATGCTCACATTTTCGTAAAAGTTTCTCATGATTCACATGGTCAAAGGCTTTAGACATATAAAAAAAAAGAGCCGTTTAAAAATAAAACAAATTGAATATTTAATCCCATATATAACAAACGCAGTTTGTAGCTATTTTTGGGTGGGTTTTTATGTTTCTTAACTTAAATCTCAAAGAAAAAAAACTTAGACACCTAAGTAATGCTCTCAAATAGTTGTGGAATTTTTATACATAATATGAAAACTTCAAAGAAAACTTCTTTCAGACCGACTCGTATTAGAAGTATTTGAGTATTTACTTCGTAAAAGTTAGATGTATTAGGCTGAAAGGCGTAGGTTTTTACTGGCCTTTCGATCTTTTGAGTTGTTCGCTTCGGGTCAGATCAGCTTATATCCATACTAATATTATGATATGAAAGTGTGTTTGTTATCACTTCGCGCCTTTGCCTCTGAACGAGTAAAGACGAAAGTGTGAATTTCAGTTCTGAGAAAGGACGCACGAAAGTTTTGAAGTGAAAACTCCTTTACCGGCGTTGAGCACTTTTGTGGGATGGGTAAAAACTGTGAAACTCGCGTCAGGTCACGTGTGCTGATCAAAAAACCGTAAGACGGTTGGAGAGTAGTGTTGTAACATCGAAATCGATTAATCGAACAATCGATTATTTTTTTCCATTGTCGATATTTTTTAATCGATCGTAAGGATTATTAAAAAAAACGTTTTTTTTTTATCTATTTTCATAAAAAATGGGTTAATAATCAAGTTTTTACTTCTGCCGGCACTCCCGGAGTGCAACCCGATTTTTTTTAACCAGATGGCATACATATGGTTACGCGACTATAGTCGTGGCCCGTGGCAACAGACTGCATATTGCATAAGATAGCAGCAGTTCCTGCATAATATAGTTAATTAAATGGGCAGTTGGGCACGTTCAAAAAAAGTTAAATAATAATGCAAGGAATGAAAGGAATAAAGGGAAGGAATAATGGAGAGATTAACTTTTGCATGGGAGTCAAAACTAGATTAATTTTGTAATGAATAAATAATAATATAAATAATAACGCTACTAATTGAAATTTGAAATCACTCATTAACACAATAAATAAATAAAATGGTACGACATATATATTTTTGTTTAAGCTCAAGAGTTGCAATTTTTAGATCAAAATAATATATTGAGATGAAGTTTTTTACACTCCAATAAACGTGGGGTTTTATCTCGTGAGTCGTGAGTGCGGCTGATTTAAAACTATCCGAAACTTCCGGAATCTGAGAGGCTATAAAATTGAAACGTCTAAAAATAGTTTTATTGCTTGAGGAATTTGATGGGTTAAATCTATACATTGCAAATACACAATATAATGTGGAGATGTGATTGTGTACATGTGTTATAGATGATTTATAGCCCGAATCTGAAACGCTTTATACATTCGTAGTAGCTGAACGCATTTCGATGTTTGTCCGTGACATAGTAGTTATGAATTGAATCGATTTTGATACTAAATTATTATAAAAGAGAAAGTATATATTTTATAATTCTCTGTCTGTTTATCCGCCTGTCGGTCTGTCTGTGATGACTTCACACTTATACCACTAAATCGATTTTAATGTAATATAGATATTTGGATAGAAACAGAGCGGTTAGTGTGAACGGCTGAACGCTGTAATATAACGCCTTTGTATTGCTGCAAGCGGTCCGCGCGGGTTCAAACAGCACGCGATTCCCGTTGTGTCTGAACAAGCACTTATAATATAAGTAAAATGTATACAACTACAACTTACAAAGTTAAGTGTCTATCAATAGTCCAAATATGATTACCTCGGACGCCCTTATCTCCCTTGTCGCCGGGCTGACCCCGCGGCCCATCCTCGCCCTTCGCCCCGCGCCCGCCGGGGAACCCCAGCATACCCTGAAATCACATTACACCCGAAATGGACGATCATTATCACGTTACCCAAGTCGTCTCCAAATGGACAAAATCGTGTAATGTTCTATTACAGGATAGTGTTATATAAGTGATGTTTTTATTGCGTCAAAGGAAACTTTTGGATAATTAAGTTTGTAGTATAAACAGTTCGATCGATATTAATATCGAATCGAGAATTTTATGTCTTGAAACTAAATAAATCGCGTCCATTAAAAACAAGAATAACAATAATTTAGAAAACAAATTTCTGAATCTTGATATAATATAATGAACCACCAAATCAGAAACACTCACCGAGCATTATTTTAGCAAAAGCAAAAGGTCGGAACTCGGAGGAGATGTTTATATAAGACGAGATGATGCCCGTAACTCCGCTGCGCCAAAATCAGTTTATCGCGCAGGAACCGTAAACTTCTCCGGGATGAATATGTCCTTTCACGGGACTCAAGGTATACAAGGACAGACAGATAGACACACTTACGCATTTATAATATTAGTATGGATTACGATTGTTTTACAAACAAGACAATTGACAAACATTAAATACTGGTAGGTACTTACTAAATTAAATTAACTATACATGAAACATTAACGAGGCAAAGAAATTTATACAAATAATGTAATTTTAACCGAAGCTTTGTGCCTCGATATGCCGTTTGGTGAGCTAATCTTTGACAATTACCTGTGGTCCAGGCGGGCCTGCGTCCCCCGGTGAGCCCTGCTGTCCGGGATTCCCTGGAGTGCCCGGAGACCCTTCCGGCCCGGGAAGCCCCGACATACCCGGCTTGCCTTGAGGACCCTGTGTTGTAATTCAATGTTAATTACAACATTATATTTTAGTTTTGTGTAATGACAATGTCAATGATTTTTAATAATGAAATCCATTAAAGAAAACAGCGAATCGTGTGTTTTATTGGCAAAACTTCAAATTAACTATCTGTGGTATCATTAACACTTTCACAGTCCACCATACAAAAGCAAAATCTAGTCCCTCTAGTCCACTCCAATATTCATTGTAAAGTTTTATAATGGATTATAAGGATTATTATTTCATTAAGGAATTCTTGTATGCTTCTATGCTTCTCATTAATTTTCTATGCTTTTTTAGTGCCAATGCATCCTTTTAGATACGTTTACTCCACGGTAACCACTTTTTGTATCCGTTTGGATACCGTGGACTGTGAAAGTGTTAAGTAATTAAAACTGCATCTACGCATGATTCACTGCACTGCTGTTTTTTTTAACGCAAAGACTGTTTGTTTGCTTGTTATAGTACAAATAATTTTGTCTACATCTGAATGTCATACTATTAATAACACTTTTTATTAAGTACACGATAAAATTTTGCTCTTGTCAAGAACTAAATAATATGCGAGAATTCGCTTTGTTCAAAAGGGAAAACACGAAACTCCAAAATGTTACCGCACCGCTACGAATTGTCTACGAAAACAAAATATCGTAGCACTGCTACGTAGCGTCTACGAGACGTAGACGGCGTAGAGCGGTTACATGATCTCGTAGCGATTACGTAGTACTGCGGGGCTAAAGGTACAATTCCGTGCATCGCTACAGTCGTCAGGCGCTCGCGGCAATATAAGTCATTGTATGAAAATGTATGGCACCGTTTCCGAGGCCCGCGACAGACGTCGTCCGTCAAGACACGTTACATGAACTTCAAGACACGGCCGTCAGCCGCGCGCGGCCGACTACTGTAGTCAACCGCGCGCGGCCGACGACTGTCGTAAGCCGCGCGCGGCCGACGTCTGTCGCGGGCCTCGGAAGCGGTGCCATACATTTTCATACAATGACTATTGCCGCGAGCGGCCGGCGACAGTCGTCGGCCGCGCGCGGCTGACGACTGTAGCGATGTACGGAATTGTACCTTAAGGGCCGGGACACAAAAACACGATACGACATGGCGTCGTACCTATCGTGTTTTTGTGTCCCGAGTCCCGACCGTAAAATGTTCGCTTTTGAGAATCATGATATGATTCATTTTTTTTAATTGCAAAATAGTCACTCTGTTTGCAATTCATATCTAGTAATTCTTACTTAGTAATTTGAAATTCGTCAGTTTGACAGTTTTTACAATTCATTTGCTGAATTGATTGAGATGAATTGCTAAATGTGACTATTTTAGCCCCGCTGTGCTCATGATTAACGTAGAAATGTTTTACATTAGCTTTGCTTGAAACAAGGCTTTATTCACACTCAGAAACATTTAATGATGACATTTACTTAAATTGAAACAAGTGTTAACAGCAAATGTATGGAGTTTGTCGAAATCTTCATTAAATGAAAGTAATTAATTTTCTCTGAGTGCGGCCGAGATAGCTATTGCACGTAATCTTTCATTGCAAGAGTTCGAAATTAATAAATACAATCAAACATGACGTATCCTTCTTGTGAAGCAAATACCAATCAATTCTAGAAGTTGTCTTGAAAATAACGTTGTATTTGGATGCGAACTGACAATAAAGATCTGGAGGCAACTGCCATGCAAGTAAGAAGTGAATTAAAGTAAATCAGTTTACTACACTTTTAACATAAACCTCTTTCTTACCTGTATTCCTGGGGCACCCGTCGGTCCCTGTGGCCCAGCGGAGCCCGGCGGCCCCATCGGGCCGGGCTGGCCTATGGCCCCTGGCGGCCCCGGCTGGCCTGCGGCCCCCTTAGCACCCTGCGGCCCCTCGTTGCCCGGGATCCCGGGGTAGCCGATCAGCCCGGGATACCCGCGTGGTCCCATGAATCCTCGTGGACCCTAATATTCGTATTAAGTGTTACTAAAAATTTAAGAGTTTCTATCAAACTTATTACAGTTTTGGAACCGGGCTTGATAATAATAGGGACCGAAAGTGTTGACTTTAATTATTGTTTAATATATGAATTACTTCATATTTTGCTATTATAGTCATCAAGTATAACAATTGCATAAACTTAATACATATTTTTATTATAATTAAGCTTTCGTGATTGTACGAAAGCTTAATTATACTTACGTATCGAGGAAATTAATCCTAGGCAGTTGACAGACCAAAACCATTGGGCCGATCATAAACCTATAATGCATAGACCAACAAAGAGTGCGAGAGAGAAGAAAATCCTTTATGGAATTATAACAAGATGAAAAGAGAGAGGCAGTCTAATGTGAACTGTAACCACTTTTATTTGACAGGTCGTCACAAGTCGACACGCGTTTTTACATATACGCTAGTGCTTGAATCAAATTTATCGATATACATAATTATCGGTATTTAATATTTAACTATAACATAAAACAAATCTAAAAATGTAATGGGTGTGTAAGAGTATTATGATATGTATTTAATTTAAGAATAAATAATATACTATGTGTGTTGTTTACTTTCAACATTATATTTGCATTTCTAATAATGTAAGGGCTGATTTTTCAGATAGCTTTTACCTGAGTAATAAATAAGTAACTTTATAATGTGTATATTATTTACCCTTATAAGAACCTCATATCATAACATATCCGACGATTGAAAAATCACCCCAAACGAAAATGTGTATCTATACTTTTCGATCGTCACCTTTTTTCTGCCAAATAAAATATAATATGATACCTAATTTGAAATACAAAATCTGCCAAAGTTGCATATTATTTATTAATTATTTCTCATAGAAACTCAGGTAAAATAACTCGAACGGACTATACTATCGATAGTAAAAGATATATCACTAGTACACGCACACATTGACAGATCGAAAATCGTCACGCATATTCGGGTTGTCAGGTGGTCTTTACGACAGTATATTATAAGTCTATGGGGCCGATCATGTCAATTCAATGTTAATCCTGATCTGATGGCTTGGTTTGTCAGTAATGCGACCACACTACGTAGGGCTTCCATCTGCATAGGAATCAACTACTTTGATAGTATAATATGTGGAAACGTTTTATATTTACCAGTTCTCCCGCTAGGCCGGGTGGTCCCGGCGGCCCGTCATCTCCCGGAGGCCCGTCCTGTCCCGGGGCTCCGACTTCTCCGGACTGCCCCGGAGTGCCCCGCTCGCCCTTGTCCCCCGGGAGCCCCATCTGCCCCGGATAGCCCTGTTCTCCTTTAGCCCCAGGTGGCCCGGGGAAACCCCGCTCCCCGTCTCGCCCGGCGTGGCCCCGCCGCCCCAGTCGCCCCGGCGGCCCCTGGAGGCCCCGCAGCCCCGGGGGCCCCTGAAAATTATTTTTACCTCAGCTTGTTTACATCTCATTTTGCCTAAAAGGTAAAATCTCATCTAACTTCATAAATATAAACACCGGCATTAATTTCCATAAACACAACAAAGTAGCAATTTAAACAAGAATAATATAAATATTTTGATATGAAAATACCTTTTAAATTAACAGGTATGCAAAGTGGCAATGGATAGTCAATACAGCAATGACACCTTGAATTTTATAATAAAGCGGCCAAGTGCGAGTTGGACTCGCCCATGGAGGGTTCCGCAGCAGCAATAAGGTTTATTTTTATGAAATTAAAATATTTTTGATTTATTTTTATATTTCAGTCGATTTAATGAAATTTAGATTAAGGTTTACTATTTATGGCGTATAAAAAAACTACTGGCTAGATCTCGTTCAAACCAATTTTCGTTGGTAGTTTTTATAGTAATCTACATCATATATTTTTTTTAGAATTATCATGCCTCTACTTTAGAAATTAGAGGGGGAGGGACACACATTTTTCCACTTTGGAAGAGTCTCTCTCGCAAACTATTCAGGTTAGAAAAAAATGATATGAGAAACCTCAATATGATTTTTGGAGACCTATCCATAGATACCCCACACGCATAGGTTAGATGAAAAAAAATTTTTTTGTTTCAGTTGTACCTATGGGGACCCCTAAAATTTTTAATATTTTTTCCATTTTTGCATCAAAATCTTAATGCGGTTCACAGACTACATCTACTTACCAAGTTTCAATAGTATAGCTCTAATAGTTTCGGAGAGGCAAATTAGAGAAAACATTTGGAAAACACCGCCATATTGTATAAAATGAAACTTTAGCAAATATAGTTTTGCATGTAACCAAAATCCATGTACCGCTTGCATCATTTTGATTGTCAGGGAAAGTAAAACAGCGACCGCGGCGGGAGAAGGTACTAGGTGTTCTTTAAAACAGCTAAAATATTTTTATATACTTAGGTATTGTTAAATACAATTTTTGCCTACTACTTCGTACAGATCATTTCATTATGCAATGCCTTCCTATGCGGTACAAGTTTGCTTTACCCAGCAGCTAGAAAACTTACTAGTACTGCCAAAATCCAACTTACCGGCTCGCCCTGGTCGCCCTGTTCGCCCTTGGGCCCCTCGGGTCCGGTGTCACCCTCGGGGCCGGGCGGGCCCGTCAGACCCATCGGCCCTTCAGCGCCTCGCATCGCCGCCTACACAGTACACAGTATACGATAAATTGAGTTACGGAACCCGGGTATGTTATTAGTTATTACTTAACATAAATAGGTAAGCATTAGTATGTTACATGTAAGTGTGGTATCGATAAGGATTCTAGAACTCATAGTAATATTATATTAACAATTGTATAGATATTATTACTTTAGATATATTTATTTTTATTTTATAATTTATTTTGAAAAAATATTTCAACTTAGATTTGTTTTATTTTAATAAAAACTTTTATATTATTCTAAGAACTATCTTGCGTGTTCCATTTTGTGTGGTTGCATTTTGATTCATTGAACTTACTGGCTAAGTTATTTGCGTTGGCTTTATTGAAATAATTTGCTTCATCAAAATCAACATTAATAAAGATATTGCAAATTCATGAATTATTTATTTAATTTTAAATAATAAATAATAGCTTATTACGAAGTTATTGTTGGAGTGATAATTTATGTGAAGTTCACTTTATATTAGTATACCCGAGGAAATTGATTCATATGCAATTGACAGACCTATTTGGTCGGCTTAATATGTCAATTCAATGTTATATCAAAGCGCACGGAGTGCGCGGCCAAGTTCCAGCAGGCCGCGCGCATGCCGTGCACTATTTACACGAACGGTTTCGACGCACTTTTGACCCCCTTGTATCTCAGTGCCTATTGCGAGAGCAAAGATAAAATTTTACCTACCTAATTATATACTAGTACTTACGCAATATACCAAATTTCATACATATAGATTTGTTAGATCCTGAAATATTTCCTTGTAAAAATAGCTAATTTTGGCACTGACTCACTGACCGATAATCAAAATTCCTAGGCCACTTCCAGTTGTCGTAGCGTTATGAAATTTGGCACAGAGGTTGTTTGTTATATGTAGATTAACAAAAAATTAAGAAATTTCAGAAATTGGTCAAGCGTGAGTCGGCTCATCTATGAATTTGAGATAAAAATCGGTAATCAAAACCTCTAGGCCACTTCCAGTTGTCTTAGCGTTATGAAATTTGGCACACAGGTTGTTTGTTATATGTAGATTAACAAAAAATTAAGAAATTTGAGAAATTGGTCAAGCGTGAGTCGGCTTCAAAACCTCTAGGCCACTTCCAGTTGTCGTAGCGTTATGAAATTTGGCACACAGGTTGTTTGTTATATGTAGATTAACAAAAAATTAAGAAATTTGAGAAATTGGTCAAGCGTGAGCCGGCTCATATATGAATTTGAGATAAAAATCGGTAATCAAAACCTCTAGGCCACTTCCAGTTGTCGTAGCGTTATGAAATTTGGCACACAGGTTGTTTGTTATATGTAGATTAACAAAAAATTAAGAAATTTGAGAAATTGGTCAAGCGTGAGTCGGCTTCAAAACCTCTAGGCCACTTCCAGTTGTCGTAGCGTTATGAAATTTGGCACACAGGTTGTTTGTTATATGTAGATTAACAAAAAATTAAAAAATTCGAGATATTGGTCAAGCGTGAGTATGCTCATCTATGAATTTGAGATAAAAATCGGTAATCAAAACCTCTAGGCCACTTCCAGTTGTCGTAGCGTTATGAAATTTGGCACACAGGTTGTTTGTTATATGTAGATTAACAAAAAATTAAGAAATTTGAGAAATTGGTCAAGCGTGAGTCGGCTCATTTATGAATTTGAGATAAAAATCGGTAATCAAAACCTCTAGGCCACTTCCAGTTGTCGTAGCGTTATGAAATTTGGCACACAGGTTGTTTGTTATATGTAGATTAACAAAAAATTAAGAAATTTGAGAAATTGGTCAAGCGTGAGTCGGCTCATCTATGAATTTGAGATAAAAATCGGTAATCAAAACCTCTAGGCCACTTCCAGTTGTCGTAGCGTTATGAAATTTGGCACACAGGTTGTTTGTTATATGTAGATTAACAAAAAATTAAGAAATTTGAGTAATTGGTCAAGCGTGAGTCGGCTCATCTATGAATTTGAGATAAAAATTAATATGTACAAGTAAATACACTGAAATAAGATGAGGAGGAAAGAAACAAATTGGTATGATTCCTTAAAAAAAGTATTGAAATCTCACCAAAAACATACCTGTTAAAACGGGGCCAAGTTCCTATTCACTAATTGTTCGCCTTAAAAAAGAGTTGAAATCCAATTCAATGCCAAGTTTAGATGCACTTCCAAATCGATCATAATCATCTTCATCAACAGCCTGATCCTAAATACTTCTAAATTTGAACTTGGCAGGTATTCATGCTAGTAGCACTTGATAATGTATAATTTTTAAATTTAAATATAAGATATCTATGTGATTAAATTAACCTGCCAAGTTCAAATTTAGAAGTATTTAGGATCAGGCTGTTGATGAAGATGATTATGATCGATTTGGAAGTGCATCTAAACTTGGCATTGAATTGGATTTCAACTCTTTTTTAAGGCGAACAATTAGTGAATAGGAACTTGGCCCCGTTTTAACAGGTATGTTTTTGGTGAGATTAGTTATTTACACTGTGGTTATATTATGTGATCGGTCGGATGGGTTTTCGACGCGGCCAAATTACTTAGGTCCGCCGTCTGCCTGGGAAGTGGGAATCAACTTCTCTGATAGTACGGAATTCTATTATATTATATTCTGTGTATGATTCACATTTAAATAGTAATTTAGATAAATTCTCACCATGTGTTGTGTTAGAATCTGCCTTAACGCCTCAGACTGAGCGTCAGGCCCCTTTTCGTTGCCAGTCTGTGTTAGCTGTAAAAACACACGATATTTTTTTAAATTTGGCCCATATTTCCATAACCTTTTAGAAAATGCGGCTGTGGTCTCTAATTTAACTAAGTTCTTAATATTCATATTCATTCAGAAATGCAACCAGTAACTGTAACTGCGTATGAAAAAATCTTCATAGCAGGAAACTTTGCAATAACATCTTCTTATATATAAAAATGGATTTTCGAATATGTTAGTCGCGCTAAAACTCGAAAACGGCTGAACGGATTGGGCTGATTTTAGTCTTAAAATATTCGTAGAAGTCCAGGGAAGGTTTTAAAGTGACACGAAGTTCACCGGGACAGCTAGTTTTTAGGGTTCCGTACCCAAAGGGTAAAAATGGGACCCAATTACAAAGACTTCGTTGTCTGTCCGTCTGTCTGTCTGTCTGTCTATCTCCACTCTCCAGGCTGTAACTCAAGAACGGTAATAGCTAGGCCCTAGGGATTTGATATTTTCACAGATGATGTATATCTGTTGCCGCTATAACAACAAATACTAAAATAAAAATGAAATGAATATTTAAGGGGGGCTCCCATACAACAAACGTGATTTTTTTTGCCCTTTTTTGCTGTCTCCAGGCTGTAACTCAAGAACCGTAATAGCTAGAGATTTGATATTTTCACAGATTATGTATATCTGTTGCCGCTATAACAACAAATACTAAAAATAAAATAAAACGAATATTTAAGGGGGGCTCCCATACAACAAACGTGATTTTTTGGCCTTTTTTGCTCTATATCAAAAATGGCAACAGGTAGGTACTTGAATTTTTCACAAAATCCTTAGTTCTATGTGTACTTTAATATTTAATAATAATAATAATATAAAATAAAATAAAAAAATAAGGGGGGCTCCCCATACAAAAAAACACAATTTATGGCCTAATTTTGCTCTATAATGGTACGGAACCCTTCGTGCGCGATTCCGACTCGCACTTGGCCGATTATTATATAAACGTACGTGCTATGTTTTACAGTTTTGACTGTAGTTTCAAATAGTAGAGAGCTTACAAAAGTATTTTCAAAATAGATGACGCCCTCAAGTCGCAACTCTGTTACGATGAGAAAATAAACGTTTCTTATTCTTGCGCCAAAATTCGTTTATCGCGCGGGGCCTTACATTATCCCGGAAAAATAAGTATCCTATATATATTTTTCCGGGATAATGTATTATCTGATAAGTATCCTATATATAATAAGTATCCTATCTCGGGACTCAAAGTTTGTGCGTGGTTTGGGCCATAGAATAATTATTATAACCGTATTGACATCGTTGGTTTGGGCGTGAAGATGTAACAGACAGACACACAGAATATACACTTTCGCATATATATTTTTAGTGTATGGATGCCGGGCGTATACTATACTGGAATTCTAAAAAAAATACTCTTTAGTAGCTTAAAGCTAATTTTAGGTTGACATTATCAACTATATTCTACTAGTATAACATTATGTGCTAGTAATTATTAGTAAGTATAAATGATATTCATGGAGATTCTTTCAGCGAGCTATAACAAGCTCTATGTCAGCGGTCAGTCGGAATGGCCGCTGTAAAATTTACGATACCGTTAACCCACATTCAAATGCCTGCAACATAACCTTGCCGTCCGCTCATTATTCTGCGAACTTCTATTCATGATACGAATGTTTTGTATGCAGGTTGCGAGTTTGTGAAAGCTATCTCATACTTTTCTCACATTATAATGTCATGATACTTTTTAAAATATTATATTTAAAGGAGAAAATAGTTTTCATACAACTTAGCAAAGCCAAAAGGAAGGGTACATAGGGTAATTTTGGTAGTCTCCGTATGTATGTGCTTTTGTAGCGGCCAAAGTACTGGTCCAATTTAAACAAATAAAGGTGTCAAATGTAAATCCATATACTTTCATACTAATATTATAAATGTGAAAGTGTGTCTGTCTGTCTTTCTGTCTGTCTGTCTGTCTGTCTGTTATCTCTTCACGTCCAAACCGCGCTAAACCAATTTTGCTGAAATTTGGTATAGGAAGGAAAGGACATAGGATGCTTTTTACCCCGGAGAAATATATGGTTCCCGCGCGGTTAACTAATTTTGGCGCTACGTAGAACTTGCGAGTATCATCATAATAAATAATAAGACGGGCTTTTTCAACTATAAGGCTTCTTACCAAAGTTTTTAAATTGATTACTAGACTACACTGAAATTTTAACGCCTACTTTTATGGGTGTCTCGAAATAAATAGCTTTAGGGTGAAGTCAAACGCGCGTAATTTGTGAGTTATGAGTCGCAGAACATTCAGTTTCATACAAAAGTAATGTTTGATTCACACGAGCGTCATTTTGTGAGTCATGATTTGTATGAAATATTTTACGCGACCGAAATTCTGCGACTCACAACTCATCAAATTACGCTCGTTTAGCTTCACCCTTAGCCAGTGTATGTAACTGAGGATATCCTCAGGGCAGTACTATCACATTTATAACTTTGTATGGATTGTGCTACGTAATGTTGACGATTTTCTATTAAGATTGCAGTAACTCGATATTTCTTGGGCAATTTTTTACCGACGACACCGAGATTTCCGACCCACTTGGCAGTCCTTGACACAATTAAGCTGCTTATTTATCTAGACATTTGAATTTATGTACAGGCTGGTACAGGTGAGCGCCATGTGCATAATGTCACTGGATTGTACTGATAAGACGATTTACGTAGTGTCTCAAGAATTATTATATTTTCTTGAGCTCATAGGTCAAGACGAAACATCTTGTAAAAAGCTACGTTAATAAAATTGTAACTATCTGTTTTATTGTGAGCAGGTAATGTTCGACGAAATAAAGAATACTTTTAAGAAAGACTCAAACGAAGCAGTTACAGAATCTCCTAACAGCAAGTTAAGTGGAGAATTGAGTATCTACAGAAATAAAACTACTACCAAGAAACAATGATTTTGGCAAAATTGCAGCAGTTTGGGTAAAGGTAAAAGTTAAATTCGGATTGGCACAAATGGGCTTTTAAGACCAAATATCCTGTTACAATACAACAATAACATACTGTCAATGCAACTAAAGAAGTCCCAATTCAAAATCATATAATACTTACAGGTACCACAAAAACGTGTCCCGGGGGTCCCGGGAAGCCCTGCTGTCCTTCCAGGCCGGGCTTACCGGGGTCGCCCTTGGGGCCCCTGGGGCCAGGCTGGCCTGGGGGCCCGGGGTAGCCCCGCGGCCCCATGTACGTGCCCGACCCGTAGTCGTAGTACGTGTCTGTGTTGTCGTAGATAGAGTTGTTGCCCTGAAAAAAAGATTTAAATGTAAAAATGTTTGCATACCGACTTCGTGCATGATGAAATGAGACAATAAAGCTATTCATTAAGGCCTCTTCGTATTGGTTCGTGGTAGACCAACAATCGATTACGAGTGAGTTTTTTCATTCATCTACCCATCCATCAGATTACTTTGGTAAAAGAATTGATATTGCACTTCTGAATGAAACTAAAAGCGTGGCACAGGCAAAGCAACACTTTCAATTTGTAAATTGTATCGCACTCTTGACGACTGTGATACAAATCACACAACCGTTTATATTTCTGGAGAGTGCTCTAGAAAACTTTATAGGGAGTGTATTTCAATTTTATTAAAAAAATACTGTTTTAAGGAAATTAAGTTGTGGCCAGTTTGACTATTATTCCATACTATAGATGACACCCGCAACTCGTTCGGTTTGTTTATCGCGCGGGAACCGTACAATTTTTACAACAAAACTATCCTTTCCCGGAACTTAATCTGCATACAAAATTTTATAGAAATCGGTTTGATAATGAGTATACAAGACGTGACATTGGAAAGTAGAAAGATGATACTTTAATTATTATTACGATCGTACCTCGTATTCTGGTGGATGCGTGAGCCAGTCCGAGTCCTCTGTGGTGACGGGCGTGTATGATGACTCCGTAGTGAAGAGAGACTCTTCTTCGATAAGTCGCATCTGAAATGTTATAGATCTAAGAATTGAAGATGGTTTTCCCAACTTCACATGTATAATTATAGCGGGTTTACATTATTCAAATCCAGTGACCCAATCTAGCGCTGGAATGGATCACTGGATTGGTATAATGTAAACCAGCCACTATAGATTAGCTTAAAACGTTTTTCGGTATTGGTAAGAAACAATTGAAATTCGACATTAAGGTTTAAAAACTTGTATCATGGAAATATTTAAAAACGCTAAAATCTAATAAGTAAACATAATATTGTATTGTATTTGTACTTCAAATCATTGCAGTAACATGCAATAAACCACAACCTGTTACATAAAATCGTAACGTTTTGTATCCACCCGTGATCCAATATTTTAGCATGATGTTGTAAAAATGCAACAAAATATAAATTGCCTCTACAGCTGCTGTGGTTCACAGTGTGCTCCCAGCGCCCTAATGTGTAAAAACAATGTTTTCAAAACTAAAGATGGGCTACGACTAACCGGTACGTCGTTTGGAAATTATCATAAGATGATTGACATAAAGTGGCTAATCATGAGAAGACAGATGCTTGAAGTAAACGAATGTCTATCAACTGAGTTCTTCATTACTGACTGAAGACTTAAATCCCATTTCTAAAAGGTGCTTATTATCTTCTAGACGCATATTCTTTTCCCTTTTAAAAGGTGCGCTTGTGCCTCAGCCCGCCCAGGCACCCGCTGCGTCAGCGCCCCTAGCTAGGAGTTAGGACAATATTTAATTGATAAACATTACGTTCGTGCAACAAATAGCAACAGCACACAAATATAGCACGTAACATCAAGCATATACTTTCTTTTTGGGTAGAGTAGGGCAGTTTATGTGTGGACATTTTTTGTCTTGACATGTCTCGACTATACTTTATTGAGCGTATGTGTCTGAAATGTAATTTCGTACGCACATCTCGAGAGTGTTGGTAAATGCAAGTAATGGAATCCCTTAAGTAGGTTACCAGGTAAAATAAATATTATCTACATTTTTTTACTGATTTTTACAATTTTCGTGTCCAAATATAAAAATAAGTATAATAGTTAAAAAAACTAAAAACACGCTTTTTATATAAAGCGTCGGTTACAAACAAACATACAAACATACAAATTGAAAAATGGAATAATTATATCAAATTAGTGTATTTTAATTGTCATCGGTCCTCGATAAATCTACAAAGTTTGAACGAAATGGCCGTTTAAAGTGGGTCAAAATCGCGCCCAAAGAAGTCGGTTACAAACAAACATACAGGTGAAGCTAATAAAAAGCGTATAATTACATATTATTTTGATTTTGATAGCTAGCTAAATCTATCATTAGTAGTCGCAAGTGGATGCTAGTTGTACTGTTAATTAGTTTAACTGATATGTTTTAAGTATAAATAAAGTGATGTAAGGCAAAACAATCGGTTTCGTAGTTCGTAATATGATTATCACATTTAAACCAACTTTTCAACTTTAATATTATGGTAGAGAAAAATATACATATTATGTAAAAGTTGGTACTACTAATATATTATATTCTGTGGTAAAGGGTAAGTATTAGTAACTTAAAGTCTGAGACCACAACTCACAAGGTACACATACAAAATGCCAATTATTGTCAAGTTTCACCTCGTGGTTTGTACTCGTATTGTAGACTTATGTCAGGCCTGTCTCACTCCGCGCGTAGGTATCGAAAATATACCTACGCGCGGCTGCCCTTGCGCAGGGTATAATTCAGTGGGGCTGCGCGAGCGAGCAGCGACCTCCTTGTGAGTATAGTATTCGTTGGCAGCGACGGACATACTTTTTAAGTTTTGACCTGTTTTTATTAAAATGGAAAATAAAAAGAAACACCCTAAAAAGTATGGTGCTGTATTCAATTGCTTAAATTTTTTTTGGTTACCTAAGGACGCTGAAAAGTAAGTAATATAATATGACTCTGCAAAGTATTATTTGTACTTTGAATAGGCACCTTTTATTACATTATATAGGTAATACATTAAACATAAATCATAATAATGTAATATTATTATTAAGTATACTAGCTGTCCCGTTGATTTGCCGTATACGCGATGGACGTTGCCATGGTGACATACTTATTTAGTCACTTCCATAAAATATTATACTTAAATGCTTAAATGCCAATAAAGTATTTCGCCCGTATCTTTTTGGTTGCTCTATTGTCACGTCTGTTACGCCATTTTCGATTTTTTTAACTTAATTACTCTCATTAAACTGAATATAATAAGTATCTAAAGAAATTTCCATTAATCATCACAAAAAGTTGTTTATGGTTTATAATTAAATGATAATATTAATAGCGCACCGCGCGCAGGTATTTTTAGGGTTCCGTAGCCAAAATGGCAAAAAAGGAACCCTTATAGATTCGTCATTTTGGTACATTCAGCCCTAGCTGCCCTAGCGGCACAATAGTACATTCGAGCGGGCCGCTCAATGTATAGGTTCAGTGTAATATGGATCGTTATCCGTAGGCATAAGAATGAAATTGGCTTTTAATAAATTTTTGTAGGTAAATAAACAAACAGGCGCTGAACTCTGAGTCATTCTAAATGGTACCATATGTTTATAGATTTAAAGAAGACATTTCGTTGGATACATTTTCTAAGATAAACTTCTGTACGGAGTACTATTATATATTCTGTGCTTATGTGCTATCAGAGAAGTTGTTTCATAGGCAGATGGTGGACCTAACGGCCTGTCCACATCTCCACGTCACGATCTTCACTACTTATCTAGATATGGACCGCACAAGACGTATTCTGCTTCTGCTATTGTTAAGAAGACGGAGAGAGATTTAAGAAAAAAAGACGTAAAATGTTGCTACACCGTGACGTCCATTTTCACGTTACGTTGACGTAAATTTTCACGTCACGTCAACGTGCCGTGCCACGTTACCGTACCGTTTCACGTTTACGACGTCGTGACGTGGAGATGTGGACAGGCCGTAAGTTAGTTAATTTGGTCACGTTATGTCAAATCCATCCGACAGATCACAGCAGCTAACATAATATTATATTTACATGATCCGACCAAATGACATAAGTCCGTCAACTGCCTAGGAATGAATTTCCTCGATAGTACTTACAGTGGTGGTGGGTGCTGGCGTGGTGGGTGTGACCTCGATATTGGAGAGCGTTGACAGAACTTCGTCGTTGTCCGTGAATCGACCGAATATGGAGTTTTCGTCTGAAAAAATAATGATTTTATACAACAAAACTACAGAAATAAATCAACAAAACAGTGTCATAAAACTTTAGGGTGGGTATAGAACTCATTGTAAAAGTAGCAGGGCTGATAGACCAATTTTTTTATTCACTTTTGTATGGTGAAATAATAATAATAATAATATCTATGGACGCTTCACACCACGTCAATCTGGCCCCGTGGTAAGTACCTGAAGGACTTGTGTTACGGGTACCAGACAACGGAAATATATTTAATACTTTTATACTATACATATATTTAAGATTTTTATTATATGATAAATATATTTAATACACATCCATGACCCAGGAACTTTGAAAACTTTTTGTTCCGTCGGCGGGACTCGAACCCGCGACCCCCGGCTTAAGCTACCAACGTGCTATCCACTGAGCCACAGAGGTCGTCAAAGAAATTCATTACGCTTGGGCGCTTGTGGGCAAGCGCCCAAGCAAGCATACAAGTCACAAACAATTGGTCTTTCAGCGCTGCTACTTTCACAGTGAACTCTCTACAAGGAACACATAATTTATATTAGGTAGTTATGTTACACCCTATAGATAAAATATGTTTGAATGATATTATATTTTTATTTTATTTTTTTTATTTATTTATTTGTTTAAATCAGGCATCTAGGCCCATATTATAAATACCTTATAGACTAACATACATACAATTATATTAAAAACTAACACTAATTCTAAACACTAAACACGTATTGTCTGCGACGTGGGGCGCGACGTGTTCGGAAGTCGTCCTCGGAACCTCCTGTAGACGACTCCAATCGGCCAGAACTCCTCCTTCTCGAAGGTCGGCAGATGATGCGTCGGGACCCTCACCACAAAGGAGCTAAAATTGACTTTGTGGCGGGACTCCAAACGCTCGACCCTCAAGACGAAGTTTGTCTTGCTCCTGATGTAGTCCACGACATGCTCCTCCGTCGTGGACCAGTGCAGCCTGGACACATACAGCGGCGTCGCGGGAGTCTCACGCCGCAACAGCTGCTCAGGTCCTTCCGGTGCGGTGCCGCGATGGTTGCGGACGACGGGTTTCTTCTTCCTCTCCACCTTTATAAACCCGTCATCATCGCACTTTCGGTCCTTTTTCAAGAGAGGACACTCTTTTGCAGGAGCCTCCTTTTTCCCTTTGTTTTTCGAACGCAGGGGAGGAGGCGGGGGGCAAGCGGCAACACTTGCGTAATTCGGCCGCGGCTCCGTTGCAGGCGGGGCGCGGGTGGCGGGGGCAGCGGCGATGACGTCCTCGTGCGTTGACCCGTTTAAAAGTGCTGACGGACTGAACTCGAACGTCTGTGCACCGCGTCGGCGTGTGACGTTAGCGGCATCAGGTGATTTACATATTGAATTACCACTCTTTAATTGTGATAATTCATTACGTAGATCGCTGATCGTAGATTCTGATGCCTGCAGTCTACCTCGTACTTCGGTCAACTCTTCTTTCAGGCACCTGATGTCCTTTAAGAGGGTGACAACGTCGACATGGTCCAGCGTCACGGGCGGCAGCTTGTGCAGTTTTTTCGCTACAAAAGCCGGCACCTCGTCCGGATCCGTCTGCTTCAGCAAGGATATTATATCCTGCACGCTTCTTTCAGTTCCATCCCTCCGTCGCGATGGCATATTCGCGCTCTGGCCGAGCGTCTCGTACAGTAACTGCTTTCCCTGGGCAACCTCCTCGCTGGTGAACGAGGACTTGCAGATCTGCAGTATGCTCACCTCGTCCATGGTGTCGATGGCGTGCTGGATGAACGCCAGCAACTCATTCGCCACGAGTGCCATGGTGACGTGCAGCGGCAATCAGCCGCGCGATTCGCGATAATATTAATTAGTAATTAATATTAGCTGCGTGTGCATAACGTGGAGCATGACCGTCCGCTAGCTCGACACATTACACACCATATATATAGATAAAATATGTTTGTATGATAAAACAATACTTGGTAATTCTAATATTACCTACTATATTTAACCATTTACACATAAAAATTTTAGGCTTTAAGCTATGAATAAAATAGTAGATATTATCTAAATGTAATACAGTGTTGTTTTCCTCAACAAAGTATTTTTATAATTTAACAATAAAATTGTTATAAATGGCAAAATTGCTACAAATAATATTTTCGTTAAGCAATGTCGTAAATTGAATCAATTAAACAACATGACCGTTATTCGAGGCTTACTATTGAGATAGGCACTTCCGTTTCCCGTCTACTTTTAGTGATTTTACCGCCTAGTTCCGTCACATCCGGGTCAAATCAGCTCCTCCCGCCATCACCAGGTGCTTCCGAGCGAGGTGGGGAGCGAAGAAGTCTTCCATCTTTAATCATTGGCGTTTCGATTCCCGTCGAGTGAACACTGTTCCACTTTAAGGAATAGAGTCATAAAAATTTCGCCATTTTGTTGGACATTTCCAAGTTTTGGTATAATATTATTATATTAAGTGTTTCAACATGGATGCGTAAGTTCTTTTATTTTATATAAATTAAGTTTCCGTTGGTGAATGGTGATACATAAATCATAATTATTGTTTTGTTATAATGATTTTGTTTTACAAAACGTTATAACTTATAACATTTGAAGCTAACTAAAAACGGAGTTTCCGTTCGTATTACATTATTATAATTTTATGTTTTTTCTAGCTATGAAGTAAGTATTTAAATACTTTATTGAGTTTAGTATTTAAGCTTACATTTTCAGTGGTCCTAGTGATAAAATGAACGCAAATAATAACGTTAACCAAACGACTATAACGCGAGGAGAAACATGTAGCTCTAGCGATGATAGCTCGTCAAGTTCATCGAGCTCGTCGTCTGGAAAACATAGGCGTTCACGCCGCCGCCGTCACAGACGTCGCAATAAAAATAAGCATAGTCGGAATACCGATCGAATGCTTGAGAAATTGACGAAGGAGGTTGGTGAATTAAGGAAATACGTTTCTCAAAATAGCAGGTACTGTGATGATAATATTTCCTTAATTTCTGAAGTCAGCCGTGACCTATACAATGAAAGCAATTTTGATGAGCCTGCTTCTACGGAATTCACTTTTAACATTAAAACTAAATTAAAGGAGCCTACCATTCCTAAGACTCCAGATGATTATTTAAAGTATTTACTCGAAATTCAAAGGTTAAATAGCGCAAATTGGAACGATGTTCGCTATGCGGATACGCAAAAATTATATAACCATACGCCAGGTTATTGCGAACTAGCAACAAACGAAGAGGTAAAGGCGTATGATTCAAACCGTCATATTATGTCTCATTCCGATAAGGCATACGCAGCAATAACCTTCTGTGTATTAAAACAACGCGAGATTTTACAAAACAATTTACGTTCTTTGATAACTTGGGCAGATTCAAGTGGCTTTAATTCGGAAGCGTTGAGTACTAAGCTTCAGGAGTTATTTGTTAAAGGTGAATTCCATAAAATTTCTAGTGATTTATTGCAACTAGCCTGTGGTCATAGGTCAGAAAGTATTGAAATGCGTCGTGATGCTATCCTTACTCATGTACGCGATCCTTTAATGAAATCGACCTTGAACAAGATTCCACCCTCTTGTAGCCATTTGTTTAATGCTGACGCTTTCACTAGTGCTCTAGAAAAGGCTGGTGGTGTTCGTAAAATTTTTTGGCCTAATACAGGTTTTGCAAGCTTTTCGCAACCTGGTACCAGTAAACGACCAAACCGTCCCTCGGGGGGACCGGATTCATACAAGGTTCCATCTCATAGTAACCATAGCTCGTACGATTTTCCTGTAGATCGTTGGAATCATTGTTGTCCACTCTCGGGGAGTGGTTCACATAATCATGGCTCTTCGGGAGAGCCCAACCGACAGGAGCCACATCATTATAATGGCCCTAAACATACAAAAGGACATTACGATTCCTTTCGAGGTAGAGGCTCAAGAACCGGATCAAGACCCTATAATGCCCAGCGAGGTGGTCGTAAGCGGTATCATTCTCCCTCTGCCAATAGAGGGAATTCTAAAAGATCGAGACAATGACTAGATACATTTTCAGGCCGGTCAGCTACAACAATTCCTAGGGAGGTGGTAAGCGATCGGCGCACCAAATGTAATTTTGGATATGATTCAAGGGTATCGGGTACCCTTTGTAAGGAAACCTCCACTTGCCATACCGAACAAGAGGTTTGCCAAAATCAAGCCAGACAAGTTTCGCTTGATAAACATGCACCGTTAACCGGACTTCCTGCAGCATGTCACCTTCAAACAGGTACAAAGCATGGTAGGTCTGCTAAACTTTGCAAGTTTTGTATCGCGCGGCAGGTTCAATTATCGCTTTCTTTTGAAGTTTCAAAATTCCCTCCCAGACGATCCGAAAAAGCTGCATCGGTTACCTGCGAATGCCAAGAGCGAAATTCTTTGGCAGATCAGGAATTGCCATGCCAGTATATTGTTGCATCCACCCCAAGCGAAGCATTACCTGACCGCAGATGCTTCCGACAAAGCATGGGGTGCTCAACTCGACAACCAAGCATTAACAGGGTCGTGGCAAGGGTCCGAACAACAACTTCACTGCAATCAGAAGATGTTGCCTATCTTCAAAGTTTTTCAGGCAAAAGCTGTAGAGTTACGCAACAGCTCCATACTGATACAGTGCGGCAACAAAACTGTCGTAGCGTATTTACGGAACGAAGGAGGCACTCTGTCATCCCCATTCAACGAAATGACTTTTTAAATTTTAGAAATGATAGACTGATACGGCATTCATTTTCGGATCCAGTATATACCCGGCAGACTGAACAATCATGTCGATCACCTTTCGCGGCATCGGCAACTACCCGAATGGCGCCTATTACCCAGTTGCGTAGAAACAGTTTTCCGAAAATGGGGGACACCAGTGGTGGACCTCTTTGCGTCAGCACGAGCCCACGTGGTGTTGAATTATGCAACATTGGATCTAGCCGACCATCAGGCAATAATACACGACTCTTGCAGCATTCCATGGCACTTCACACTGGTGTGGGTCTTTCTTCCACCCTTTCTCATTCCCAAGGTACTAAGTCACCTGAATCAATCGTCCGGGGTCTACCTCCTAGTAGCCCCGAGGTGGGAGGTTTATTGGCGTGCCGACGTGAAGTCTCGGGCGCTAGCACCTCCGTTCGAGTTACGGAATCTCAATCGTTATCTAATAGACACGGGAGAACCACCTCAGAGGATCGACCAGATTCACCTGGAGGTTTGGTAATGTGGGGGTGGTCTGAGGAGGTAAGATCATGGAACCCAGAACAGTTGGATTTACTAAGGTCATCATGGCGTCCATCTACTCTAAAAACGTATGAGGTGGCATGGAATCGTTGGAAGGATTGGTGTAGGAGCCAGGGTATTAGCGAAAAAGGATGCAGTGCATCCACATTGGCCAAATTCTTAGCTGACCTTTACCTTAAGCACAATTTTTCTTACAACACTATACTTTTACATAAATCTGTAGTGGCAACGTTGAATAGTGCCTCAAATCAGTTAAGTTCACATGTTTTAGTCAAGCATGTATTAAAAGCTATCTCACTTAAAAAACCTAAAGTATCTAAACCCCCAATATGGGACGTTAATGAATTACTAGTATTTTTGAAAAATATGAATGTAGATTTTAATAACCTTTTTCAAACGGCTAGGCATACTGCGTTGTTACTGTTATTATGTTCGGGTAGACGAATTCACGATCTCACATTACTAGCCGTGGATTCTAATCATTGTACTTACTTAAACGACAGTATAGTTTTATGGCCTGTGTTCGGTTCAAAGACAGATTGCAGTTCATATAGGCAATCAGGCTGGAGGCTTTTACCGAATCCTGATTGTCAAAAATTAGATCCCGTTTTTTGGATTAAGAGAACTATATCCTTGTATCAAAGTCGTAGGAATGAAAGCAATTTGACAAACTTGTTTATTACTTTTCGAGGACAACCAAAACCAGCCTCTCGTGCAGTAATAGCCGGATGGATAAAGTCTATTTTTAAACAGGCTGATATAAAAGCATCTCCGGGCAGTATCAGATCAGCTGTAGCATCTAGAAATTGGATCGACAATGTTGATTTTGATGAATTGTTAGCGCGAGGAAATTGGAAATCTGCTAATACTTTTAAAAACTATTATCGTCGTGAAATTTATGACAAAAGTTCTAATCCTAAGGCTAACGTTACAAATTTATTTCAACCAGTTGATTAATGATTAGTATAATTTAATAAATCATGATTTTAGTTTAATATCGCTTATATTTTGTTTATGTTGTGCAAACACAACTTTTGTTAATCAAAAGGTGCATTTAAAATAAATGATTTCAATGTCCCTAAGTTCTATTGTTTTTATGGACATATAGGAACATTCACATTGGCGTTTTTGGGAACCACCGCCATCACCAGGCGATAACAAACACGTCTCAATAGTAAGCCTCGAATAACGGTCATGTTGTTTAATAGCAGCGTTTTACCTTACAATAAAACGCTTATTAAACTACTTACCTTATTCGAGGCTTAACTTTTTATTTCTGCCTGGTGCTTTTCGACGCAATGATTAAAGATGGAAGACTTCTTCGCTCCCCACCTCGCTCGGAAGCACCTGGTGATGGCGGGAGGAGCTGATTTGACCCGGATGTGACGGAACTAGGCGGTAAAATCACTAAAAGTAGACGGGAAACGGAAGTGCCTATCTCAATAGTAAGCCTCGAATAAGGTAAGTAGTTTAATAAGCGTTTTATTGTAAGGTAAAACGCTGCTAATTCTGATTATAAACATAAAAGTTAAAAAGGTCAACACACGAGGGACTTTGTTGTAAACGGATTGTTTGTCTAACAAAACAAATGTTGGAATTATTGTTTACACAAGGAAGGAAAATTTGCGAGGTATACAAATTTTGGTTGCGGAAACTTCGCATTCAATAATTGAATGCGTCAACGAACGAAACACCAACATTGTCATTAAAGAACAAATCGAAAATTTTGGATACGGTCAGAGGGCATGCGTCGCGGGCATGCCTCACGTGCTCTGTTGACTGCGCTATGATGCATGCCCTTAATGAACAAAAAAGGCACAGTGTGGACATAGCTATTGTTTGAATTGACATTTAAACTGATAACCCCGAAACTAAACATGAATGGAATTCCACTTACCAGAATCGGTAAATCCGTAGTTCTCAGCTACCTGCCAGTACGGCCTTTCAGTGGTCGCTCTATTCGCCCAGCTGCTCGATTCATTTACTTCGTTAAAACGATTTCCTGTATTCGACTCGATCGTGATCGGCGGCTGGTTTCGATTTAACTCGCTTTCTCTATGAATGGAATCGTAGTTTGATTCGATTCTACCAGGTGGGCGATTTCGATTAACGAAACCTCCTCGTCTGTATTCATTCGAATCGATTCTGTTGGGCGATTCATTTCGACGTAAAGTTTGCTGTCTGTAGTTGTTCGAACCGATTCTGAATTGGTTTCGATTTCTGTTTCGAAACGGCGATTCAGTGCGAGTTATAACGATACCAATGTTGGCGTTGTATGGTTCTCTGTTCGCTTCTGTGCTTTGGTAGGAACCGTAACTTTCCCTAGCTGGTTCCGTGGCTTCTTCGTAACCGTAGCTCTCTCTGGTTGCTTCAGTGGTTTGGTAGGAACCATGTTCCCGGGTTCCCTCAGCGGTATTTAAACCATACCCTATGCAGTCTGGGGCGACAGTTATACACATGTCGTAAGCCAAGTCCGGCTTGTTAGCGAACTGGAGCAGCTCAATATCTCCCTGTAACAAGGTTATGATTTCATCACGTCTATTGATATTAATAGGTTCTATTAGTGGAGTGATTTTAATCAACGGTTCATAGAAAGCATTAAATGGGCTTACATAATACCCTACGTATGGTTAACACTAAATATCGGTGACACCCACCATATTATGTAATTCGGATTACATATATTTTTTTTATGAAATAAGGGGGCAAACGAGCAAACGGGTCACCTGATGGAAAGCAACTTCCGTCGCCCATGGACACTCGCAGCATCAGAAAAGCTGCAGGTGCGTTGCCGGCCTCTTATGAGGGAATAGGGTAATAGGGGAGGGTAGGGATGGGAAGGGAAGGGAATAGGGTAGGGGATTGGGCCTCCGCCCTCCGGTAAACTCACTCACTCGGCGAAACACAGTGCATGCGCTGTTTCACGCCGGTTTTCTGTGAGGACGTCGTATTTCTCCGGTCGAGCCGGCCCATTCGTGCCGAAGCATGACTCTCCCACGTCAAAAAAAACCCTAATAGATGCGAAATAGGGTCTACTTTTTCAAAATATATATTTTTTACTGGATAATGGTAGTTTTGTTTAAATTAAGACTTAATTATGCGTGACCAACGATTCGATTTTTTTCGACAAAATGCGAGCACTCCACTGTCGATGCGTAAAATTCCATGCACTTTTTTGCTATCAGAATTATCAAATTGCAAGGTATCCAAGTACGCAGTTCAAATTTAGGAATATTTTCCAGAATCTTAAGAATATGCTCCTATCGAAAACGTCTTATGTTCCGATGTTACGTTTTATACTTCTGGGGAAAAATTAATAGTTCAACAACTTTCAGTCTCGACAATCGACATATTTCCCTTGGGGACTTTTCGACGCAAAACTTTTTTCTTGTGTAATCTCAAGTTCAGACAGGTGAATTGAATAGACCTAACATATTTTATGAACTATATTTAGATTTAGAACACTAATGTTAAATCCTAAAATATAAAACATATAGGCGAAGTTTAAAGTATTATTTAATATTTAACTTACAAAGTTTTATAAAATGGATGATACAAAAAATGTAATCACATCAGTTTACTGCATTACATTATAATGGACAGTCCGAAATACATTGTCATTCTTAGCATTTTAAACAATGTAAAGAATTCAAGAAATTAAGGAAAGGTAGATGTAATCAACATTATAGCGCTACAATTAATCTACCTAGTAAGTAGGGGTACGAATACAAAGGCCTGGATTAGCATTACCTTGCGGTTGAAATTCGCATTACTACCTTTCTTAATCATGTTCATTTGCTATTGAGGGATTGAAAGGATTACCTAATATTTTCGTATTATTTTCGTGTAACGTCGTATACATTTATTCGTATTACAGTGCTTACGAACCATTACGATTTGTTAGCATTGTTTTTATGCGAAAAAACCGTACAAGATAATAATATGGAATAAGAGAAGTAGGTAAAAATGTTTCTTAGGCGTAAACTGGACTTGAAAAGAGACAAAAAGGCACATGGACGACTCAGATTTACGTAGTAAATCTAAGTGCTCCAAGGCTTTAAAATTTAAATGAACGTGTACGGGGCGCTGCTGGTAAAGGAGAACTGTCAAAAATGACGTTTTTGTGTGATAGAAGTGTTGGTTCCTTTTCTCGCCACGTTCATAAAAAGCCTTGTCGAGCTGTAACTTCGTAACACATTCTTACTAATACTCGTATTATGTAACCCTATCACAATCTGCTGAGTAGCAATATTTTTGGAATTAAACGGAAGAGTCACCAAAAACTAAAAGCAACTAACTTTTAAGCATTTAGAGCTAATAGTTTTGAAGTGTTAATAGAAGAAGATGATGATATTTTGAAGGAACAAACAAAATTATTATTGTGTACCAATTTGAATTCATAATTCATGTCGCGGAGCATCGCCGCGGGCAAACAAATATAATTTATGCTTTTATAATTAACTACGTAATTGAATGTTGATTTACATTTGTGTGCTAATTTGAACAAATATTTTTTATTAGGTTTGAGTCTGCTTGTTTATTATGTTGTAAAGTATAATAAATATTATATATCACACGAACAATAGTAATTTACAATGAACCTTTACATTTAATATGTTGGTTTCTATTTAATTTAAGCTTTGATTAAGGCCGTCACAGACTTAGCTATAATATATATATTAATATGTTTATAGCTAGGCATATTAATATATATTTTCTATACAATTTTCGCGTGACCACACACTCAGCTATAATATATATTTCTGGTCTCAGTGTGTTTAGTACCGTATATTAATATATATTATAGCTAAGTCTGTGACGGCCTTTATATCCAAAACGTCAAAATGGTAATTTGTAAAATGGTTGTTCTCATGTTTTTTGAATTTTACAGTGCTCCTTCGTGATAACATTTACAAGTTATCTGACGTAACAGAAGTTGTTGTGTGCAAGACACATGCGATAGTTTTTATGTGTTCAAAACACGACCTTATTTTTTTAAATACAAAGATATCGCTGTGTAAAAGTTAGAAACTTTTATATATTATTATTGTTATTATTACTTGAAAATTGAAATATATAATTTTGATTTTAAACCTTAACCATATAAAAAGACGACTTGGGTCCGAACGGGCGAACCATTTATGGCGCAAAACTACTTATTAAAATATCTGTGTTACATTCAATGCCTCGGTGCTTCCTATTATACAATTGACTATCAACTGACCTCATAGTACTGGTCTGGTGTAACCTGCGTGCCCACGACCAGGGCTCCGGCCAGGTTGAAGGTGCTCCCGGGGCGGCGCCGCAGCGGCAGCGAGCCCTTCACCTCGCAGTCCACGAGCAGCGTCACCGAGTCGCCTTTCACGCTGACGGCTATTCGGTGCCATCTAGGGAAGGAAGGTTTAACTGTATGTGGTCGTTCTAATATTATGGCAATTGTGTCACCTGGAGAAGGTGGAAACTGTAGTCTTTACTGCAATCTGATTGCAATAAACATAACCAATAAATTTCTCCCTGGTTGAGCTTTTCTGGTCAACGGCTCCGTGGTCTAGTGGTATAGAGCGCGGCTCTTGACTCGAAGGTCGTGGGTTCGATTCCCGCGTTGGAAACATGTTATTTCCAAGTTTGGTTAGGACAATGCAGGCTGACCCCCTGATTGTCTGACAAGTAAGATGATCCATGCGTCGGATGGGCATGTAAAAAGTCAGTCCTGCGCCTGATCTCTCGCCGGTCGTGTCGGTCTGCCATCCTACTAAGTTATGAGAGTAAAGGAATAGAGAGTGCTCTTGTGTACTGCGCACACATTTGGGCACTATAAAATTACTCCTGCGTAGCTGGCCTGGTTTCAATGAAACCGGCCACCGTCACCGAAACCGGTGTGGGAGCTATTATTATTATTATTTTCTGGTCGTAGTCTTGTTCGCTCCGTAGGGAAAGCGCCGCTCTGCAAGGGTGTAGCTGTCGCCGAATAATATGCGGTATGCCGTATCCCCAGTTAAGCAGTTGGGGTCCCCAATTAAGCAAACAGTATTAAAAAATATCAATTTCTTTAACAAAATATGACAAAATAAATAAGTAATAGTTAAAAAAAACTAAAAACACGCTTTTTATATAAAGCGTCGGTTACAAACAAACATACAAATTGAAAAATGGAATAATTATATCAAATTAGTGTATTGTCATCGGGTCCTCGATAAATCTACAAAGTTTGAACGAAATCTGGCCGTTTAAAGTAGGTGAAAATCGCGCCCAAAGAAGTCGGTTACAAACAAACATACAGGTGAAGCTAATAAAAAGCGTATAAAAAGGCAACTCTTTCTCCTTAGAAATCCGCGAGCCCCTTGGCCCAAAATATTTTTTATACGGAGTCCCGCTAAGACTTGCTTCTATGGCAGTATATTAAATCTCCTAGAGAATTACCTGTCGTCAGCGACGTTGACGCGGAAGGTCAGCATCTCGTGGTCGTCGGGGTCGCCGCGCGTGTCCTCGTAGTACAGCTCCACCAGTTCGCCCACCACCAGCTGCAGCTGCTCGTCGCCGGCGTCGGAGTACAGCACGAACAGCGGGTTCTGGTCAGTACCTATACAGAATTAAAAAAAATTGAGAGATGTCAAGGGACACCCGGATGGAACGATGTTTTAAATTTCCCGCCAGTTGACGTCGTCGCTACATCAACGACCTCTGCCCCTACTTCGGTACTAAAATATAATTAGTGTCGGTTGAAAAGTGTCGTTTCAACTTTTTCCGTCTAGCCCCCTTTCGCAACTTGCGATAAGGAACTTCGTTCCAATATGAGAGAAGTCGAAAACACCTGCAGGGCGATTCACGATCCCAGTTCGACACGGATTCGGAAACTTTTCCATGCGGTCATTGGTCAATGAATAACGCGGTGAGCGTTGGTTCGCGAGATGAAGTTTCCGAATTCGATTCGAATTGTGAACCAGTGATCGGGACATTAACTGCTTTATATAAATGTGAGCAATTTTTACATGAACTTAGGAAAATATTTCGGCAGGAAATAATTTTTATTAAGATTGATTTTGTTTCAAAATATTACATTTCCCGACTCAAGTAACATTAAAATCGTAAATCATATCTCAGAGCATCACATAGAAAATCTAGAAGACGTCCGTAATTGAGACTGTTTTGAGATATAAAATGTAATTAAGGATTTATATTGTATGAACTAGCGTCGACTCCTCGGAGAAATTTCTTAAGCTCTACTTTGTTCGTAAGATCACAAGTAAGCGTTTTATTATAATATTTTAATACTTTTTAGTAGCTTAGATATAGTGCAATTAGAGTTAAATAAATAACTAATATAGTATTATTTATTACTCGATATTTAATTGTGATGTTATTAACATAATGTATATGTTATTAACATCACAATATTAACACAATATTAACATGATGTATAATAGGTAACTTATAAATTATAATACTATAACGACCGTATCCATAGACTTTTAAGAAATAATTACTCATCCTTAATTTTATGAAGAACTAGTTGACCCGGCAATCGTTGTTTTGCCATTTAAAATATTTCTACTTCATCAGTAATTGATACAAAATCTTACCCCCCCTTTTGTCGCCTAAGAGGGGTGGGGGGGAAAATTGTGTACACCTGATGTTAAGTTGGAAAATACAGTTAATAATATGACGTAAGTCCATTACAGAAAAAAATTGATACAAAATCTGACCCCTGTTTGGTCCCCTTAGAGGGGTGGGTGGGGGGGGGGAGTTTATACACCAGATGTTGAGTTGGAAGAAGATAAATATATCTGCGAAAACCGTATGCAAATCGGATCAGTAGTTTTCGTGTTAAAGAAAAAAGTTTGATACAAAATCTGACCCCTCTTTTGTCCCCTTAGAGGGGTGGGGGGAAATTTTTTCATACACCAGATTTTAAGTTGGAAGAAGACAAATATATCTGCGAAAACCGCTTTCAAATCGGATCAGTAGTTTTCGTGTGATAGTGGAACAAACATACAGGTAGACAGACAGACAGACAAAAAACTAACCACATTTTTGGCTTCTATAGCGATCTAGTGACACCCCCCGCTTATTATTTTTTGAATATCTTTAATGTACAGAATTCACATTTCTACAGTTTAGTTATATGTATAGATGTTACAAATAACAACGTATGTAGTTTATGTTAAAATCTTAATTAAATTAAACTTATGTGACCATTTAATATCATTATTCTCTGAATGCGGCAGATTTTAGGATAGTGCGTAGATAGTGCGTTTTAAATTTTAAAAAATAGTCTACAATATTTTAAAATACTTATTAATCTAGGCAGCAGTTTATTATGATGAATACAGCAATTTTTGTTTGCAATTTTAATGTTAAAAATAACCGTGTTTAACAACATTAAAACCTTTCGAGTTATGTCGTGTAATTAAATAAACTTCTAAACTATTTACGTATATAGGCATAACGTAGTAGGTAAGCTATTTGACTAAGCTACGTAGAAAGTTAATACTTTGTTTTATTGTAAACATTAAATAAATATATAATGTGTATTGTGTATGTGTCTCTTGATCATGACTATGTGCAAATTTAAAAACTGCGGATCATTTGGATATGATAAAAAAGTAGCCTCTGTACAAATAGTGCCATGCCATTTAGCCAAAACTTTTTCGTTATCCCTTCATTAAAGAATCGCCAACCAAAATGTATGGAATCGACATAAGCGTTCGTTAATATGACATTGACGTTCGACTAGTCTTATGTTAATTCCATACATTTTCATCGGCGATTCTATAACGAAGCGATAACGAAAAGCTGGCTTACCCCCCAGGTTTTTCAATCTTTGCTCAGTGTTCTCAGATCGAAAAAACATAAATAAAACAAAAATATAGAGTTCTCCAAGATTAGAAAATCATTTTTCTCTCTCCAATCTTTTACATAAGTACAAACACATACTAACAAACTTATTGTACAAAATTAATATACAAGATGGTCTCGTTTAACTCTCAATACAATTTAGCGTGGATGTCAGTCAGGATATAAACTGCCCTTGAGGTTTCGGGAGTGAATCTGCTAAGCTCTAATAAACGATAAGAGGCTTCCTGCCTCCCATGAGGCGGACGTCGGGAAATGGAAAATCAAATAATGCCTGATTAAAGGTTACCAAAATTTTACACAGATTACGTGAGTATGCAAATTCACTAGATTTATGTACTAAATAAAATTAATTTATTGCTAGATATAGACATTAGACCTACGTTATTCGGTTAGGCTGTGTCTTGACAATGTTGTTAAGATCTGTCGGCTGGGTATGATATAATATTATCGCGAGCAAATTGTAGGACCGATATCTGCATATAAGGGCCGGTTTACACGTATTAATTAGATAAGTAGTAACTAAATTCTAATTGTCATCTTGTTTGGTACTTACTAAATTTTTACTTGCTACTTGCTACTAAAATTTGTGTTTACATGCAATTAACAACTTAAAATTAAGTTAAAATTTAGTTAGTTTTACTTATCTACTTAATACGTGTAAACCAGCGTTACTGAAGAAATTCGATAAATTTTAAAATTTTATTACAAAAAAGGTAAAAATGCAACACAAGCCGCGAAAAAAATCTGTGATGTTTATGGACCTAATGCAGTATCTGTGAGAGTAGCGCAAATTTGGTTTAAGCGTTTTCAATCCGGAAATTTTGATATCAAAGATGCACGTCGCTCTGGTCGCCCTGTTACGGACAAAACTGATGCCATTTTTTAAAAGTAGAGTTACGATGTAGCTGAAGAACTGGGGATTGACAACAAAACGGTTTTGGCGCATTTGAAAAAAGCTGGGTACACAAAAAAGCTCGATATTTGGGTGCCTCGTGAGCTCACTGAAAGAAACCTAATGAACCGTGTACTCATTTGTGATTCTTTATTTCGACGTAACGAAACCGAACCATTTTTGAATCACTGGTGATGAAAGGTAGATCACGTATGACAAGACGACCTCTGTGGCTCAGTTGGTGGGCTGTTGGTAGCTCAAGCCGGGGGTCGCGGGTTCGAATCCCGCCGACGGAACAAAAAGTTTTCAATGTTCCCGGGTCTGGATGTGTATTGTATTAAATATGTACCATCGAGGAAATTGATTCCTATGCAGTTGACGGATCTACGTTATTTGGTCAGCTTATGTAAATTCAATGTTAGCTGTGATCGGTCGGATGGGTTTGACTTGACGCGACCAAAAAACGTAGGTCCGCCATCTGCATAGGAATCAACTTCTCTGATAGTACATAAAATGCGAAAAAACTTTTTCCCTTATTCACAGCAGAGTAAACAGAACTAAAGAGTAGACCGATTGAAGTCAGAAGAGATCTCGATACGTTTGACCTATATTATGTCATATCGGCCGGCACGCGCCGTACCTACTATGCGTTACCCAGCATTGTGAAACATGTTGAAAGTGACATTCGCGCCCAACTCACGAATATTCGCCTGTTTGTTTGAAGTCGAGGTACTCCTTACTTCTGTGTACTCTGTTCATAGCATTACATAATATGGTAGCTTACCAGGTCTCACAACGGCCAGTATGGAGAAGTCCTCGGGGAATGTGTTGTAGAACATGCCAGCCGCGAGCTGGTGCAGCGTGGCGTTCTCGTTCAGGGACAGCGCCGACTGGCCCTCCGTGAGGTCGGGGGGCTGGCATCGCCCAGGGACACGGGAGATACCCTCGGGTAGCTCCCCATCCCGCACCACTGATAGCACGTCGAATACTTCCAATTGGTCTAAATGAAAAAAAAAACATCAAATTAGATTTTTTTTCTTGAACGTATAGCCTTCGTATATTCGTGTGATTAATGTGAAAAAGCTCGACAAGTTTTTGTAATGTACCACTCTAACATCAAATGTACAAAAAACGTTGCTACACAATTTGTTTAGAATTATATTATTATTAACATACTTATTTTATTTTATTTTATTTTATTTGTATAGAAAAACTTACAGCTAAACAAATCTCAATAATGACTAACTTAAAAACAAATAGCCATTTACAAGTTTTTATATTTAACTTAATAAACATTTTGTTTACAATAGCATTAACAATAAAATATTTTTTCTCTTTATTACTCGTATTATTATCTCTATGAACAATAATTGGCAAATACATCAAAGCATTTGATTCAAGGGGATGTACACGATTGTTATCGAAATGAAAAATCTTCAGATCATTCCGTAATATATACAGGTCACGTTTGGAGTCTGGACCGACCGACCCTAATATTATGGTTAACAATAAGTGGTCTCAACCCTTTGCCAGATACAAAATATACCCTTCACAAAGGTCTGGTTAGATTTAATGATTTGGATATGAAATATTTTTTATTTAATAAAAATGTAGGTAAGTAAGCCATGTAAGATTTGGTATTATTAAATCAGGCTTTCTGTATATCTCTCACAAAATTACACACCTTTGTTTTTAAAGACGTGTACATTTTGAATTAATCTTTGCTTCACAACATCTTTAGAGGCTTTGAAACAACTTTGAAATGTGTATTTTGTGTCGGTTTATTTTTATTATCGTATACGAATATTAGAAGTGAAATGCAAATACGTACCGTACTATAATTCTGTCTACTCTGGTACTATGTTCTCATTTTCAATTATTATTTTTCATAAATTTAAAAATTTAACTTCGAATTCATTGCCCAATCATGCGCGCGTAGCGTTTTTTTTTCAGTGTGTGTGAGTGAGGCACCGATGTTTTAGCCTGAAATGCCTGAATACAACGCTACAATGTACTAATTAAATACACTAACTGTGTGTGAATGTTATATAATATATTGTGTTGTCTACACATAATTTCGAACATGATATTTTTCAAGAGTAATCTTACAATTGATTCGCCCTGACTGTAAAATGTTTTATTTTGCTTTGGAAACAAAATACAAGCTGTATGTTGATAATAATTTGAATTAAATTTCATAATTACTTATTCCAGGTATCCAGCCACCTAAAATTTGTTAATACCAAAAACATACATGAATTCGTCTAGATATTTGTCGAGTAATTACAAAGTTAATAGAACATTTTATCATTACATCACACTTATGTTTAATTACGGAATTTCTAGACAGTAAAGTGGAATTCCATTTTCAAAGTTTGTAATCCTGACGTGGGAGAGCCATGCTTCAACACGAATGGGCCGGCTCGACCGGAGAAATACCACGTTCTCACAGAAAACCGGCGTGAAACAGCGCTTGCGCTGTGTTTCGCCGAGTGAGTGAGTTTACCGGAGGCCCAATCCCCTACCCTATTCCCTTCACTACCCTCCCCTATTCCCTTCCCATCCCTACCCTCCTCTATTAGCCTATTCCCTCTCAAAAGGCCGGCAACGCACCTGCAGCTCTTCTGATGCTACGAGTGTCCATGGGCGACGGAAGTTGCTTTCCATCAGGTGACGCGTTTGCTCGTTTGCCCCCTTATTTCATAAAAAAAACCTTCTGCTTGGGATCACACAGCTTACCTTGACTGTGTCCGTTGGCGACAAACAGTAGGAGGAAAAGTCCTTTTAGCCAAGCCATTTCGGCCAGAAAAAGTTTCCTGTGGCGGTGTTTATGCCCATCCCGGTGGATACATCAGATGGTGGACGATGGTAGGACAGGCACCGACGAACCCAAAGACTAGACTGCCAGCGGAGCCAGCCACTCCAACAAATTGATTCGTTATTTAATACAATGGTGCCAAAACAATCAGCATCAATTACTAACATTTTCAGATCAATGTCCTAGTTATAATAGCGATTGTGTATGAAGAAATATGAGCATCTGTTAATTATGTTAACGGTTTTTATACTAGCTGACCTGGCATTGTTGTGCTAAACATTATTTCGGGTACAGACCTGCCAGTCGCCAGATATACGCAAAAAATTCAGAGTTTGAGATTGTTCTAGAATACTTAATTAAAAGTAACTTTTTTTCAGTTACCGCTATTGCTAAAATAATAATAAAGGAAAACTCTCAACACGAGGATATAATATAGTAGTACCACAGAATACATAATAGTATTCTATTTTATGGTACGTCCTACACAATTGCTGAAGGCGTTTTATTAAAACCATAACTCGCAACTTTTTATGTAAATACTTGAAAAATCTCTTAATTTATTCAGTTAGGCGTTCCGGCCAGTTCAATTAAGTTTAACAAACGCCATGTTAATCGCACCCTCATCTCCCTAATTTATTTCGGAATATTTTAGGAAAAATGTTGTTTATTTTTCATTAGATTAAAACTTCGGGGAGTCGACTAAATAAATATCGATACCCGCTCCTGTTTTTTGATTCAATATTAGTATAGCTCCTTGTTCGATCCAGGAACTTTCCGCAAGATAATATAATTTATATAAATAGGTACGTCAAACGCCAAACTATTACTGAAATTTGGGTTTTTTTTATTATTTCTTATCCCCCTAACGGTGTCATCTTTTAAATTTATACTCCATAAAATTGATATTTGGGGTTCTAACTAATCAGAACGCGTTTAACTTTGGTTTGTAATTTCAATATAATATATTAATTTAATATAACTCGTGGCGTTAATTATTAAATTATAATTTAATAACTTACGCCTCCTAGAGCGTTGCTCTTGACTCGGAGGTCGTGGGTTCGATTCCCGCGTTAGAAACATGTTACATATTTCCAAGTTTGGTTTAAGGGTAATGCAGGCTGATCACCTGACTGTCTGACAAGTAAGTCGGATGGGCATGTAAAAAGTCGGTCCTGCGCCTGATCTTTCGCCAGTCGTGTCGGTCTTCCGTCCCACTGGGTTATGAGAGTAAAGGAATAGAGAGTGCTCTTGTGTACTACGCACACACTTGGGCACTATAAAATTACTCCTGCGTACCTGGCCTGGTTTCAATGAAACCGGCCACCGTCACCGAAACCGGTGTAGGGAATATTATTAGAATTTAATACGATTTTTAAATAGCACTGAATTGAAGAAGGAAAGTGGAATTGGAATACCTACTGATATATTTATTTTGAGGAAAGGTTATTGACTGAATTACATCTATCGACATTATTGGTCTCGTTAGGATGACCAGACATTTTTCCAGCTCTATCTATTGCTTCTCTATAATATGTTTTATTTGCTTGTTACCCAAAATAATACTTTTATATTTGGACAATTTTATCACATTTCAAAGCTCTTGAAGCACTGGAGATGCTTTGGACTTACAGCTAGGTGTACTGGTTGTAACAAAACGAAGTAATAATACTTTGAGTGTGTATGTGTCCCTTGTATAGTGTTACTTTTTAATTTTTGTATGGAAAAACTCATGACCCTAGTGGGCTTGCCCCATACAAATCACAAAAAATACTCTTTTAGCACTGCTATTTTCACAGTAAAGACATCCAAAAGTATTATCACGTAATTTTGTTATAGCCTGTATAACGAGATATCGATTCAATGCTTAGAAGCTCTTGATTCCAAGGTTAGATTTATGTCGTGTCGGTCTTCCGTCCCACTAGGTTATGAGAGTAAAGGAAAAGAGATTGCTCCTGTGTGTGCTACAACGTGGCTACAACGCACACACTTAGGCACTATAAAACTCCTGCGTAGCTGGCCTAGTTTCATAAACCAGCAACTGTCACCAAACCAGTGTGGGAAGTATTACTAAGATATGCCTAGATTACCTAGATACAATAAAACACCTTTTAAAAAATATATTTTAATTATAGTCTTTTCGCTTTTAATGAACGCTTAAATTGATTAACTAATTCGCACTTCTTCGTTCATTTGAAAATGTCTTACGATTGAACGGCGATAATTGTTTTAGTTGACAAAGTGCTACATTACGGCTGGAATTCGACCTACATTCTACAATGCTTCGGATTTATGCATTCTATTATTCCATTCCACGTTTTACAGCCGCGACCCGAAACTTGAAAATGGAGGCTGAAATTTCGGTGAAGGCTGTTTTCACTTTTAACGTTTGATCAATGTGAAAAGATACTAGAATTTATAGGAATGTAACTCCTGATTATGGCTTGTGAGTTGTGGTTATATATTTCATAAATAATTTTTGTATTAAGCTTTGATTTTGTATTTATGTATAGTCTGTGATTGAGCACAACTATATGTATTTCACTCATTTATTCAATGAAAGCCCCGCAGGAATGTATTTTTGTTTTTAAAACTCTAATTTCCATCTCCTCTCTTTAAACTGCTATGGACCCTGTACCATCAAAAATATAAACAAAACTTTAATTACTGACATTGGTAAGAAATATTTATTAAGTAAAAAGTTTTTATATCTCCTAAATGTAGTAGCCACAAAAGTTCACAAAAAAAAAACAAAGTTCCAAATTCAAAGTTTATTTTTCCCTCGCACAATCTCCGGACGAGTGTCTCTCAGGGCTGGCATCTTGAGCAGCGTGTCATACAGTACGCCAACGGTCGGAAACTTCGCCAAGTCGACGTTGTGCCTGTAAAGTGGATTAGACAAGTTGTTTAATTAATTTTGCTCGGCTTTTGTATGATAGTGGCGAAAGTTTGTGAGTTACAGATCGTATTGTAACTTAGGGCGATGTTACACTTATTGATAGCCTTTGCAGTATGAGAAATACAAAATATAATGGGAAAGTATCTATTACTTCACGCATTTCAAAGAGTCTGATGAAATTGAGAACATATTATTTTAAGACCTCAAATAGGACATATTTACTTTTTATAACCAAAAATGTATGACTTCCGCGCGATAAACGAATTTCGGCGCAAAAAAGTTGAGAGCAACATCTTATAAGTAAATAAAAGTAATCTAAGTTGAAAAAAGTTCATTAACATAATAATTTGTTAAAAAAACATGACTTGTTATAAATAATCGCCGACATGGACTCATAGAGGTGAAAATGCGTTTTTAAACATAACCTGCCAAGTGCCAGTGCCAGCTTTCAATGCCTTTGTTCTAGATTTTTCCAATATAAAGTTTATTTTTACAGTCTCCGGCGAACGGCCAGTATATTTTTACGATGATATGCGCACTGGTGCATCGGACATCGGATATTTTCGCATGATAAAATATGATACTTAATATCCTTATAATTATAGGCCGCTTGAAAATAGAACAACGTATGTTCAATAATGGACTTAAATATACCCACTACTGGTTCATTACTAGCTATATCTTTGCTTGGATATCTTAAAGCTAATATAATATATTATTTTCACTTAACGAACCATGCCTTCAATTCAATTTCCTAATCAGGATTTTACATGCTCATCCGACGCATGGATCATTTTTATTACTTGATCTAATCAGATGATCAGCTTGTATTGTCCTAACTAAGCTTAGAGTCAAGAGCCACGTAACCTTCCATATAAGCCAGTGGACCACAGAGACGTTCCTTCATGCCAACATGTAAATTGTAAAGACTGCAGAAATAAACTTAATACTTATATTTGACAGCAGTATTTATACGCAGTCATGACGGAGGCTGTGTAAATCATCTCATTAGGGCGACAGCGGCCATTTAAAACTAGGTCTCTCTGATCAACTTGATGCGGTATAAATTGATAGAACACGCGACTACATTGCTTTGAAAGGATTTTGATTTATTGCTAATCAGTAATTACACTAATATTGCGAATGCGAATGTGAAATTTAGTAAGTGATGATTTTATCACGTACCTACTGTTTGAGGTGGGATGATCGGATTAGTATGGATTAATTTTCTTGGCTTCAGTCAAGAAAATTAATCCATACTAATATCCTTGTGGACGCGGACGAAGTCGCGGCCAACAGCTAGTTTAATATTATAAATGTGGAAGTATCTCTGTCTGTCTGTCTCGCTTTCCCGCCAAAACAACTGAACCGATTGTAATGTTTTGTACACAGATCGTCTATAGCCTGAGAGAGGAGGTTACTTTTTAACTGAAAAAAAGGGATTAAGGGGGTGTTTAACGTTTAGGTATGCATATCCATATAATACTTTAAAATGTCCGCGAAAACGCTGTGAATTACATTTCTTCAATTCCTTCCATATCCTTATTTCGTAGTCTCGCATGAAACATTATCTCGCTGCAATAATAGAGGGTCTTATATACCTGGAAAGCGCATTATAGACTTGCGGCACCAGGCACAAGTCAGCCATGCTCAGGTGGTCTCCGACGCAGAACTTCCCGGAACTGGAGCTGGACTTCAGCAGGTCCTCCAGCGTTTCCAGGCCTCGCAGCGTCCAGTACTTCGTGAAGTCTTTATACTGCTGTTCCGTACTGAAGTGGGATGCCAAGCCCACGTTCTGTAGCGGCTGGATACCTGACACCACCGTCTGGAATAAATGACAGAGTGACTGCGACAGCAATGCAATAGATAATATTGTGCAATATCTGCTGTTGACCAGAAAGTGCGTATGCTACCTACGATATTTTTGGTAGTAGATATAAAATTAACCGGCGGTTTTATATTGCTTTTATCAATCGCTTAATATTTGGAAAAGTCAGCCCTTAAAATTAAATGCCTGTATCCATAATAGTATTACAAATGCGAGAGTATGTCTATCTGAAAGAAAGAAAGAAAGAAAGAAAACGTTTATTTGTGCAAGAAAACATACATAATTTAGTTACATAAATAATACATCATAAAATGTTTTCGAGCACAAGCCGACGCAGCTCAGCATATGCTGACCGCAAGCAATCAGCGCTGATCTTCCGCTGGGCCGACAGGTGACGTCACGGACATCAATCCGGGTTCACTGATACAAGTTTATTATAACTTATGACACAACAATAAAGAAAACAGCGGGTCACAAGCGGGTTAAAACCAGTGTAAATAAAAATATAGTTAAAACAGTAACAAAGGGAAAAATGACATCTAAATCAATAGCCCAACAACTAATCTAAAATAATAATACTAAAATAAAATTAAAACAAGAATTTCATTGAATAACGTAACTTCAGAAGAATTTTATAGTATGACGTTGTAGGTAAAAATAAATGAATAATGTTAAAAAATAAATAAATAAAAAATATAAAATTTGTGTATTTAATAAATAATATGTATAATAAACATGCAACAATAAACTGTACTAATAAATACAGTGAATAGGTGAACATAAAAAATATAAATAAAATAAAGAAACACATTCTCTTTATATTGCACTAGTGTCTATTTTCAAGGAAGCTTCAGCCATTTGGTGATCAAAAATAAATCTCCTGAGTTTCTTTTTAAAAGTATATAAACTCTGCGAGTTCCTTATTGGGGGTGGGATATTATTCCAACACTTGGTCGCGGCATAGCGGAAGCTGCCTCTAAAGGCGGCTGTTCTGTGTCGCTCCAAGGTTAATTGAGGCACACATAGTCTTGATACATGTTGTCGCGTTTTTCATGTAAGTTTCTCAAAAAGATAACTTGGCTCCTTATATTTAATAACGCCAAAAAGAAGACACGCTAAGTGAAGCTTGCGTCTATGTCGCATTTTTAAAATAAAGTTTTCATTGAGATAAGGAGTCACGTGAGCCCTTTTGGGAACATCAAAGCAAAACCTTGCGCAAGCATTTTGCACACGTTGCACTAGCTTCTTAGTTTTAGCCAACAATCGCGGACCGAAGACTGCATCCATATAATTAAATTTAGATAGAACAATCGATTCTACCAACTGGACGCGTAATGGCACACAAAGATAAGGCCTCATCTTGTACAAAATTTTAAGTCTATAAAAACAGTCACGTACACAATTTCCCACATGACTTTCAAATCTCAACCCACAGTCCATGTGAAGACCGAGATTTTTGGCCTCGTACACTCTTTCAATTGGCACTCCCATGAGCTCAACATCCGTCCTCATACAAATATTAGACAATTGGAATGTACTACCGAAAATTAAGTACTTTGTTTTGATTGGGTTCAGTACAAGACAGTTTCTAGATGACCATTCTGCGATTCTAGACAGATCTTGATTAAGTTTGACGATAGCATCATTTATTTCACTAGGCTTACACGAGATATATATTTGTATATCGTCGGCGTATATGTGAAATTTACAATATTTAATAATCTTTACTATATCTGCTAGGTATAAAATAAATAGAACTGGTCCTAATATAGAACCTTGTGGCACTCCTTTGTCAATATTAATAAAATCTGAAAGCACCTCTGTACCATCATCTCTAGTAATTTTGATGCATTGACAGCGATCACTCAAATAACTCCTAAACCATTGTATAGCATCTTCGTCGAATCCATAATAACTTAATTTAGACAGAAGAATATCAAAATTTAAACAATCAAATGCGCGTGAGAAATCTAGAAGAACCAGAACGGTGCACCTACCCTGATCTTGAGCGCTAAGGATGTTATCTGTAACATCCAATAGCGCGCTAACAGTACCTCGTCCTTTTCTAAACCCGGATTGTAATGTGGGCAGTATATTATTTGCCTCTAAGTATTTAGTAAGTTGTATGCATATCGCCTTCTCTAAAACCTTAGATAAGCATGGTAAAATGCTAACGGGTCTCAAATCTTTGAGTTCCCTGGGGTTATTAATCTTTGGTATCGGGCGCACCATTGCATGTTTCCATACATCTGGAAAGGTCATAGTTGCTATAGAACTATTAATAATTGCAAGTATAGTATCTAATGTATATGGTAGCGTCATAAATATCATATCTAATGTAATTGAATCATATCCTTCTGCATTTGATTTTAACTGTTTCAATATAGTGATTAAATTTTCTAAGTTAATATTATTAACAGTAAACACAGCGTCGGTATATTTATGGGATTCAAAATAAGTTATGTAGGAGTGTGAATTATGTGAGGTACCGGGAACATTAATGAAGTGTTTATTTATAAGATCGGGGTCATTAAAAAAAGATGGCAACTCTCCACAGGTTTTAGGCAGCAAATTATTTTTTAGATTCTTCCAGAGAGTTTTAGGGTCATGCAATTTGTTATTTATATTAAATTTAAAATAAGCTTTTTTTTCTTGCACTAAGGCCTTAGAGACAGCGCTTTTTAAACTTTGATAATATTGTTTTTTTCCGTCACTTCTAGATTTATGATATTCCAAAGCTGCTTGATCTCTTAACCTCATCATGTCCTTAATAGTATCAGTGATCCATGGATAGGAATGATCTTTAATAACCACCGTCTTTACCGGTGCGTAAGTATCAAAGAGCCAAAGCATGCAGTAATTAAAATCTCTTAACATTACATTCACATCTGAGTGCCGAGCAATGAGATCCCACCGTATATGTTGCAAGTCATTATTAAAGTTATCGACAGAAATATTTTTTATAGGTCTGTAAGAAATGATGCGTGGCATGACCTTAGGTCTCTTGATATGAAATTCACATACCACCAATCGATGACCGTATAGTGTTCCCACAGCATCCACAGTTACTTGTTTTGCAGTAAGGTCGGAACACACCAAATCAATCATGGTTTGACTGCCTTTCGTAAAATGAGTAGGCTCCGATACTAATTGATCCAAATTGAAACAAGATAGAAACGACTTTAACTGTTTACATTTTTGATGATCAGTGTAGTTAATGTTAAAATCCCCGGTCAAAATCAAGCTATCACATTCAGGGATGGAGCTTACTGTGTCAGTAAGGGCATCAAAAAACAATTCCATGGGAACCCACTCAGGTCTATAGGCTGTACCTACCATAAGCTTTCTTCCATTAGCATTCACGATCAGCCACATCTGCTCTACAGTAGCGTGTGCCGGATCAACAGGATGACGCCAACTACGAGCTGTAATCCCTTGACGAATATAGAAGCCCACGCCACCACCACGGGAACGATGCTCCCGCGGCCGAGGCGTGTGCTGGAACCTGTACCCGAAAATAGTCGGCGCACGTCCCTCATGTCCCTCATGTATCTGTCTGCCCAAATCGCTAAACCGATTTTGCTGGGTATGGAAATACGGAAATACTTAATTGAGTCTCGGGAAAGGACATAGGATACTTTATATAGCGGAAAAATTTACGATTCTTGCGCGATGAACGAATTTTTGGCGCAACGAAGTTGCGGGCGTCATCTAGTTAATAAGTTACTTTCCAAGGACCCAAGATATGTTTTTGGTCTTCTTTAAATCATTACCTCACATATCTCCCTCATTCGAGCCTTCAGAAGAGGAGTTGACGGCAGAAGACTTGGCTTAGGATAGGTATCTTCTAGATACTGAAGAATCGCCATAGACTCCACAAGAGTGACACCATCTACAATAAAAAAAAAATATATTTACTGAACGTATTGAACATTGAACTTTAAACTTTTGTTTTTACTGTCACTTTGTACAAAACTTCTTTAGGGGTGTAGTGTAGCTTGTAATAGGGGTGTCTTCTTATCATTTTTGGATCAAATAACTTAAGAGATAAGAACATCCATACAACGATTTAATAACATATTATCGTCTAGACATTTGCATAATCGTATTTATTCTGATTAAATGCGTCGCGAGTCCTAAGATATTTTATTTAAGGATGTCCCTCGGGCTCTTTTGTTACTGCTAGCAATTCTGGCCACACCAAAGATTCAGTTGTTAATTAAACAGTGGTTAATTAGAAAAAAAAACTTGTTTATTTTTAGAGTGTCGCTGGTAATAATCAGCAGCATAGAGCTATACTCTTAACATGGCCACCATAGAAAAGGTTTTTTACGAGAATTATACAAACAGATTAATTTCTTCTTTTCCCTAAAATGTCTCAATATTATTGATTTCTACTGGTCATTTAAGCCAACAGAAGAAATTTATTTTTTCTTGTACCTTTTCGTGTAATGTATCAACTCCTTAAGAATTGAAAAGCGCTTGCCTAAAGAAAATTTTCTTATAATCCTGAGACAGAATGGGCGTTTGACCGGCGAAGTGCGGTGAGAGGGTATTCATGTGATAAGAGGACTGCATCGGTTAATTTTATCCCTTAACGGGTCTCAGCAAAGGGCTCTCCTGGATATAAGCCTCTAAGAATGCGTCGGCTAGACTATACTTTGATGATTTGGTACATAAATAACTTTAAAAGAAATATTATAAACAGCTCACTTAGTCAAACCGAATTAGATTGGATAGCAGCACTTTATTATAAAAATTAAGTAGCTATCCAATCAAAGCAAAATAAATAAAACTTAAACAATAAATAAAACTTATTTTGACTAAGTAACATGGTGCTTGCGATATCTCATGTAAAATTCAAAACTTTAATGATTTCTAACTTTGTTGGCCAAACTAACAAATATAATTTGATTAAGTAAGTACCCAGTTTATTGTTTCAACCTTGTTCAGATTCTATTTTGTCACGTTGTTACAGATTCTCTTGTATATCTTTACCATAATAATTTATAGTAATAACTAATAAAGATATTAGTTATTATGAAAATTTTTCATTTTCACGTTATATCTAGGCACCTAAAGTACTTAAATACTAATACGTGAAAATTAAAGTTCTATTTCTATATAACAATCAATAATAATTTATAAATACATCTTATAAACAATCAGAACAACTTTTTGTGTTGTTTATTTGGACAGTTTTCTGCGGGTTCGCAACCGCAAAACAAACCTACTGAATTTCATCCCCTATCTTGTTGATTCTATAGCTCCTGAGTCAACTGACAACTTCCGAAGATTAAACTTACTTATACAACTTGGTGCTACTTATAAATCACTGTGATCTTGTTTATTAATACAACTAGCATTTGTCCGTGGTTTTACTACGAGATACGTTTAAATTATTGTTAAATGTTAAAAGAAATAATTTAATTCGTTGCATAATATTTAATATTATAATGTGTAGCGCTAGCGACACTAAAACCTTGTCAGAGCACGCAGGTATCAGTGTTCAAAGAGTTAACAAAGATTTAAAAATATTTGTTAATCCTTCGACTACAACGTGTCAAATTAATACAAACGATCAAAACGCTCAAAATGCCTCCTATTTTGAGCGTTTTGATCGTTTTTAACATCAAATGGAACACGGGGATTATGGTCACCTTGACCACTAAATAGTTTCTTGAGTCTTCTATAGAAATACCAAATCTTAGGTGATCAGTGTTCTGCTATAATAGGGATGATGACAAGGTCAAAGATTAGCAAATTTTGTTAATAAAATAAATAAATCACGGTAAAAAATAAGTGTTCCCAAAATTTCAGCTCGATAGCATTTGTATTTTTTTTTGTTATGCGCCTTCAAAGTTGGGTAATCAAGTCGATTTTTTTTCAATTAAATTTCTTAATATTTGTATACCATTCAATAACATATGCAATTAAAAGTAACTTTTGTTATGAAACCACTTTCATAAACGCAATATTTAATATACCTATCGAACAAAGTTCTCTCCCGATGCGTACAAACTAAGAAAGAGTGACGTCAGTCTTTCGTAGCACTTTGTATGGAGCGTTTCGGGCAGGTCTATTTTTATGAGATGTTTAAATTGTCATACCTTGGTGAATTTTTAAGCTATCAGAGTCATTCTTTTAGCGATGTTTCTATTTTTTAAGGGTCTTTCAATTACCAATAAGAAAAAAAAATAGTCATCACATGCCTATTCAGCGACGATTTCCTTGGAGCACAATGATGCGCATATCAATTTGATGACCCAAATACTTGTCAATTCCGAGAAGCTTTTTCTATTATGTTTATTAGCGGTGCCGGAGTTATTGACCCAATACATACAGTTGACACCACCGAACTGATTGGACGAATCTACTCAATATTTGAGTCATGTTTTTATTTATAGAAATTGTTTAGTTTTATAAATTTAAAATATAATATGCAAAGATTTTAGAACGTAATAATTTTACGACGTACGTAATATGTGACAGAAAAATATTGAAGTATACAATGAATATTACTACCAACAATCGACATACATTATAGCCACGTCAATTTATATTTCCTAAAAAAACTAGGACTATATTAGTTGAAATTTTGTTCCATGAAACTATTACCTATACTTCGTCGAGAAATATATACTCCAGTTGAAATAAGTACATTTTTAAAGAAATATGCGGCCTTCACCCTGCAAACATGTAGTAGCCATGCTATGAATTTATTTAAATTAATAATCGAATATTGATGAAAAGTTCACGTTATTCTGATTGGTACTAGAAAAATACCCTTCGATTAATTGAATCGTAAAATCGATTATAGCCGTGAACAATGACAATATTATAATAAAATCTACATACTAATTGACATTGGCCAGTACAATTTGTATGGCCGCTAATGAATATTATTATTTCTGACCCTAATATTATTTGCATATATTGGTCGTTGATATCACAATAGAGACCACTCTATCGGCAATAGCTCTCCAGCATGAGAGTGCAGTGCAGTCCAATAATTATTATAATCCATACTAATATTGTAAATGCGAAAGTGTGTCTGTCTGTCAGTCTCTGTGTATGTTACCTCTTCACACCCAAACCGCTGAACCGATTTTGCTGAAATTTGCTATGGAGATACTTTGAGTCTTTGGAGAGGACATAGGATACTTTTTATCTCGGAAAAATGTACGGTTTCCGCGCGATAAACTAATTTTGGCGCAACGGAGTTGCGGGCATCATCTAGTATGCTTATAGATGCTTATATTTTATTTATATTATTAGACTAATGTTAGTTGTTACCCACAAGTTTGTTCGCGCAGAAATTCGTTTATCGCGCGCGCAACTTTAACGCGGTGTCACCTTAATGGCCCGGGACTTAAAGTGTCCACTATCCCCATTAAACATTTTATCAAAATAAATTTTATAATATAAAAGGTATGAACGGTAAGTTCAGCAGCTTTTAAAGAAGTCACAGTCTGACAGACATTCGGATGAATATAATATTAAGTATTGCTTAGATTTAGAATGGATCAAAATTAAAAACCTCACAATACCTGATATCCCCTTAAATAAACTATTATGGGACAGGCAATTTAATTGTACAAATCCAACTTATATTATTATTATGTATTAGCAGAGCATAGAAATAATACGAAGTAATGCGTATATCGAATAGAAATTACACTAAAATGGTTTGTACAAATCAAAAGTATTTTGTTTTTCAATATTCCATCTCGTAAATACTTTTACAGTCCCACAAGCTGCGGCTTGAAATGAAGTACATCTACAACTCTGAGCATAAATACTTTCGTATTATATTCAACACTTTTATGCTTTGTATTGAAAATATGGGTACGAATATCGAATACATTACGAAAACAGAACCTGTTTTACTTTTATCGCTATAAATAAGTCAAAAAAATCTTGGAGAATTTTATCACATAGACTGTTCAGGGAGCGATCGACAAACTTTTGCAAATACGGCAAGGGCCACAAGGTGGCAAAACAAACTAAAGGCGGGGGCCGCACTTGGGATATTAACCCTTACCAAGAAACTCAATTTAATCCTAATTTAAAAAAATGAAGCCATATTCGCGTGGTCACGACATCACGCTTGAACGGCTAGACCGATTTTGCTGAAATTTGGCATAGAGATACTTTTAGTCCCGAAGACCAACAAAGGATACATTTTGTCCCGGAAAAATGTACGGTTACTGCACAATTGCATTTCCTGAAATAAATGATTCCGATTCTGATTCTGATTCTGAATATACTTTTATGATTTGCGCTTAAACTATTCAATAGATTTTGATGAATTTTGGTATGGGGATTGGGGATACTTTGAGTCTCGGGAAAGGACAAGGGATACTTATTGTCCCGGAAAATGTACGGTTCCCGTACAATAAACTTTTATGATTTTCGTCTAAACTATAGTTTATATACTTTAGTTTAATGTGAGCAATAAAGAATCTATCTATCTATCTAAACTATTCAGTCCATTTTGATGAAATTTGGTAAGAGATACTTTGAGTCTCGGGAAAGGACAAGGGATACTTTTTGTCCCGAAAAATATACAGTTTCCTCACAATAAACTTTTATGATTTTCGCCTAAACTATTTAATCTATTTTGATGAAATTTGGCATGGAGATACTAATTTTAATCTATTTTTTCTTAATTATACTAATTCAAATTACATATTATTCATCGTTAAGACAGGACAACATCTGTCGGGTCAGCTAGTTTGATATACGGGTAAGCTACGTTCGCGAGCCGCAGGCGCGTGATTTGGCGACATGCTGATATAAGTGGATCATTAATATTACAATATTAGAGTATTAAATATTCACCATAGTAAACGCATAGTGATTGTGAAATTACCCTAAGTTTTAAATAGTCACTGGCACGACAATAATAGTCACACCCAAGTTGCTAATCTATCAAGAAATTCTAGAAGTGCTAAAATTATCCTCTTCCAAGTCCCAGTTGGTTGTAATACTTCATCAAGACCATAATAGTAAGGCATCATTAGTTAGGGTGGTGTTATCGCAAACGGATGGTGGCATTCAAGATTAACGTAAACATTAAAATTAGGACTTGCTAACGATGATTGTCCTCCCTTTAAACTCGATTACATGTTGTTTATTAACCGAAAAGAATAAACTCGAATTTTACATGCTATTTAGTTTAAGTATTCGGGGCCTGTTTCACTACTTCCTGATAAGTGCCTGATAGGCTATCCACAACTTAACTTGACAGATAGAGTATGGAGAATCTGTCAAAAAAGTTTTGGATAGCCTATCCGGCACTTTATCAGGAAGTGGTGAAACAGGCCCTAAATATTATTATCTTTACTTACGAGCGGTTTTGCTTACACCTAGTTGGCTACACGTCTATATTTAAATAGTCCCGACGAATACGTGGAATAAATGAGATGGATATTGGGGTATTATGCCCCTTTATCGGAGATTCGAATTCCGTGTACAATCAAAAGAAACGCGAAACTCATTTCGGAGCACTTCGGCTAATCACGCGCGCACAAAGAGCCAGGGGGGGTGAGCCAAAATCTTTTCGTTATCGCTTCGTTATAGAATCGCCGATGAAAATGTATGGAACTGACATAAGACGAGTCGAACGTCAACGTCATATTAACGAACGCTTATCTCAATTCCATACATTTTCATCGGCGATTCTATAACGAAGCGAAAACGAAAAGATTTTGGCTCACCCCCCAGGCCACAACACTCAGCGGCGTCGCGACGTAAAAATCTACGCCGCAGAACGCATCGTGCAAAGTTCTGATGCAACAACCCATCATAATTATAGATCTCTTCTTTTTTGATAAGGACCACATACACGTTTTGGACTTCAGTGTTGGTGGCCAAGCCAACATTTTTAGGGTTAAAAAATAACGCTCTTCAAAATTACCAATTTAACAGTATAAAAATTTTCAAGGCTTTCACGACGCGATGACTTATTATGATATATATAATATGACCTATTATATATTATGATCTATATTGTTGGTGGGCTTGTATTTCAATATATTCTAACATCACGTGGGCCACTTATAAAAGTCCTAGTCGCGGGTTGAGTATAGCTGGAACAGAGTGCTATCTTGCTTATCGTACAAAGTTGTATAAATGTATACCATGAAATTTTAGCGTTGCGACATAGCATCGCATTTCGGTGCGATGTTTTTGCGATACGCGCGGCGCCGCAAGCGTATTGTGGGCATGCCCTGGCTCATAGCGATTTCTTCCGAGTTTAATATTCTTTATGCCGTGGGGAATCTACTTATCTGGAACATAGGTTTGAATAATATGACTTCGTTTGGCCTTTGTGATTACAAGTTACGAGGATTTTTCATTCGCGCGGTCGGTAAGTAGATAAATATTTTCATAGCTGGCTACCGGTTGCGAACATAGTGTGTTTGGAACACTCTAGAGTCTAGTTATATATCACGTTGTCTAGTAGGTGAATATACAATACAATCAATTGTTGTTAAGATTCTCAAGTCCAGTTTCACCACTTCCTGATAAAGTGCCGAATATATCCACAACTTTTTGGGCAGATTCTCCATACTTCATCTGTCAAGTTATGTGGTGGATAGACTATCCGGCACTTCAGGCCCTTAGGGCCTGTTTCACCACTTCCTGATAAAGTGCAGCCGAATAGGCTATTCACAGCTTTTTTGACAGATATCCTATTTGGCACTTATCAGGAAGTGGTGAAACGGGCCCTATCAAGAATACTTACAGCTGAATCAAAATTTAGATATAAATACTTTATTCGTAGTTTTGCACCTTGGTTCGCCGTTTAAGTACCTAACTTATATACAAAACTTCTTTCCAAGTTCTACTTACCGATAACCAGCGCGGGGACTTTCTGCGAGGGGCTGATGCTGCGGTACTCGGCGCTCAGCTGCTCCCGGCTCTTCACGATATCTACCCTCTTCTCCTCGTTGGGTATGCCCTTGTAGTGGAGTGCAGCACGCACACGCCACGTGCACGACGACAGCCAGAAACCGTACAGCACAGGTTTGCTCATCACCTACAACAAGTCTTGTTGTTCTTATTACCTTACAAGTATCTTGTGAAAGTTGGGTTGCATTGTCATTTGTCACGGGGGTGTGAGTATTTTAGCCCGGCCGCACATGTACGACATTTCTGATCAGAAACAGTTGAACGTCCGCGCTGTCTCTTACATGTTGTACTGAGCCGAGTGAGCTCGAACTCGCCGGAAGGATATTTCGGATAATGTGCGGGGTGGCGATCCGGCGGAATCCAAATGTTTCTCATAAGAATTCGGACAAGGTGCGGCCGGGCTTATTCACAGATCTAGCATAGTTCGCGCGCTTCGCTTGTACATTCTATATTTAATTTTATGGTTTTGGTTTTGCAAAATCTGCAGTGGCACTTTACAAGGCGACAGCACAGTTCCAAAAGTAAACGCGTGCCAAAATACTTTTTTCGGTTATTCTGTCCACTGACAGAATATTAATAATTCTGTCTTATTATTCTGTATTATCTTATGGTGCTCAATAAATTAACTTTGGAAAACTAATAACATAATATCGCTTCGAGGTGTTATTTGTTTCAATAAGTACTTACATAGAAAAGATAACAGTCATCATATCATTTTGTCCAAGTAGTAAATGACTTACGACTCATGCAACGCTCTCAGAAAAACAACAAAATAATAAAATATTTGATACAGTTTTAGTGCTGGCATAAAGTTACAAAAATGATAGTTTGCCTATAACAAAAGAAGTCTTACAAGATAATTTTATACTGTGGTGTTTAGTTTATGATTCGTCCGCTAGGGGCGCTGTTTTATTGAGGAGCAAAACAAATGGCCGCCGCCCGCCAGCATATTATTAAGCTAATAAAACCTAGTTCAATATAATAGATAGATAGATAGATAGAATATTATATTTTTAATATATTTTTATATCGTAGGCCGTAGCCATAAAATTCTTATGAAATATGCAGTAGGTAATATGTCTAGGAATGTAGAAATAGTTTACTTACGTAGCTTTATCACACGCTCCGTGGCGGTCACTGACCGAATGAGTTGTTACATCACGCCGGTTATGCGCCGGTTCTCCGTGAATATTATGTTTATTTATTTTATTATTTTTATTCACCAATAAAACATATACAATTATAAAATCTTAACTTAAACAGCATTTAAAACCAATGAGGTTTGTGCACTGCTGTGATAGTCTTATTCGCAGAACTATTAAAAATAACACATATTTTATGTACAATGAATAAGTCAAAGCGCACGGCCGTGCGCGGCCAAGTTCCAGCAGGCCGCGCGCTTGCCGTGCACTATTTACACGAACCGTTTCGACGCATTTTTGACCCCCCTGTAGCTCAGTGCCTATTGCGAGTGCAAAGATAAAATTATACCTACGTAATTATATACAAGTACTTAAGCAGTATACCAAATTTCATAGATATAACTTCGGTAGATCCTGAGATATCTGCCTGTAAAAATAGCTAATTTTGGCACTGACTCACTCACTCACTCACTCACTGACCGGTAATCAAAACCTCTAGGCCACTTCCAATTGTCCTAGCGTTATGTTTGGCACACAGGTCGGGTGTTATGTGTAGATTACCAAAAAATTCAGAAATTTTAGAAATTTAAGAAATTGGTCAAGCGTGAGTCTGTTTATCTACGAAATTAAGAGACCACTTTCAATTGACCTAGCGTTATGAAATTTGGCATACAGGTAGTGCGTTATAAGTAGATTCACAAAAATTAAGATATTTAAGAAATCGGTCAAGCGTGAGTCGGCTCATCTACGAACTACAGAGGAAACTTCCAATTGTTCTAGCGTTATGAAATTTGGCACACAGGTCGAGTGTTATGTGTGGATTAACAAAAAATTGCGAAATTTAAGAAATCGGTCAAGCGTGAGTCGATTCATCTACGAACTTAAGATCCCACTTCCAATTGTCCTAGCGTTATGAAATTTGGCACACAGTTCGTGTGGTATATGTAGATTAAAAAACAATAAAGAAATTTGAGAAAACGGACAAGCGGGAGTCGGCTCATCTACGAACTATAGATAAAAATTCTTATGTACCAGTGATACAATGAGAATATGATGAGAAGGGTGGGAGGAGGAGAGGGGGGGGCTATAAAATATTGTCATGTATAATGCACACTGTACTTATTAAATAAATACTGTTTACTTAAAAATTTGGCTTCTATTGATAGTTTAACAAATACCACTAGCGCAATCCATCGAAAGTATTGTTTATTTCGGGTGTGGCACTAAAAATAGATAAGATTTCTTTAAAAAAAGTAATGAAATCCCATCAAAAACATACATGCAAAAATGGGGCCAAGTTCCTATTGGCAAATTTTTGGCCCAAAAAAGAGTTGAAATCCAATCCAATGCCAAGTTCAGATGCACTTCATCGATCGTAAACATCTCCATCAACAGCCTGATCCATAATACTTCTAAATTTGAACTTGGCAGGTATTCGCGCTATACGTAACACGTCTTGATGAATTGTATACTTAATTAGATAATATAATTATATAATTAAATTAACCTGCCAAGTTCAAATTAAAAGTATTATGGATTAGGCTGTTGATGGAGATGATTACGATCGATGAAGTGCATCTGAACTTGGCATTGGAATGGATTTCAACTCTTTTTTGGGCCAAAAATTAGCCGATAGGAACTTGGCCCCATTTTTACATATATGTTTTTGATGGGATTGGTATTACATATTTCATACATTAAGGAACAATATATGTAATAGTTAGATACTTAAACATTGTACCTACAACTTAACATTAATACTAAGTAACATTATAAATGCGAAAGTAATATTATGTCTGTCTGTTAGCTAAAGTTGAAATTTGGTTTTCATTTTCATAACTATTAAAATAATAGCATCAAATTGAAAATTATCTACTGATACAGTAAATGCCAAATTCACTTGATAGTGATATTATTATCTATTCATATTATCTGTCTTAAGAGCATACGCTAACACTTTTTTTCCATACAAACGTATTCCCCAATTTCCTCCCTGAAAGATCTTTTAGATAAAATAAAAACGTAGAGGCATAGACTCATCCTTTCTGAAGATATTTAAAAAGAAATTAATTTGATAGACTTTATTTTGAAGGAGGAATCAGAGGAATACGTTACCTCGATTTTCTGTATCTGTCTCTATCACAATATACGTGCCAGCGCAGGGTGAAGCGTGATGGCAACAGTTTCTTCGTTCAAATTTTTCCGTACCCGCGTTCCCTCTTAACCACGTCTCAACTTATCAGTTATCACTTACCAGTTACCAGAGAGTTATTCTTTTTGCAAACATTTTGCAAACAAAATATTACAAGGAAAATTGTCTCTTTTGTATCCATACTAATATTATAAATGGCTAAAGTGTGTCTGTCTGTCTGTTTATCAGTCTGTCTGACACCTTTTCACACTCAAACCGCTGAATCGTTACTTAAGGTCCCGGGAAACGATATAGGAAACTGTTTATTCTGGAAAATTGTGCGGTTCCAGCCTGATAAACGAAGTTTGGTACGTTGCTGAATGCTAGTGTCACCTAGTCTAAAATATTTACGAATTATGAATATCAGGTGCTTCGAAATTTGTTACAATATTCTGCTTCACAGACCCATCGTAAAATCCTTCAATTTCAGTGCAAACGTTGAACTGTCCCATTTCTTGTGAAGCATGAAACAGCGCAAATGTGTATAATACGAAGTGTACAATGTGTCTTATTGCAATCGCTCTGACATTCTGTCTCACACACATACAAATTCTACTGAAATGGCTTTTGAGTAGATATAACTTTGTAACCTTGATTTGCCTGTTTATTGTATATTATAATGTTTGTGCTTTATTAGGGTTCCGTAATCCGTACCCAAAGGGTAAAAACGGGACCCTATTACTAAGACTTCGAAGTCTGTCTGTCCGTCTGTCTGTCAGCAGGCTGTAACTCAAGAACGGTAATAACTACAGAGTTGAAATTTTCTCAGATTGTGTATATATCTGTTGCCGCTATAACAACAAATACTAAAAACAAAATAACATTAATAATTAAGGGGGGCTCCCATACAACAAACATTGCACAGCTCGTGTACACGGTACACATTTTCTATTTAATTAAAACAGTTTAACATTTATTTGGTGTACAATTAATTAAAATTTTACATCTCATTAGGTGTAAAACCGTCTAAAGTTTGTGTTTTGAGGTTTTGACGCAAGCAAAAAACTTGACTGTGACTGGCTTCATCCGGACGCCTGGCAAGTGGCAACCATTACAACATTCAGTACTCAATATCATCTCAATACGTATTTTTTTGGTCCATTTAAAGATTTTAAACTATGCTAATAGCCTCTTTTTTTGCGTTGGGGAAATGCGTTTACGCATCCCCGGCAGTCTGGGGAGGGCTACCGGGGTATGTGGGACTCCCTGGGGGCGGAAGCCGCGCCCGGGCATACCCACTAAAACCCCAACGGTGTTCCTGCTCTTCCGCTTAAGGCAGAGCCACGGGATACGCGAAATACACAACCACGAGATGCTAATAGCCTCTTAAAAATATATTTATTTAATTTATAACTTTTACTTTACCACACAAAGAAGGATTCCATTTATCTTTGGGTTTGAATAAAAGAAAGTCCAATGTTATGCATGATTTTTATTTACATAATGTATGTTAGGTAATAAATACGTATCTACAAATAATATCAAATACATACTTGTCTTCTATAATTTATTATTATTATTAACTTGGATTTTATATTAGTTACTTACCTAACATTATGGAAGTTTCACAATTTATTATTATTTCTTATAATAATAATTTTCGAATTTGTAATATTTAGGTTCGTATTTATTATTATATATTTTGCGGACAGCGGTCAAACTTTTGAAAGACAATAATTATTAAGTATTAGTTTCAATTTTTATTGCTATAAAACTAATATATTTAGATGGCCATAAGTATTAATAAACACAATATTATCAAGCTTGGGTTACATATTAAAATTATCAATGTTGGTTTTCTAGGAAATAATCTTTGGGCCAAACCTCTGTTCCGGCCCGAAATCACTGCATACTTGATCGTAAGTGGCCGAAAACTAAGTGTTGACAAGAAAACATTAAGTAGGCCTTATAATCTGTACAAGAAAAAATAAATTAAAAAATTTTAAGGCTCCCTTAAACTTAAAAACAGCTGAGCCGATTTGGCTAATTTTAGTCTTGGAAATATTATATAATTCGTGGAGGTACAGGGGAGGTTTATGTTACTTAGGACTTAGGAAGCAAGTGATACCAAGTTCACCGGGTCATCCAGTGAGAAATAAAATATAATATTATAATATCTTTATTCTTTATCTGATAAAACATTTGCTACAGTTTCAAATGAAACAACAATAATTATTCCTTCAAACGTTTGACCGATTAAGCGTTATGGATCTCTCTACTTTTATTACATTCTACAATAGCTTTAAAAACAAAACGATTGTAATAGTACTGCCAATTCTTTATTTTGTACTTTGTATATATTTTGGTCATATCTGGCAATCTGGTGTTTAAATTTTCTTCGAATAAAAAAAAATATAAACAAAAAGTTAAGAATAAAAAATATCTTTGTATAATATAAGTTTGTAAAATAATAATTACAATGTCTTTCATAAAAGTAAATTTTCTTATTATTGTACTGTTCAGCTTCGTAACGACGCCTACTTGTATGTTTATTATTAACGCTAACAACATAAACATCATCGCTATCTTATGTTATAATTTCAATAAGTATATTTATTAAATAACTACTAAGTTGCTTTAATACTTTCACAAAAACAGCCTTTCTCTTTGAGTACAGTCGACAAATTGGAAATCTGGAACTTTTGGAAACGTCCTGTGTTTGTAAACAGAATCTTACTCAGTCCCCTGATTATACAATAATTATTGTAATGCAGCTTCGTTCTCTATTTAACCAGTCACTTCCTTATCAAATAGCAAAAAGTGTTCTAATAGTAAGTATACCGTATACGTCACATAAAATATTAATATGTCAAACTTTGAAGCTTTGATCAATAGGGATTATTACGCAAAGGTCGGTGGAGGGCGCCACTAGGACACACAGTAAATAATCCAACATGTTGCACACGACATATCTAAACTTGACGTATGTGTCTTCACTATCAAACTTTTTGTTTACTATCTATGCTGGTACTGCACTCTAGCGTTAAAACATTGCAGTAATTTATTAACACGCCTTTGACCTTACTTTGACATTTGTAAGAAGACCGTTTTGCTATTTGATAGATGTTTTCTATCAACTGAATCAAACTAGAAACCAAGCTGCATTAATGTTTCATAGATAAGTTATATTCAAGGTACTGTTTACACATTTTTTCACTTTTAAATACGGACAGTTAAATTATAGGACACCGTCTTGTCTGTTACGTGACATTAGTGAAGTTTAAAAGGAACTTTGTTGACTGTACGCGCTATATTGTCTATCCCCATCGGAGAGGCGAGCCGGGTGGTCGCACTAGGGAGGCCCTCGTCTCGGCTGTAAGGGCTCCGCCCCCGCCCTCCGGTAGGCCGTAGAAGGAGTACAGGTGCCGCCTGTGATGCAGCTCGTGGCCCTTGTGAGAAAGGCTCTGTAGTCTGCTCCATAGGGAGAATATCCTCTTGTTCACGGACTTCCTCTCTTCTGGGTTTGTGTCTGGAAGAAGAATGATTAGTTAAAGCCCAATTTTTTTAGTTGTAAATTTTCTTATTGTTAAATTAAATCAAAAGCATTTGCAAGTGGTCAATACAATATGAAAATCAATAGTATCTAATATCTTGTCAAATCACCATAGCTAAGGCATAGCTAAAAGTTAAAACACTTTTTAGTTTTAGACTGTAGTTTCTACTTTTAACGCTCATGGGTGTGTTCTAATTACCGTACTGTAGTATATGTAAAATAGGTTTACCTGTAATCTTTTGATCTTTCTTCTTAAAATTTATTGCTCCTTCTCTTTTAGTATTTTCTATTGGATCTAATCTATTCGTAAGTTTTTGATCATCTTCCTTGTAAAACTTACTCAATGCTGACGAATCTAATTCTACTGAGTCAGTATTATCGTTTTTATTGCTTTTAATATTCTTCATGTTATTGGTCAAGAACGCTAGACGTATTTTTAATATCAATAATGGACCAGCTACGTCGTCAATATCAGCTCCTAGTATATCATCATTTATTTGTGGATCATCACCTTTATTCTTCTCGCTGTAGTCAAAGTCGTTAGTGGTTTCAATTTCTGGATACTCGTACGAGCTTCTATGGAGTCGGTCCAGCTGTCTTGGGTAGTTGTGCCATTGTTCTTTCCTGTATCCCTTATCGTCGTAGTTTTCGCTTTGAGTCGCATCGTTGAAAATCTTCACGGGATAGGATTTGTGTTTTCGACGGGATTTGGACTTCTCACTATCAGTTCCTTTGAATAGATCATAAAATATATTCCGATCATTGTCTACTGTGTTGAAAGTATTGTCATATTCTTGGTCGCTGTCCACCGGCTCCTCCGCCTGGTTTACCGGTGTTAATGGAAGTACATCACTTAACGACAGTGTTATAGTAGTCAGTAGTAGTACGGGAAGTAAGGATTGTCGCATCTGTAACAAAGAGATACAAAACATTAAAATGTGTTTGATAATACCTCAACTATTAATTATTATCCATAGTTGATAGTGTCTGAGTCGAGAGGTTATATAAAAAGTTCAAAAAATGACGTTTAATTTTATAAAGTTAAATACCAAAATTAAGAACAAACTTTAAACTATTTATTTTTTTATTATTTTTTATTATTATTATTTTTTTTCGCGTAATATACAAAAGTACTATAAAACAATTTGATTGCAATAAAGTGACTACAGTAAAATGTATTAAAAAAAAACTGCTGATGCTCCCCTCTCCGTGAATTCGTATATTATCATTTTGATTGAATCGTCGATAAGATTTTTCACGAGCCATCTATCAATCGGATCTGTTTGTTCGCAGGGCGACGTTTGTCGGCCCTTTCTAAAGAAATTCATCTCCTCAGTTTTCTTAAAATCTATTAAATGATAATACAGCGATAATATTCTCCGCGTCCATTCGTCATTTTTCATCACCTGCGGACGTTTTCAAAGATTGTCATTTGAATTCCAAAGAGTTTTGCTACTAGAAATTCCACTTGATCAGTTAGATTGCAATGAAAATGAAAAGAAAAATGTGTGCTACATTTTTCTTTTCATCTTCAGATTCGATTGATAGATGGCTCGAGAAAAACCTTACAAAGAGTTTGAAAATCGAGGATTATTAACGAAAGTTTAAAGGACCTGTTCCACCATTTCCTGATAAGTGCCGGATAGGTTATCCACCACTTAATTTGACAGATGAAGTATGGAGAATCTATCAAAAAAGTTGTGAATAGCATTTTCGGCACTTATCAGGAAGTGGTGAAACAGGTCTTTAGAACATTAATAATTAATTAATTATTAAAAAAACGCTATAACAATAATACTTAATTTGTAAGTTGCCACTAACGGTTTCAGAAGATTTCAAATATACGTATATTCTTATGTTTGTTATTTTTACCTAACCTTATATGTATTATGAGTTAAAATTTACAAACTTAATATGGTTATTTTTTAAACGTTAATCTTAAATAATCGGCCAAGTGCGAGTTGGACTCGCGCACGAAGGGTTCCGTACCATTATAGAGCAAAATTAGACCAAAAATTGTGTTTTTTGTATGGTAGCTCCCCTTAATTTTTAATTTTATTTTCATATTATTCTAAAATATTAAAGTACAAGTATAACTAAGGATTTTGTGAAAAATTCAAGTACCTACCTGTTGTGATTATTGATATAGAGCAAAAAAGGCTAAAAAAATCACGTTTGTTGTATGGGAGCCCCCCTTAAATTTTTATTTTATTTTAGTATTTGTTGTTATAGCGGCAACAGATATACACAATCTCTGAAAATTTCTACTCTCTAGCTATTACCGTTCTTGAGTTACAGCTTGGAGACGGACAGACGGACAGACATCGAAGTCTTAGTAGTTTTTAGGGTCCCGTTTTTACCCTTTGGGTACGGAACCCTAAAAACTTTAAAAAACTTGAGTACGAATAACAATCGTAAATTATTGTCTTACGAAAGGTGTATTTAGTAATAATGTTACAATTCAAATAATTTGAAATTATGATTTGCAAGATTATACGGAAGTACGTCTCAAGGCGTAGGCGAACAGCTGTCCGCCTACGTTTTAAAGATTTGTACCTGAAGTGTGAGTTTCCGTTGGCATTAAGACTCCTTTAACTGTAAACATTCCGTTACTATTTTCCTAAGCAGGTTTTCCTGACTTGATTTATTAGTACTTATTGTTACACGTAGTGCCATCTAGCGGCAACTCGGCGAAACTATCGTGGAAGCACGGTCAACATAAGTCCCCTACTCTTTACTAGATGGCGCTAGTTAAACCTTAACCTTAACTTATAACCTTAACCTTAACAACTACGCTTCTGGTGTAATTCACCATTAAAATGCTCAAAAAACAATCGTCGAGTACGATTGTTTTTTTTTTTCGAAATTTTGTTTTCGAAATTCGTAATAATATAGCTCTGAAATCGTCAAAATGAAATTCTTATCGCATAGGTAGCGTCAGTTGCATGTGATTCTGGCTTCATTTCGAAATACTCTCCACGTATCTGAAATTCTGCATCGCAATGCCATCACATTAACTCTTGTTATTTAGCGCCATTTTGAGAGCTCATAATTTATGATTCTCATTTGATTTATCGAGTTTCGCTCATTTACTCGTAACTTTCAGCCACACAATACACCGATTTATTGGATATATAGAGTTAATTCTGTTGATGAACTTAACACTGCAAGCATACAGATTACAGAACCACTTTGGCACGTAGCATCGAGAAAATTGATTCCTAGGCAGTTGATGGACCTACGTTATTTGGTCGGCTTATGTCAATTCAGTGTTAGGCTCTGTGATCGTCTGATGTGTTTTTGTCGCGATAAGTTAAACTTAGGTCACGTCCGCCATCTGCCTAGGAATCAACTTCTTTGATAGTACCTAATATTAAACTGTACTATGTAGGTATGCACCACCTAAGTCAGCGGTTCTCTTTTTTGGTGGCGGAGCCCTTTTAGCAAGCTAAATTTTTGACGGACCCATGTTTTCTATTTGAATAAATTGTCTCAATGCTAATGACTATCTTAATAATATTATATTTTTTAAACAATTAACGTATCGCATGCGATAAGGCCTTTGCGAAGCTCCAGAGCTCCGCGGAGCACTCTTCTAGAATGGCTGACCTTGGTGGTAGGTAGAGTACCTGCTACCAATATCAGAGAAGTTAATTCCTAGGCAGATAGCGGACCTAAGTAATATATTATTTGGTCGTGTTACGTCAAACTCAGCCGTCCGATCACACATTGAATTGATATAAGCCGACCAAACGACGTAGGTCTGTCAACTGCCTATGAATCAATTTCCTCGGGTGTACCTAATAGCATTAATTCCCAATTCACGAACACATGAAATTGGTTTCGATCGCGTGACAAGCAGCTACTACACGCCACCTAATAACCAATGATTACTTTATAAGTCGTTTAATATTTACCTATCTATCAATTTACAGGTAACTTTGAGTGATAGTCCGTGTATTAAATTATTCGGCGCTTATTTTAGGCTCCCCCAGTTTACTTCAAAGTGGTTCATGTTAATAAAATTTACGTGATAACATCAACATAAACTTTCAACACAAATACAAACGTACAATATGTATGAATGATAAAACACGGACGCCGAAGCATAAATTGTATTGTAACATTTCATGTTGAATACGTTGGTGTATTTAAAAATTTATTTGCTAAAGTCATTCATTTTTATGAATGAAATGTATGAATAAGTAGCCTAGTAGCCTAAGAGGCTAAGAATATATGGGACCATTCTTCATTATGATTTCCGCTTTGGTATTTTGTAAGCGTTGCGTAACTTTTTTGAATAAACACTTGATTTTGAGGGACATTTCGCACTAACTACTAGGTCCCGAAAATGAGCGCCTTTTGTCCAGGACTCTTTGTCCTCAAAGAATGGAACTTTATAAAAGACGCGTCATATCGCAAGTTAATTTCACAAAATGTGTTAATGGAGGTCATTAGGAATCTGGGGGTTCGGAGGACTAAAAGGAATATTTTTATGAAATCTGATGTAACCTTAACAAAGCTAAATATAGAGGAATCTTAAAACATACTACACCACGATATATTATACAGTCATGTGCAAAACAAAGTGATTTAAATACTTGTTACTTAAGGTTAGGGTTTAAGGGACACACACGTCACACACTCTAAAGTATTATCACCTTGTTACATCATATACATTATACATACATGATACACCTGTATGTGTATAATCGTATTGCTTTCTTTAAAAATCTCAATATCATTTAATTTGTAATAACTAATTTGTTTAATATATCTATACATATAATAAAACTGTAGAAATGAAAATTCTGTACTTTAAAGATATTCAAAAAATAATAAGCGGGGGGTGTCACTATATCGCTATAGAAGCCCAAAATGTGGTTAAATTTTTGTCTGTCTGTCTGTCTGTTTGTATGTTTGTTCCACTATCACACGAAAACTACTGAACCGATTTGAATGCGGTTTTCGCAGATATATTGGTCTACTTCCAACTTAACATCTGGTGTATAAAAAAAATTCCCTTCACCCCTCTAAGGGGGCAAAAGAGGGGGTCAGATTTTGTATCAAACTTTTTTCTTTAACACGAAAACTACTGATCCGATTTGCATACGGTTTTCGCAGGTATATTTGTTTTCTTCCAACTCAGCATCTGGTGTATAACACCTTTTTTCCCCCACCCCTCTAAGGGACAACAGAGGGGGTAAGATTCTGTATCAACTGATGAAGTAGAAATACTTTAAATGGCAAAACAACGTTTGCCGGGTCAACTAGTAGTATATATTTGCCTTGTTATCACAGATACGACCTAGTGATAGACAGATGTTCCGTTAACTCTTCAGCGAAATCAAACCCAGATTATGTTATGTGCAGAAGCGTAACCTGCCTTGGCGGGGCTCCGTATGAAAAGTTGGCCCATTTAAGAGAGGGGGGAAATTATGACTTAGGGACCCCGTATAATTACAACAACACATACGGCGGTAGCTACGCCCCTGGTTATGTACGTTATGTGTACAAACACCACATAAGACATTATATCTCTTTAATCTGCTGTGGAATGGCTCGTTAGCGTTCTGAAGAGATTTCACTCTGTTGGAACAAATTATTCCATTCCACTTCACACACAACATCAACGTAGACTCGCGACGAAATTAAAATCGTAAATTTTAACTCACTTTGTTCTTAAATTACCCGTGAAGTTTTCTAGGGCCCACTTGCGCCAATCTGGGTTAAAGTTAACTCTGAGTTAAACATCATGTCATCTGTCACTCACCAAGTCAGTGATAGAGATGACATGATGTTTAACTCAGAGTTAACTTTAACCCAGATTGGCGCAAGTGGGCCTAACTGTTCTATTTTTAAGCAATCTATTTTGTGAGGAAAACTTAGTATGACAACGTTTGTTATACTCAAAGTTAACTACCGGAGAAACTTTAAATGTTGATGATATAATTCTTGGTAGACCGTATATTATAATTTAAAATGAGATGATGTTTTGATTTACACAATAAAATGTATAAGTAACTAAAAAACTAGATGACTTGTTGAACTTTGTATCAATTATTTAAGTACCTCTTTTCTAGACTTCTACGAATATTTCAAGATTAAAGTTAGCCAATTCTTGTCAGCCGTTTTCAAGTTTAATCATGACCAACAATATTAATTATTTATTATTATTGATTATTATTATTTATTATTTATATTTATTGATAGATTGAATTGCATTATCATGACGGAACTGTACATTTTGCCTTAAAAATGTCTGTCCTTAATGTTTTTTTTTCGGGGCTTTAAGTCTGTATTTTTAAGCTGAATCAGTTCAGCAGTTTGCGGCTACTGAACCAACTGAACTGAGGACAGACAGACACATTTTCGAATTTATAAAATTAATATTATGTTCTACGTATGATACAAATGTAGTACACGTAAATCGTAATGTAAAGAAAATACGTCTTCAACTCAAACGCTTTGAAAGTAAATTGACTTAACAATTGAACTTTGTTTGAGTGCAGAAGGTTAAGTACGTTTTAACATACATTCTCTCAGTAATTGTTAAAAGTGAAAAGGTTCAAAAAATCATTTTTGAGAATTTGAATCTGTTCTAGACCAATCGATGTAAAATTAATTTTATTTTTGAATTGGTGAACTTAGGGTAGGGATTGTCTAACTTAAAATGACGCGCCCCTCCCTCGTATGATTCACAATACAAAATTTTTCATTTATATCAACTAGTGGTGAAGTGGTGGCGCGCGTCATTTCAAATTAGACAACCCATACAAGTTTATAAGGACACGTTATTGGCACAACCAATTGCCGTTTACAACAAAATTTAAAAACTAATAAACCTAAGGGCATGTTCCACCACTTCCCGATAAGTGCCGGATAGGCTATCCAAAACTTAACTTGACAGATGAAGTATGGAGAATCTGTAAAAAAGTTGTGGATAGCCCCTATCCGGCACTTTATCAGGAAGTGGTGAAAGAGGCCCATAATTTTGAAAGTAGCACCTGTGAAACTTGAAAGAGTACGAGCACAGCAAACTCTATATAGCGGCCCCCCCCATACACCCCCTAAAATATTATCACTTAGGGCCTGTTTCACCACTTCCTGATAAAGTGCGGAGTAGGCTTTTCACAATTTTTTTGACAAATTGTCCATAATCGATTTGTCAAGTTAATTGGTGGATAGCCTATCCGGCACTTATCAGGAAGTGGTGAAACAGGCCCTTAGTTTTGTTACAGCCTGTAGAAATATAGTGCGACATAATGATTGGAACTTTGATTGAACCCAACCAAAATGAGTGAGTATCTCCTTAGTCCTTATAGAGCTGTTTAAATTTCATTGGTGGCTACGAGTGGTTGAGCCGCCATGGTGCCCCAATGAAGTATAGCCCTAAATGACAAGCATTTTTAATAATAATTTGCGGAAATAGTTTTTTTTAATCCTGACGGTGTCCGTTGCGAATACGAGATTTTGTATGGGATTTGTACAGCGCCACCTAGCGATGCTCACGGGAGTGAGCCCAGCCCAGTGAGTAATCCCATACAAAATCTTAGTAAACGCCAAACGTGTTCACAATCGAATGTCAAACAAAAAACTCACACTCGGCACTCTGTACCTGACGTCTCTGACACAATTACAAATATTGACGGAGTTGTCGAGTCGGCTGCCAGTATTGAAACGTCTCAGAATAATTTCCTGAATTTGAGTTATCTGAGATATATAATTCGTGTCGAGTGTTTGCTCCTGACGTCTCATTATGTATGTATGTGTGTTGTAATGAGCGTCTAACGAACTTCAAATATGGCAATCGATCGGTCGTATTCGATAGTATGTTGTGACTTGTGACTTGTGATAAATGAAAATCATGCTCTTGTGTCTTAAAATACTCTCTCGTGTCTTAAAGAAGAAGAATATTCTATGTTGATGTTGCTTTAAAATAGTAGAACTCATTCAAAATGAAGACAGTTTTGATATTTTCTGTCTGTAGCGGACATTGACTTCCTGTCAAAAAACTTGACAATTTCTATACAAACTGCGATTGACAATGAAGTGACAAATGTTTCTAGTGTAAGGATGATATCGTATTTTGCATACACAATGTGAATACAGTTTTATGAATTATATCACTTCAAACTTATAAATAGTTGGAGATTTTCAAACGAAGAGGTAACCAAGACGTTTTCCGATGAAACTATAATAGTCTGTTTCTTTACAAGAATTCTATTTTATTCTTAAGTTAGCAGAATGCAGTGCGAGTATTTTTCACATAGCTCCTAGACTAGAAAGGTTAATGACCGCTGGTGCCACTTGTCCTGAGCTAAGTTAAATGTCAAAAAATTACGGGATTTGACATATTTTAATTTCTCTACTGAAACTTGCGAATACCTTTTGACTAAGTGCTGACTGTACTATTTAATTTTCCAATCAATATGCCAACGTATCTACTCGCGTGTCAATCGATTAGCACCATAACCACAATGTTCATTCCGAGCTCTTCGCGAAGGCTTTGAGGTTCACGTGAGTGAGTTTCTTCGAATACTTCCTATGATTACTTTCATGTGGTCTATGTATTAAGTTGAGAGTAAAATCTTAAATAAAGAGTTAAGTCGAAAGTATTTTAAAGAAAATCAAAAGACACATATTAATTTATATTATTAACATTGATTTGACATAATCCGACTTAATAACGTAGCAAAGAAATAATTTCGGCTCAATCGGTTTTATAAGATTTCCACTTCAAAATTAAGTTCAAAGATTGCACCCGAAATAACATATTACATACAGGGCAAGATAAATGAAACCTTCATAAAAGTAAGCAACCGAAGACTTCTTTTAAGTTGTTACCTCTACATTTTTTACAAACTCGACTTTACTTCTACAAAAATGCTTAAATTATATTAAAGTGTAAACGAATCAAGTAGTAAACATTAGGTCTACAACTAGGTCACCTAAAACCATAAAACCATAAGAAGTAGCGTCTATTGGCACAGTTCTCTCCCCATTCGCAGTAAAGTCCATTGAATCGGAAACGTGTCGAGTTTGCCGGAAAATGCAGCGAGTATCAAAAGAAAATTGCAATATGGAAGCGAATATGATTATAATGTGACTATATTATGATATGCTTATTATATTATTGCTTACGTCTTATTCTATACGAGTACGTACGTTACTCACATGTAGATAAACTGTATTTTAAAAAGATAAAACCGACTTCAAAATTGTACGTAATTGAGAATTAAAACTCCCTATCTCCAAAACTACTAAATCGATTATGATGAAACTTGCAGTATTCCCTAAGTTGAACAAAAAAAAGTACAACAAAAAAAGAATTACTCAAATCGGACTTATAATTACGGAAATATGCGAACACAAACATAAAAACATACATACATACACTTTTGAAATTTGGCACATTTGTTCAGACGCTGAAATAGACTAACATAATTTTTATATAATATATAAAAATTGGGCAGTTCTTGAAATATTACATACATACGAATCGAATATCCTTTATTTTACGTCGGTTGAAAAAAAGAATATTAAAGTAATTATTATTTATATTTTGGATATAAATAATAATTATTTTAATAAGGGCCTGTTTCACCACTTCCTGATGAAGTGCCGAATAGGCATCCACAACTTTTTTGACAGATTCTCCATACTTGATCTGTCAAGTTAATTGGTGGATAGCCCATTCGGCACTTATCAGGAAGTGGTGAAACAGGAATTAAGTAAGTTTGAATAATAAACACAAATAAAAAACGTACCGTAGAAATTATGTAGAGCCGTAGCTGCTACGAGAGCGACATAACGTAGAGCCGTAGCTGCTACGAGAGCGACATAACGTAGAGCCGTAGCTGCTACGAGAGCAACATAACGTAGAGCCGTAGCTGCTACGAGAGCGACATAACGTAGAACCGTAGCTGCTACGAGAGCGACATAACGTAGAGCCGTAGCTGCTACGAGAGCAACATAACGTAGAGCCGTAGCTGCTACGAGAGCGACATAACGTAGAGCCGTAGCTGCTATGAGAGCGATATTACGTAGAGCCGTAGCTGCTACGAGAGCGACATAACGTAGAGCCGTAGCTGCTATGAGAGCGATATTACGTAGAGCCGTAGCTGCTACGAGAGCGACATAACGTAGAGCCGTAGCTGCTACGAGAGCGATATTACGTAGAGCCGTAGCTGCTACGAGAGCGACATAACGTAGAGCCGTAGTTGCTACGAGAGTGATATTACGTAGAGCCGTAGCTGCTACGAGTGATATTACGTGGAGCCGTAGCTGCTATGAGAGTGATATTACGTAGAGCCGTAGCTGCTACGAGAGCGATATCACGTAGAGCTGAAGCTGCTACGAGAGCGATATTACGTAGAGCCCTAGCTGCTACGAGAGTGATATTACGTAGAGCCGTAGCTGCTACGAGAGTGATATTACGTAGAGCCGTAGCTGCTACGAGTGATATTACGTGGAGCCGTAGCTGCTATGAGAGTGATATTACGTAGAGCCGTAGCTGCTACGAGAGCGATATCACGTAGAGCTGAAGCTGCTACGAGAGCGATATTACGTAGAGCCCTAGCTGCTACGAGAGTGATATTACGTAGAGCCGTAGCTGCTACGAGAGTGATATTACGTAGAGCCGTATCTGCTACGAGAGCGATATTACGTAGAGCCGTAGCTGCTACGAGAGCGATATTACGTAGAGCCGTAGTTGCTACGAGAGTGATATTACGTAGAGCCGTAGCTGCTACGAGTTATATTACGTGGAGCCGTAGCTGCTACGAGAGTAATATTACGTAGAGCCGTAGCTGCTACGAGAGCGATATCACGTAGAGCTGAAGCTGCTACGAGAGCGATATTACGTAGAGCCTTAGCTGCTACGAGAGCGATATTACGTAGAGCCATAGCTGCTACGAGAGCGATATTACGTAGAGCCGTAGCTGCTACGAGAGCGATAATTCGTAGAGCCGTAGCTGCTACAAGAGCGATATTACGTAGAGCCGTAGCTGCTACGAGAGCGATATTACGTAGAGCCGTAGCTGCTATGGGAGCGATATTACGTAGAGCCGTAGCTGCTACGAGAGCGATAATTCGTAGAGCCGTAGCTGCTATGAGAGCGATATTACGTAGAGCTGTAGCTGCTACGAGAGCGATATTACGTAGAGCCGTAGCTGCTACGAGAGCGATATTACGTAGAGCCGTAGCTGCTACGAGAGCGATAATTCGTAGAGCCGTAGCTGCTACGAGAGCGATATTACGTAGAGCCGTAGCTGCTACGAGAGCGATATTACGTAGAGCCTTAGCTGCTACGAGAGCGATATTACGTAGAGCCATAGCTGCTACGAGAGCGATATTACGTAGAGCCGTAGCTGCTACGAGAGCGATAATTCGTAGAGCCGTAGCTGCTACAAGAGCGATATTACGTAGAGCCGTAGCTGCTACGAGAGCGATATTACGTAGAGCCGTAGCTGCTATGGGAGCGATATTACGTAGAGCCGTAGCTGCTACGAGAGCGATAATTCGTAGAGCCGTAGCTGCTATGAGAGCGATATTACGTAGAGCTGTAGCTGCTACGAAAGCGATATTACGTAGAGCCGTAGCTGCTACGAGAGCGATATTACGTAGAGCCGTAGCTGCTACGAGAGCGATAATTCGTAGAGCCGTAGCTGCTACGAGAGCGATATTACGTAGAGCCGTAGCTGCTACGAGAGCGATATTACGTAGAGCCGTAGCTGCTACGAGAGCGATATCACGTAGAACCGTAGCACCATAATGGCTACGACTGCACTACGTAGACCAAGAATCCTCAAGCTAAAATTTATTTATTGTGCAGGGACCGTACGTTTTGATTTGATTTAAGCTTATAATTTCATTTCCAGGTCTTGAAGTGTAATTTAATGTTCAGTTTAGGCGTGAAATGGTAGCAATCAGATATAATTTTATAAACACTCTTTTAATATTTAATATAGGATTCATGTACCAACATTATGTCTAATCTCTAAGAAAACATACGGGTGTAGCAAGATAACAATTTGGTTTGATGTTTTCCTGTTGTGATGAGGTCATATTACATCTGTCTAGTTTATTATGATACTGCCACATTCTGAAAATAAATAGTATTTGCTGCGAAATAAATGTTCGTACAAAAATATTTTGTTTATGTTCACTGTGAATAAGAATAAAGAAAGACTTTGACTTATTTTAAGATCTAGCCAGTATGTGCTACATATTGTATATCCAAGTTTTTATCTTGTGTCTAGTCAACAACATTAAGTAAAACATTAAAAATTAAATTACTTTGCATTAAAACAAAAGGTAAGAAGTCTGTTCCGAAAAGTAAAACGATTTAACTTTCAATAAAGTCGACATTTTCAAGATTCTCGATTAAGTATTTATGAAAACTCTCTCAACTTTAAAAATTCACAAATTTGAAGTTTTTATCTTATAAAACTTTAGACGAGCAACTCTTGTCCAAGTTTGCCGGTTTTCAGGAATACCGTGAATCCACTCGATACAAAGATGACATTTAAAGTTTTTCAATAAAAACTTTTAAATGGGCAACAATTTTGATATTATAAATAAATACCGTTATAATATTTATTTACAGATTATATTTTTTGCGTTAAAGTAGCAATGTTGAAACGTATAGGAAAAACGTTTTCTTTGACGGGACGTGATAAAATCTGCAAGTGTATTTAAAAATATGAACCATAAATTTATTTTCGCAGACATAAGTAGTCATTAGCCTGTCTGCTTATCAGAATAAAATCGATTCATAACCGGACCAATTTAAAACACAGATAATATAGAAACTACCAGGAAGATAATATAGACAATATATGTATAGTCTAGGGGTGACCAACCGGTCGATAGCGATCGACCGGTCGATCGCGACTATTAGTCCAGTCGATCGTGGCCAGGCGAAAAATATAAATAATAATTAGACCTGAGATCAGACTACCAGACCAATAAGCTAAACTATGCTGTTTCATTTAAGATTTCGAGAAGTATGAACTTGGTAGATCGCACAGGGTTTCGTTAGTAAACAGTTATAGATCTTAGGTCTAATAAAGTTGGGGCCACCCCTGATATATTATACTATGACAAAATCTGACCAACTTTAGTAAATCCGCCATCTGCCTATGAATAAAACTCTAATAGTACTCCACTGAGGCAAAAAAGAAAAATAAAAGAAAAGAAAAAGAAAAGTACCACGAAAAAGAATCCCGCAGAATATTTTTTTCGTGCTACTTCTGTGATAAAGCAAAGGTACATTTCATCGCATCGATCATTCTGATATGAAATTTCCTCCGACTCGAGACGGTCCTCTAATCAGATCATTGTCTAGGACGAGATTTCGTCGGGATAATACATGACTTTGACACTCGTCGTCCGAGAATATTACATTCTATACATACTTAGGATGAAAAGGTTCAGTAAGTATATAAAGCGATGTCTATCAGTTGACGGCTTTTTGAGAGTGGTTGAGTCGAAAATAATTCGTTGTCTAAATTTAACCTTTCCTTTTTATACCCATTTCAATCCATTTTAGAAAAACATTTGACCGATTAGGTATGAAGGAAGAACTTTGGAATGGAGGTTATAATATGATGATTTTTGAGTCCCGAGAGATGTAAAGAGCAATAAAAGTATAGTATAATTACTTTTCTTGTTTGGAAAAATATTTTCTGCGCACAAGAAAATTGACAATTTACCTGGTCCTGCTATCCCCAACCCGCGGCCGGCCGGGACTTTATTTGTAGCCCGCGTGATGTTAAACAATTATTTTGAAATTCACGCCCACCGGCAAAATAACGTAAAGTCTACGTGATAGTTGTTAAATTTTATCCACTTCAAAAATCGCTAATTTTGAAGAATGTTATTTTTTAACACAAATTTTTTTGTTACGGCCCGGCCCGCGACACCAAGACTAAACATGTTTGTGGCCCGCATGACAAAAAGGTTGGGGCCACTGACCTAGTCAGTATATTATTAGTTATTACTTATTACAGTTAAAATTAGTTATCAGCTGTTGATTACCCGAAATATATTTATTCTTTAAGACTCAGAATCAATTCGCTCTTGTCCAAATGTCCACTGCTTCTTATAAGATACCTTTTAAGCCAGAAAAGTGCTTGAGAGGTTGTTTTGTCACCGGATATCCGGTTCACCCAGGTGACAGCTCCCGGAACCACTAAAAGGCACTAAACGCTCTTTTATGGACTCCATCTGTATTCCGGGAAGTAAATAGAACTATTTACCGCCTTCGGTTCCAACCATAAACTTATATACCTAGAGGAATAGAGCAACAATCTCGAGCTGTCAAACGAAACCGAAATTCGTTTTTATCTGTGTGAAAAAATATTATTTGTAAGTACTACGTATACACTTACACAAGCATGATTGAACATGAATTCTATGAGATTAAATTGTCAACGTGCCGATACGTGCCGACTGGACGTCAAAAAAAGAGTGATGCTGTCATGTATCACACGTCACTTTTTACCACGCAGTGTTTACTGATAGTGACATCTCGCTTGCTGCCTTTGTTTGATGTTTCTCTATTCCGCTAGGTATATTAACTTTATGGTTCCAACACTGTAATCTACTGTGTACTAGTTAAATTGTTATTTAAATGTAAAAAAATTAAACGCCACTTATCATACCTTTGCATCTTTATTCGATGAAGTATGAAAAACAGATGAACAATTCACTTAAAAGCATTAAAAGCATACATGAGGAAATAAAAGTTAGTAAAAACATCAGAATAATTTTTTAAACTAAAATGCTAAGTGCATTAATTAACGGTTTTTTGCGTTTCATATTATTGTATCTTGTAAAATAACAACTACGATATAAATGTTTAATCCAAATAATATAATATTTTCAATTTATACTATACTTGTTTTGCCGACTGTACGATAATGAATGCCAATCTAATTAATTTTCTTTACTATACAAATAAATTGAAAATTTTGATACAATAATAAATTGAACGAAAATTAGATTGTAGGCGAGAATTTATAATGGGTATTGTGGTTTTCGACGACGTTCGATGAGAGAGGTTCAATATGAGATTATACAATTCATACCTAATAAAAGATTTGAATTAAAGTGTTTGTTGGATTTCCTTCCGATTATATTATAGCTATCAGTTTATAACTAAATATATATTTTTTTATATTTTCTCAGAATAGTGTCCATACTCCATGTGAATGTTCATTTTAACACATAATAAGTAGCAGAATACACATATAATAATATATAGCGTAATATGTACTTACATATTATTATGGAAATAAAAGGAAAGACAATGCTTAAATATTAATGATACATTAATTTAAATGTAGACGTCTTAATAATAGTACGAAATCTGTAGGATGACCTTTCGAACTACTCAGGACTCAAACTCATACTATGCGTTTACAATAAACTTTTCTTTTAGTAACCTTTACTATAATATTAATATTTTATGCTATGAAAACTGTTATTCATTAATTAACGATCGTTTATGCATTAACTCATTTCGCACCTAAGACCCTTTTAGGCTTAAAAATTTGAATAACAATGTTAAGCTGAAAATTATTAATAAAGTTAGAAAATTTCCATAATAAGCCCTCATAAAGGGATTTTATGATTAGATTTGCAAAATGAACTCGCGAATCGTGAGGGTAGTTCCCAAATGCTTCACAATGTCAAAGGTTGCGATAAATACGTTATAGACATATAACAAAAGCTTTTGTTTCCAAACAGAGAGAGATAAGAAGGCCAAATCTTTTTGAATGAAATAAAAAACAAAATGCTGATTTTGACGAAAAACAAAATACGAATTTGACGACCTCTGTGGCTCAGTGGATAGCACGTTGGTAGCTTAAGCCGGGGGTCGCGGGTTCGAGTCCCGCCGACGGAACAAAAAGTTTTCAAAGTTCCTGGGTCATGGATGTGTATTAAATATATTTATCATATAATAAAAATCTTAAATATATGTATAGTATAATAGTATTAAATATATTTCCGTTGTCTGGTACCCGTAACACAAGTTTGCCGAACTGAAACGACGTTAGATGGTGCTAGGTGTTTTTCGTTACGGTATTTCTTGATTCGGTCGCCACGCTCAAATCCCGCGATAAAAGCTATGCAATAGCACAAAATACAGCCGAACATAGAACCTACTTTTCGTAGTCGGTCAAAAATCACACATATATTACGTGATATACGTAATGCTTAACAATATTTTCAGATGAATTACTGTGAGTGTGGGTTCAACACTACCCTCGTTACTCGTCAGTGTCAGCTCCTGTCCTTTAAACCCCCTGTTAGCCGTCACTACATCGTGAATTACTAACATCGTATTTGAATACTACGTACCTTTTCATTGTCTGAGTAATCAAATCGACATACTTAATGCGGAGTTTGTTTCGCCGGATTTATCGAGTATGTTTCGCCGATATTACCGAGTTTTAGAGTTTCGCGATGGCCACGGTGTCTATTTCTTTGTTTACATTTAAAAAAATGATCGATTTGGAAACTAGAAGTTCGTTGCTTTGCCGCGTTACAGGCCATCCTAAGTTTTTTGGGGCTCCATCCATGCCAAACATCATCAAATCAGTTCAGTGGTTGAAATGTGAAGAAATAAACGGAGATGTTTTAAAATTTGAATTGTAAAACTTTTTCTTTTATTTTTGTATCATCGAAGAAATTGATTCATAGGCAGTTAACGGACCTACATCAATCGGTCGGATTATGTCAACTATGTTAGTTTTGATCTGTTGACTGGGTTTGACTTGACCAAAGTATGTAGGTCCGCCATCTGCCTAGGAATCAACTTCTCTGATAGTACTTACATACATGGGATTTAAAGGTATTTAATAGTGATCAAAATAATATTATTGTATGTGCTGCAAAAAATTCCACTTCATAAATTTTACAATCTTCAACGTTCCGCCCCAATTAAAAACTCAAAGGCTCTTACTGGATATATCAAATTATATTTAGTATCACGATCACAGTTCGTTAAGTAGGAACTCATCAAAGGAGGACGTCTCTATTATTGTCTATGCCCTCGGATTTCTCTAATCAACCAACCGGCGGAAACTTCCACTGGAAACAAATTAAAATCGTTCAACTGTTAAAACTCCTCGTTGACATTTCTGTATCTTTACAGTATTTTTGTTATCAATTAAAATGGTTTGACTCTGTTTATAAGGCATATGCTCAAAAGGCTAAAGCTATATATAGTAACTTAGGGCCAAACCAAGATGCTTTCTTTAGTTTCACGGCGAATTTGTGCCATATTCTAAACAAAATAAGCCATACTTCTTCATTATAAATGTTATTATTACATCATAATGCGAAAGCGTGTCTGTCTTTCTGTTACCTCTTCACGCCTAAATCGCTGAACCGAGTTTGCTGAAATGGAAAAACTTTTAGCACCGGATAAGAGCATAGGATACTTTTTATCCCGGAAAATGTACAGTTCCCGCGCGATAAACGAATGTTGTCGGAACGGAGTAGCGGGCATCAACTTGTATATTATATAACATTTTATTATGATTAGCTGAATTAATATTATGTCTAAACAATAACTGAATTCATATAAATAGAATATTCGGACATCGTTCCACATGATTATAGCAGAGGAATTCAATTTGATACATTGGAATATTCTTATCCTCGTGATCAGGAAATATATTTGTGGATTTCCACTCGAACAAACACAAGACAATAGTTTCGGCACTCAAGTATTTGTTAGCACTCCGTTTTAACCCGACTGCCAGCCCGGCCAGGAGGGTTATGTTTTTAGCAGGTATCTTGTATGTTTGTAATATTCTTTATTACCTCAAATCTTCAGTACCTGCCGCTAAGCGGATTTTCACATTTGAGGTATCGTTAGATTTGTCTTAACAGCTCAAGTGTTCTTAGATAGGTGACATAAAAAAAACAAAATGGCGGATTTTTGACGACATGATGTGAGGTAAAAGAATTAAAATTCTACCAAGCATATCGAGTAGGGCAAGAGTAGGGTATCAAAATGAAGGATTTTAAACACTGATTCTAAATATGTATATAAATTGCAGTTTTAATATTAAATAGAACGATAAATAATAATTTAAAAAAATCCTTAGATTGATTGTCGAAATGATTACAAACTAAAAGGTCGCCAATAAAATAAATTACTTCAAAAATCAAAAACCCGACTGCAAAACAATTTTAACTGAAAAGACCGAAACAAGACCTAATTCTGGCGGAGGCGTCTAATCCATGTTTTAATTGATACGACTCTTGCTTACGAGTTTCATGCCAAGATGAATAGAAGGCTACATAAAAAAATGTAGAAGAAGAAAGTGGATTACAAAATGCAGTCAGAGGTATATTTTATAATTTATGAAATATTAAACTTGGTGCGACATGCCTCCGACTGCATTTTATAATCCACTTTCTTCTACATTTTTCTATGTAGCCTTCTATAATCTTGGCATGAAAAAAATAACTATAATAGGATTCGACGCATCGCAAAAAACAAAAACATCTGTCGAAACTTTTGTTGTAATTTTTCCAAGTATCCGAAGCTGTAACGCCTGTTAATTTATACGACAGTGATCATTAATAAGCATCGTTTAACATTTTTACAAAGTTTTTACTTTTAACACGATCGAAAAATGCACCAAAACTGTTAAGTAAGATTTAACAAGCAGTATCGACCCTGATTGAAGTTCAGTGCATGCCACAGCTAATACCAGCATTTAATGTCAAATCAATAACGGTAGGGGCTGACGGCCTGACCATCCGGCGGACTGTAAAAATTTAATACGCCATTTCACTATCGATCACATAAGGAACACTACACACTAGTTAAGGCCGTATACAGACTAATGAGAACATTCCTAGGTTAAGAGACGAGATTCAAATCGGTAAAAGTTTAGCCTTTTGATATTATAATATATTTTTAAGTAAATAACTTCCGGACTCAGAGACTAGAAGACAGATGAAGCGCTTGGCAGATATTAATGGGGCCTAGTGAAAATATTGATTTAATTCCAGATAGTTAACGATCAGCGATTCTGAATCAATAATTATATTTTCATTTAACTTTCCAATCAGAAAAATATGTAAAAATAAATTAGTTATTATTGTAGTATAATGTTGTACTTTCTAAGCTCTATTGATTATTTATTATCATTATATTATTTTCCTTGTCCTCATAATGTGTTACTATTATAATACATTATGAGGATAAGGAAAGTCATATCCGGACGGCCAGATCCTATTACAATAATTATTTATTAAGACCGGGCTGTCATTTTTTTTGCTGTGTTTTCTACTAAGTATTACACTCCCGGAAGACGATTGACTCCATTGAAATTGAGATTTATTTAATCATTGTATATTTATCTTATATTTAACTTACGGAAAACACGATTCACTTATTTTGACTCGATAGTTTTATTTTTCGAAATTATGAATATTTTTGGGCTTTTCAACGAATATCTGTTACACTTATTGAGTTACTATCTATCATTAAATAACATGCACTAGAATCACACACTTTATAAAATAATAGCTAGCGGAAACATTCGTATTGTATTTAGTTTTTAAGTAATCACCAAAAAACAGTTCTGGGACTTACGACCTTTACTTTCATGCTATAATGTGGGGACCGTTGTTACGCGATATTGTTCACTATTAGCTGCAGCGTAAAGCACATTGCTCGGGAGTACGATTCATGGAATCATTGTATCACGATTGGTGGATAGCGGGATGTGTAGGCGGGGCTAGCGTTTTAGCAGCTGGCTCTTAATATCTCTGTCACAAAGCTTTGTGAAGATACGTTATTTAGTTGAATAATAAGACATACAAATATGTAACGTTTAAGAAAACGGTTTAATGTGTAGCTTGTCTCAATATTTCCATATTTGTGCTAAATATTTTCACTACCATCTTATTATACTCTATCTATAGCTTAGGATTTCGCCTACAAATTACAATTCTCTTTTTATAAAAGTTTATTCCGTATTTGAATTTCCATTTTAGCGCATAAAATGTGCTTAGTCTCAACACAAAATTCGAGTACATATTAAGATAGTTATATTATAGTACAGATTCAATTGTTTCGATTAAGAATTAAGTTAATTTCACTTATCTTTGTTAACGTTTTCAAATCTATTAGTGGAGACTTGCTATTGGCTCTTACTTTCGTAGTAAATTAAGCTTTCATATTATGTACCTGCAAGTTTTCCAAAGAAAATAAAATAAGTAATGTTATATCTGTAGGTATATCTGGAGCAAACGATGTATCTCGTTTTACCGAAAGCATTAGTCATTTCCACAGGGTCAGGCGATATGGCTCGCTGCCAGGTCAAACAGACACCAGGATTTCCTATGTACTATACTTAATACTTAGTAAGACACGTTTCTCACTAATGTTATTTGATTTGAATAATATGTTATTAAAATAATATAATACATATAATATTTTAAACTCAAAAATTAAAACTAGCTTAAAAACTAGCCTGCGTCTTTCCCGTGATCAACTATAAGTTCCAAATTTGAAATTAAGTAAGTACATAAAAATCTGCGCAGTAATAGGGATGATGACAAGGTCAAAGATTAGCTAATTTTGTTAATAAAATAAAGAAATAACGGTAAAAAATAAGTGTTCCCAAAATTTCAGCTCGATAGCATTTGTACTTTTTTTGTTATGACTTATGAGCCTTCAAAGTTGGATAATCAAGTCGAATTTTTTTTTCAATTAAATTTCATAATATTTGTATACCATTCGATAACATATGCAATTAAAAGCAACTTTTGTTATGAAACCACTTTCATAAACGCAATATTTAATATACCTATCGAACAAAGTTCTCTCCCGATACGTACAAACTAAGAAAGAGTGACGTCAGTCTTTCGTAGCACTTTGTATGGAGCGTTTCGGACAGGTCTACTTTATGAGATGTTTGAATTGTCATATCTTAGTGAATTTTTAAGCTATCAGAGTCATTCTTTCAGTGATGTTTCTATTTTTAAGGGTCTTTCAATTACCAATAAGAAAAAAAATAGTCATCAAGCCTATTGACGAACTCTCGTACAAACTTTTTAAACAAAATATATTAATCACTAACTTAATTTTATTGATCTTCTATAACATTATGTTGTTATTATACACATCTTGCAAATAAGTGGTGTTTGACGCAGACATTTTTGTTAACAGTGCACGCGGGCTCAAGGCTTCAATCTTACGACGGGATTCCCATAAGGGCGATCATAATTTATTTACACTTAAACACAATTTTCTGGGCAAATAGAAAACATAATGAAGTTAAAATAAGATTCTCGTAAGCGTTCTCGGAAGTGGGTCATGGGTGCACCATACAGACATTATTACTTAATAAATAATAATCTTTTAAAGTAAGAGCCTGCGATGGCCAGACCTTGCTCCGTTTCGTAAAGCTGAAAGATTACCTGTTTGTGGCCTTTACAGAGGTAAGAACGACCAGCAACTGTGGAGTTATCCAGTTCTGAAGGTCTACCTGACCTTCGAGAAAGAGTAAAGCTCTTACCTATCTTACCACCTATCTTCCCACTCCCTAGTCCCTAACCTTCCACATTCAATTTGTGTTATCGCGTGCACCCGCCCGCTAACCAATCAAAAGCGCGGGCGCATAAAAAAACAAATTAATGTGCTCAATCTATCTTAACAATGGAAAAAGTTCTCGTGCCACGAAAGAGTTCTTCGCAGAGTTTTGCTAACCGGCCGGCGACGTTGGCTACATTTCTTCAGTTCCCTGCATCTTTCCAGGTGAGTGTTTGTACTTTTTTACCACAAGAGGTCACGGGGTATTGAGGCGCAATTTTTAGGCAAATGCAGAATTGCCTCTCCAGCGAGAACCATACAATTATTATTAGTATAATCATTATTCATAGTATGATTGCGAAAAAGGGGTTTCATTTTGTTTCGTATAATATATTCTATTGCCATATCGCGTATTCGTGTGCAGTACAAATTATTATTTAGGCTTCTGCCTACACTACACGACCTTCGTAATTCGACAATTTGTGTGCTTAATAATTCAATTATTGAAACAATAAACGGAATTAATAGGCACATCTGCATTGAATATGTTAAGACCCAGACGCGATGTTTGAACTTGGCTAAACTAAACTTTGGTGTTGTTAAGGGCTTATTGTTAATTCAGTTTATTTAGAAATAATCGGCCAAGTGCGAGTCGGACTCGCGCACGAAGGGTTCCGTACTAGTATAGAGCGAAAGTAGACAAAAAATTGTGTTTTTGTATGGGAGCCCCACTTAAATATTTATTTTATTCAAATTTTATTATTAATTATTAAAGTACAAATATAATTAAGGACTTTTTGAAAATTTCAAGCGCCTAGCTGTTACCATTATTGATTGCGAGCAAAAAATAGCAAAAAAATCGCGTTTGTTGTATGGAAGCCCCCATTAAATATTTAATTTCTTTTGTTTTTAGTATTTGTTGTTATAGCGGCAAAAATATACACAATCTGTGAAAATTTCAAAAGTCTAGCTATAGCGGTAGTTACCGCCTGGAGACACACAGACAGACGGACAGACATCGAAGTCTTAGTAATAGGGTCCCGTTTTTACCCTTTGGGTACGGAACCCTAAAAAGGAAAAAAAAATTCGTTGTTCTTTATAATAATATTATCTTTTATAACATCGGTACAGTACTTATTACTTATATCAATGTGTTGTTGAATGCATAACTCCATGCTATTAATTCAGATGCTATTATAATACGTGTTAAGAATTAAGATACACGTTTAAAATTACTATTTCTGTAACCTCTTCATACTTGCTGTACTATATTTTTTCTCTTGAGAACGGACATTTTTATTCACAGTTACCTCATACCTCAGCTTCTTTCAGCCTAAGTATATATCTTTAAATATATACCGTGTACGGTACAATATATTTATTATTTACATATATATTGTAATACATAAATTATCGTTTATGCACGCCATGACTATCAGAAAATCACTCCAATCAAATGAGCTAAATAAATACAGTAAATCGATAGTAGTCCACCGCGGTGACCCCACAACCATTATTCATTGCTTCCGCGTCTGAAAATGGGTTGCAGGTTAACCATGGCCTGTTCAGCTATCACAAACCTATTAACCGATTTGTGTGCCCTATTTACGTTTTGCTGGCAGTTAACGAGATAATGTAATATTTTTTTGTCAAGCAGCTATATGAGTTTAGATTGTTGTAATTTTTAACTATATTTTTTTTTAACTACAAACAATTAATTGTTACTATTTAACTGTTATTTTCAAGTGATACTTAGGAGTAAGGGCCTGTTTCACCACTTCCTGATAAATGCAGAAAAGGCTATCCACCACATAACTTGACAGATGAAGTATGGAGTACTATGGACAATCTGTCAAAAAAGTTGCGGATTTATGAACTTTATCAGGAAGTGGTGAAACAGGCCCTAAAGATATTATTTATTTATTCGAAAAATACTCCAGTCTCCAAGGTAAAAAAATGACATACCTAATATTATCTGTAACATTTTAACAATAAGTTGTTTCCTTGACAAACTGTTACGTATTGACCTGGAAAGTAGTGGGGTGAAAAAGTTCTAGTTCATTTAAGCAGGTCTGTGGGGGCGCACAGTACACCACATTAACTCTAAACGATTGGTTGTGACGTCACAATACTAATTACAGGCTATTTTCCCATAAATCACATGATTTGGTCACATGAGACTTGATTGTATGTTCTATTAGAGAAGTTGATTCCTAGGCAGATGGAGGACCTACGTAGTTTAGTCGCTTTACGTCAAACCCAGCCGACAGATTACAACTGTTACAACCATTGGATTGAAATAACTTGTATTATTGATTTTTACTTAATATATTAATTGAAATAACTTATTCATGAATAACTATAAAATGATAACATCGAGGAAATTGAGTCCTAGGCAGTTGACAGATCAACGACATTTGGTTGGATCATGTCAATTCAATTTTAATTGTGATCTGTCAGCTGGGTTTGACGTAACGCGACCAAACTACGCAGGTCCCCCAGCTTAGGAATCAACTTCTCTGATAGTACATAATAAAACTTGATGATCCGACAAGCGTCGTTTTGCCATAATGGTTTAAGTATGTTAGGCGCGATTCGCGCGAGTTTGTTTGGAAAATTACAAAAGAGTTTTTTAATTTTTAATGTTGGCAGACAATAGACATTAAAATATTTATTTGTACTTTCATGTGTTTACCATCGTAGTTTGTAAGCTACAGAGCTGATTATGACGAGTATGAAAATACTGTCGGAAAAGGGTACACGATAGAAAATTATCTTATTAGTACGGATGTACTCATATTATAAATGCGAAAGTGTGTCTGTCTGTCTGTTACCTTTTCACCCCCAATCCACTGAACCTTTAGAGTCCCGGGAAAGGACATAGGATACTTTTTATTCCGAAACAATGTACAGTTCCCGCACGATACAGGGTGTAACAAAACTGAGTAATAATAGTTTAGGGTGTGTATGTGTTCCTTGTAGAGAGTTCAGTGTGAAAGTAGCAGAGCTGAAAGACCAATTTTTTGTGATTTCTTATCTTTATGGACAAGCGCTTCAACTTCACGAGTTTCCCAGTACACAATTGAAAAAAATTGCTCTTTCAGCGCTGCTACTTTTACAGTGAACTATATACACGTCACTCATACACACCCTAAATTATTATCACTTACTTTTGTGACACCCTGTATATCTGCATGAACAAAAAGTTGCGGGCAAGATCTAGCGAAGATATAAATTAAATTCTATCACATACCGCATATTATATTTATTGTGAGACACTCAGACAGTAATATTGTCTTATAAATATCTGCAGCTAAACGAAATTAAATACATTCATCTTTTGTTTTATTCTCAAAGTCATATCAAAGTTATAATATGAAAGAAAATGATAAATAAAGATTTGAAAATACTACTCAAAAAGGATTATTATAACTGTATTTTAAAAAGATAAAACCGACTTCAAAATTGTATGTAATTGGAAATTAAAACTCCATCTCCAAAACTACTGAACCGATTTTGATGAAACTTGCACTGTTCCTTAAGTTGAACAATACGTCTTAGTACAACAAAAAAATAATTACGTAAATCGGACATGTAGTTCCGGAGATATGCGAACACAAACATAAAAATATACATAAATACATACATACAATTTTGAAATTCAGACGCTGATATAGACTAACATAATATACCTACAAAAACTTTTTTGATGTTGGTTAAAAAGGTATAAAACTTATGTAAATGTTAAACGAAGGTTAGCGTCTTCGCTCAGCTCATCTCAACTCAAACGCAGTTAGGCGCAATTTCTTCGAATCAGCGCGAGCAAATCTCATAGCGAAGTCTGGAATCTAGATTATCCCACTTGACCTAAGCACTAACTCGGGTTCCTAACGTTGTTTATTATGCCACTATTGTTTGAAACACGAGTAATTGTTTAGAAGCCTTTTTATTGCTACCGATTCGATTCTATTCAAAAGGTTTCTCATAGTAATATTTTTTGAAGTGGACAAGTACAATAGAGTGCGTCATAAAGCTACAAAAGCCTGGCTATAAATAATAAATGTTTAAAGAATATAATATTGAAAAATGTCACTAAACTCGCTATAGTAAAACTCTATTTGTTTTACTATAGCGAGTTTAGTGATATTTTAACTACCAATTTAAGTAGGAGAGTCAATTCCTTAATTCTAGTGAATAAACTTCATTTACTTAAATGGTTTTTTTTATTTAATTTTGAAGGACACTAACCCAAATAATTACTCTGTATATTATTATATCATTATAAATACGAAATTTAATAAAAAAACATACAATATGATCATAGAAGACCTCAAAGTTAGAAGCCGAAAAGTGGAAATTATTTTATTGACACGGGCGAGCGCACTCAACTGAAAACATAATACGAAAGCGATTGATTACAGACGAATAAATTCATACATTCGTATATTTTAGAGATTATAATTATTTTCATCATGTAATCTAATTTGTAAGCGATAGAATACGATACAATATAATATACTTAGTTGAAGTCTGATCCGGCCTCATTTCTTGGTAATATTATGTGAAAATAGAATACACTAAGACAGGTGATAGCACCATGTAAATTAAAAGGTCATTAGAATTTTAACTACTATTTCATTTATCACTATTCACTAAAGAATTAACTTAAGATATAGGTAGGTAAGTACCTATTCCTCGTAATAAAACAAAATAAAAATATTATATTTATTGTATTGTACGTATCACCCAAGTAAAGCAACACTATGCCTAAATAATCAACTATAGGTTATAGTGAAACATTAGGCGGTGATGTATATATTATGCGGGAGTAGGTACCTACTGGTTCATTACACCTGACGTGAAAACGCGATTAATGCGCTGCGTACATCATGATGTGGCCAGGGCAGGGGTAATAAACCTTGAGAAATGTATGTTCCTTCATTGATAGAAACTAGAAAGATTTAAGTGTACATACAAAAAGAAGGCCTTTGCATCTGTTGCGGATGATTTATACAGTATTTTCAGAGCGAAGAAGTAACCACTCTTCAAATACTGTAGTGCCTGAGACAAGATTTTAAAATGTCCGTATCGTTGCCCAAGCACATACGGCATTATCATCAAATTTTCATAACATAGTCCGCCTAGTTCAGAGGAATGAGCAGGTAAATACGTCTCGGACCATCTATGTACGGGTTTCCTTACGTTATTTTCCTTCAACGTACGCAGCGTCCGAATTATGTACTCGAGATCTGAAAATGTCTTATTATTACACGCCTCCATCCGGGATATAACCTGCACCTCTCGAGGTCCCCACCAAAGGTCTACCCACTTTTTAAACTTTTATTATATGGGCAAATTCTCATGAATCGTCATCCAGCGTCATCCCTGAGGCACTTAGCCAAACAAATCACAAAATATTCTTTCAGCTCTGCCACTTTCACAGTGAACTCTGTGGAACACATACACAATTACACACCCTAAACTGCTATTACTTTGTTTTGCAGCCTGTATGTGAGATATTCGACCTTCTAACTTGCTGACAAGTTCAGCTGTCGAAGGCAAATTGAACTGTTAATTGGTACGAGCTGATGTAAAGTTAGTGTTGGTCAAATGAAGGTCGACTTTTCAATTTTCAGATAAATTTACAGATAGGCACTAAAAAGGAATATTTTTTGTCATTCGTTAAAAGCGTAGGTAGCAAGTAACAGTACCTGTTAATTACTTCGAAAACTTGTCAAGTTTTAAATAATAATAATTAATAATTCACAAGTTTTTGAAGTGTAAGTTTTATGCACTTTTTTCGCAAATAATATTTAGATATTACAGTTAATATCTGACGAATTTTCTATCAGTTCTAAGTGTTACTGCATTATATTAATTAATGATTTAGTTATTAGTTGATAAAATAAAAGTTTTACTGCGATCCTGATTTTTGGACACTTTAAAACATGCTTCCTCTTCAATTTAATTACGGTCTACAAAAGGTACAAGTTTTATACTATCGAACAGGCTATTTCCATCACCAATAGTTTAATTCTATGCAATTCCTTTAAGCTTATCATATTGTTATTCTATGCGCTTATGAAATTAAAATAATTAACTTTATTAGAGGTTTACGTTGAGCTGAATGTTATTATGATGAATAGTTATAGGACTGTGCATTAATCCCGGTGTGATATACGAGTCTAAACAGTCGGTACACAGCTGCACTTGTTTAACTAATTACTCTGATGAGTTATGATAGAGCCACGAATAATTATTTTTAAGTATCTTATAGTTAGTCAAGCCTCAGAAAAGGAGCATGTACAACTAGCTTAATAAACTCCAAGAATTGTAATCATTGGTACAAAATCCAAACTAATATTATAAATGCGAAAGTGTGTCTGTCTATCGGTCTGTTTATCTGTTAGCTCTTCACGCCCAAACCGCATAACCGATTTTGCTGAAATTCGGTATGGAGAATTGGAGATACTTATAGTCGCGGGAAAGGACATAAGTAAGTACCATCGAGGAAATTGATTCCAGGCAGTTGACATACCTACGTCATTTGGTCGGATCATGTCAATTCCATGTTATAGGTCTACCAGGATCTGATGGCTGACACCAGATTTTCAAAAAATATCCTTGATCATTGGATAAATTTCTATATTAATTTGCGTGTTTAACGCCCAGAATCAGCCGCTATAAGGATAAAAAAGGATCAAAATGTTTTATTTCAATTACCCCAGTATTGCTAGAGTCAATTTATTTTCTCACTTTTTGCCATCAGATTCTGGTAGACTTATAATTATTGCTGGGTTTGACGTAACGTGACCAAACTCTCTAGATCCCCCATCTGCCTACGGATCAATTTCTCTGATAGTACATAATACTTATCCTGGAAAAATGTACGTTTCCCAGTTGCGAGTGTCATCTAGTATACAAATAAAATTCGTAGACGACTCTACTTAAAAAAATACGACTTGGTCCCACCTCTGTATAAGATAGTTTTCATCACGGAACGAAAATTCTAATGATAAAGTTACGTACATACGACGCATTCCTGCGGTTTTAATGAAAGGTGATGTTGATGGATGCAAATAATTATGGGGAAAGGTTCTCCCCACTACTCCTCACTTTTCCCCTCTCCTACCCCTGATCTATGAGCGCAGACAATAAAGCAATTAACCTAACGAGCGTTTCCCAGTGGATGGTAAGTATTCTTCTCTGCAACATCAGAAAAAAAAATAGAAAAAAATTAACCACAGATAGAAGTCTGGCTTTTTATCCAACAGTAGTGAAAAGTAAGAGTTTTATTTTTGTGTTTTATGTCCGCTGTAGTCTCTAAACTGATTGTATTTTTGAATAAATTATTTTATTAATATATTATACTTATAGTAAGCTGTAAGTGATGTTTAATTTAAATTAGTTAAAAACGCATTTTAGTGATTTCTTTTTTTTTGTAATGCGAAATAATTATTGGTGAAAATAATATTAATTTTATTGTTAAAATTTTACGTTTACGGCTAGTAGAATAATTTCTCGTCGTTATTTGACAAATGAACAAACTTAAGAGAAGTATTAAACTCTAAAGTTTTAGAGCACCTGGACTTAATTAAATATTTTAAATAATTATTTGTACGGATATTTCAAGTTGGAAGTTGGAAACGAAAAGTCCGAAGTTGTTACAAGTAACTACAATTTGAATTCGAATTAATTGAAAGTTTAAGTTTAATTGTTCTAACATCGAAAGTATTTTCTTAATTTTTAAATTCACTTCCGCTGTTTTAATCCATTGTTGATAAAGCTAAAGATCAGCGTAGATGCTATCAAACAGAACAATAGTAATAATTTATTTAGAAACAAATTAGGTAATTGAACGCAATTTTACAGTTTTGTTATACTTAGACCAAAATCCAAATCGCATCATTAGGGTCAATTGATCAATTCAGACCACAACGCGACGAGGCGAGGTGAGGCGCGACGCAGCATAAAATATGGATTTGACAGATTTCAATTGCGTGAGACGTCTTGCGAATCAACACAACAATAAATATCTTCACAGCAAATATCATAATTCATAAGTTATCATTTTCAGAATTTTAATCTTAAACAGGTAACAGACGCATTTTAATATTAGTACGGATTCGTGTACCTTGTGAAAATCCAAAATGAGCCCACCACACTGCACCCAGTGACGGATTAAAACTACTCGATGCCCTAAGCAATCCATGCCTGTGGGCCCCCATATCCATATGTCAAATAAAATCGGTCTTTGAACCTTTACTCTTCTGGTGCCCCCTTAGACGTGATGTCCTAGGCAATTGCTTAATTTGATTAAGGGTTAATCCGTAAGACTGCACCCGATGCACAATGTAATCAATTAGATATATTACGGCAAAAATACCCTTTGGAAACAGGTAATTAAGGCTCGATTCATAACTGCTTGGCTGCTACACCGTGAAATCACAAGCAATTTTATACGCGGCGCAATTTAAATAAATCGTTACATACAATAATTGCTCGTGATTTCGCAGTGTAGCGGCCAAACCGCTCGTTCGCGCGGACGCGTATAATTCCAGCGTACGAGTGACAATTATTTCAGTAATTGCGATGCTATTAGAAGAATAGAGGATACACCAAAGGCTAGAGAAATTAAAAAAAAGTATGTGTAATATCTATAGCTGTCTCCCTTACCTCCAGCCTATACCACAGAGCGCGATAGAGACAACTGCAGAAAATCAACGATTCGTTCAGAAATCAGGAGGATTCCTTCTCCAAAACTTAACCGATATAAGTACTTTTTTCATTAAAGATTAAAGAAAGGCTTGAGCTGTGTTCCTATGTTTTATTTCTTTTGTATAATCTAGCCAAATCTGTTTTCTGGATGTTTGAACACAGCGGAAAATCTGGCCATGTTTTGGGCTTTTGAACGATCATAATATCTTATTTAATAATTAAATTATGAAAAAAAAAAGAAAAGATAGGGACATTGTATTAGTGGCCGTAGATATTCAGGAAAAAAATTATAACTCTACCGGCACTATCCCGGGAGGAAACAGGGGACAACGTTTGTATGGAAAAAAGGGCGGTGTGGAATCCTCTTAAAGTTATCGATTCAATTATAAATATTGAGCTCGACAGAAATGTTTTCATACGTGCCACGCGGATTATTCTTCGCTCGAAATAAACATACTGATATCACATATTAAGCAAATTTAATTACTCTGGGTAAGGAAAAAGGTTTTGAACAGAAGTGTCCCTGTCCCGAAACAATTTATTAAGTTAGCGTCCATTTTACACCGTCGAAATACTATACTGAGAAAAAGTAACGCTCATACATCTACCGTTTTGATTTTGGTTCCTTTACGTACACAAAAATATAACAATAATAAAGATAGTTCTTTGAAAATACGAATAACTGAAAAGTTTTCATGTTAGAGTGCAGCACTAGCGTATAGACTGTAAACCAAAAGTTTTGTCAGACGTTCGACAATTTTTCTATCAGCTATATTCTTGTACGATATGTTCAACGTGTCGGTTCATTATTTACGCTATGTGCTGGTAGCGCCCTCTGCTCGACCTTTGCGTAATATTCCCTATTATGAATGAACGTCAAAAACAACTGTTGTCAGAGACTTATAAATATTAGCAAAATAGACAGAACTAACTAGTAGTGTTGGTAAAAATAGCGTTAGCAATAATAATTAATTGTTAAATTCCCATTAGCAATAATTAAATTAATCGTACTTGCTATAAAATACGATTGCCAATATTATCGTGTCTAACAATAATCTGCGATCATGATAAAAATCACGTCCGTGCTGCTAACTGTTAATGAATTGCTATTTTTCACTCGATGCGAAATAATACTCGACGCGAGCGGTGCGATGCGAAACGATAATTCACGATGCCGCGGTTTTAGCGAATAGCAAAGCAATATAACACTTAGCATGCTGTGACATCAAAATTAGCATGCTTATGAAATTAATAGAAAATAGCATTAATTCCCATTACTACTAACTAGTTAATTCTGTCTATTATGATTATGATATGAGGTTACCCGCCGCGGCTGTAGTCTTTTCGTGGATCCATATTATTTTGACAAAGTCACGTTTTTTAGTGTAGTGTTTCGACGGTAGTCAGGTTAATATAATAATATGGGCATGGCGCAGGTCGGATACAGCCTTATCAGATGAGCTAGTAGCCCAGTTCGCCCACTCCTTAGTAAGGTCAACAAGAAACATCATTATGTAATGTAAATAAAGCTGGTAAGCTCTAACGTAGAGGATCAAGAAAATGTTTGATTTAGCAGATCTATTAATTATTATATTTAGTTTCTTTCCCGCTTGCTAATATACACTGTATTCAAAATCCGCTGTCATTGTTTTTCATATGGCTTTTCCAATGTGGTAGACAGAGACAAGCACGTCATCTTATATGACGATATCTGTGGCTCAATTGGTTAAGTGTGTGGCAGCTCAAACCGGAGGTCGCGGGTTCGAATCCCGCCGACGGAACAAAATGTTTTCAATGTTCCCGGGTCTGGATGTGTATTAAATATGTGTATAATATAATAAAATTCTTAAATATATGTATAGTGTAAAAGTATTAAATATATTTCCGTTGTCTGGTGCCTGTAACACAATTAAGTCCTTCAGGTACTTAGCATGGGGCCCGACTGACGTGGTTGAAGCGTCCAAAGATATTATTACTATTATTATTATTGTATTATTATAGTTGCTCGCTGTTTAAATACATTTTAAGGTGACGCCTTGATAATTTGGCTGTAGCGATGTCCATTTTTCTCAGCAATGACTAAAGCTAAGAAATTAAAGTTCACTGTCAGTATTCATCATGTCTTTGTCTTTGAATTACCCATAGCATAACACGATTGGTCAACTTTTATAACACAGAATAATCAATCAAAAAGACCTCTGTAAAAAAGGGATTCCTATTTTGCCAACAGAGGAGAGTGTTGAGAGTGAGAGGAGCTTCCAAAATTTGTACATAAATTGGTTCTAGTATACACTTTAATTTGTCCATAGCTTATATGAAATGTATTCATGGTTTTTAAATTACGCGACAAAAACCATTTTGTCGCTACGCCCTTTCCATTTTTTTGCTGTTCCATTGCTTGTTTTCTATGAGAGGCCGGGCCAGCCTCGCATAGAAAACAAGCAATCTAAAACACATCCAACACGGTTTTTTACTTTAACATGGCGTCACCTTAAAAGGGCATTGTTTACTAGAAAATTCCGCCGCCGCTTTAAAATATTATGTAATTTATTAAAAACCTAATAATATTATACACACACACCGTTACACCTCGTAAAGTTATATTATTTAGAATGTATTAGCATTTTGTCAAGTCTTTACTTACAGTAATTTCTTAAAGCTTTTTAATAAAGTGAAAATATATCAACTGGCGTCCCTGTGACTGTCGCCAGAAGATCTTATAAAACGGCGCTCGTGTTGCATACTCAATGAGTAAATGAGAGAAGAGTCAAAAGTCAATCCATGCTTGTATAAAGTCTGTCAGTCAGTCTTTCCTTCTTTCTTCCTGTCCGCGCTAAAACCGCTATCGATTTTAGTTAATTTGGCATGGACATAAATAGGGTGCATCAGCTCAATCTTAAGGTGATTCAGTTTTTCCCTGATCTTTACATAGAATAATTTTGACTGATGAATAATTTGTCAAAATCCTCTTGAAAAATTTGTAAAATATATTCATAACTATATGTACCAACGAGGAAATTGATTCCTTGACAGTAAACAGACCAACGTCATATTTTGGTCGGATCATGTCAATTGACAACATTTCAAAAATTTTAAGCCTTAAAATTAAAAATACCGTTTCTTTAGTTTCTTTTCCTGATATCAAAAAAATATTCAAAAAATTTTTATATTGCTTATTTACTGAGAAAATAAAGAAAAACTGAAAAATACGCTGTGACGTCATACTTACGGCATGTCAGACATTTTTTCTTTGCCTGGTGTAAAAGCGTTTTAAAAAAACATCATGAAGCATAAAAAAAACAGTCACTGTCAACAATGACATTTCTACATACGAAAGTACCACGATGACATTGACAGACGTCCTAATAAACGTAACAAACTTACACTGACATATTTTTTCTTTTGTAAACTGTAATGGAATTAACCGTTCAGGCGTAAGTATGACGTCACTTGGCGCTTACGTCTCTTTAGAATACGAAGGATTAAAATCTATTTTTTAGGTATCTTAAAAACATAATTTTGAAAAAGCAAGAAACATGTGTCGCCTTATTTTAAGTCTACTTTCTTATAAAATAATAAAAAAACCATGTTAAAATTTTGAAATGTTGTCAATTCAACGTTAATTATTGTGATCTGTCGGCTGAGTTTTATATAACGCGACCAAACTACTTAGGTCCTCCATCAGCCTAGGAATCAACTTCTCTGATAGTACCATACCTATATGTACCTACTTTATTGTAAATTAAAAAATGAGCGCACCTGGGACTTCTATTTATACGATAGAAATTAGAAATTAACAAGCGATATTACGTCTAATGTTCAGCAGCAGAAAGCTCAATCTCGCGTAAGTGGGTCTAGCGCAACTGCGCTGGCAAATATACTAATGAAGGGCCCTCGACTGTTCTGTCTCGCAATATTTTAACTTTAAGTGCACTCCAATACCTTAATTAAAAATTCAATACGTGCCGAAGAATTTTATGCCGTTAATAAATAGCAAGCCATTGGAAACAGTTGAAATACAGTTCGTTCTTAGTAATTGTTTTGTGCGTTTGATAAGTTTAAGTTAAGTTGTGTAAAACCAATAACGAATTTTATCATACTTCATTATATAACTAACTTATGGCCTTCTCCTTATTTAAATACTATATCCAGGATCAATTACCTTCAAAGTGCTGTAGAGACTATAAATAAGTGCCGGAAAACCTGGTAGCCAGACAGACAAGCCAGAAATTGGCCTGCCGAAAATAAAGAAAGTACCTAAGTACCTACTTGTGTTTTTTTTTGTTGCCGTCATTAGACTCGTCTGCGCTTACCCATACGACCTACACCGAGTTGAGTGTCCTCGGCCGAACACAATATCTATAGTAAACATGCCCAGTGCACGGCCGAGTGCACTGTATCACCAATTTACTTGGTAGGTGTAATCAGGCCCTTAATGCTTGCCCGTTTATGCAAAAACCCTGACAAAATTCGGATCCTTTTTTATTAAGCGCCTAACTAGGCGATGAAGCTGTATGTTTAGCTTAGGAGGCCCTCCCAACCCTAATCGGACAATTTACGCAGATAGGCTCAAGTGGACCTTAAAGATTAAAATTATACAAAAATGCTTTTAAACCAATAAATCTCGATACTGTTGTTATTTGTGTCAAGATTACACTTTAATACTTCGATCGCGGATTCTTGGAAATATGTCGTTGTTCTCGCGGCCGCATGTGGCCACTTGGGAGTGTAAGTATTAATAACGGCTCTCATTTTAAACGAGATTAAACTTATTGACGAATATCCGATCTTCTGCTAGTTTAATTACCAAAAATTAATTACAGCTTATACTATTTTGAGCTAGCTATAAATAAATGATACGATTCGCGCTACCTTGTTTCCCGCCGCGCGCAGTAGGACGTACTATGAAAAGCGCGTCTGGGTTACGGTCAGAGGAAATTTTTGGAAAATATAAACTACTTAGGCCTAGTATATATTATTATATTATTATAAGTTGTAATAAGTGCTATTTTCAGAAATAAACTTATATTATTTTTTTATCAATAAACTAGCTTTTGCTCGCGGCTTCGCTTGCGTGAAATGTGGGTATATACGGGGATGCGTGTGTATGTACATTCTGCCCGCTCACCTTTAAAAAATAAAGATATCAAGGTGCTTTGTTCTATACATGATAATATAATAAAATCAATTACTACCATCTCAATGACATTAGGAAGGGCCATTAGTCTGTAATAATAGATTTTACAATTCGCGCCGATCGCCCTCTAATTGCCGATTGTCGGAAGTCTTATCGGAGAATTTCGGTGATTATCACCGCCATCTGGTAATTGACGACTTTTATTTCAATTTGGGATTATTTAACCCTCGATCATTAGGCATCATCAAAGGGCTTCTTTCTTTAGGCTTTGATATTCAAAATTTTGGAGAGTTAGATGTAGACTACAGGGTTAAGTTATTAATTAGCATAGTGTTAAGGTTGGTAATGGTTCGTAATTCTTATGATTGATTTTGACAAAACATGAAAAAAGTAAGAAGTAATTAAGTCGGAATAAGTTAAGTCCAGAAATAAAAATAAAGACTTACTTTGACTTGAAATTTAGTAGGTCTGCGATCTACCTATAAGGGTGAAGCCAAACGAGCGTAATTTGTGAGTCGTGAGCCGCAGAATTTCGGCCGGGCAGAATTTCTTTTCATACAAATCACGACTCACAAAATTACGCTCGTGGGAATCAAACAGGACTTTTGTATGAAACTGAATGCAGCAGAATTCTGCCCGGCAGAAATTCTGCGGCTCACGACTCACAAATTACGCTCGTTTGGCTTCACCCTTAATAATAATAATTAATTCCTCTGTTAGCACACAAGTTTAATATAGTCTGGTTATAGTAATTTCTAACCTACGCACGTCATATTAACAAAAACATAATATTGCTAGATTATCAGCTGATATCGTTAAGTCACCTCTTAACAAGTTGGCTGAACTTGTCCACTGGGGAAATTGTTAACTACTTAACTAATAGTGTGATAGTTATACTAACAGTTCCCCGTCACGTTTGTTTTAGATATTATATGAAACTTTATCTCCAGACCAAAAACTTGTCATAATAATATAACGAGACGAAATATTGTGTTAAAACTTTGCGATAAAGTCAATGCAAAAGAGAAATGCAGTAACTAGCTGAAGTTAGTCGCTTTATGTTTGTGTATTGTGTACATACTATCTATATTCTATACCTTTTGTAGACCTAATGTCGATTTTACAAAGGTCGCAGCAGAGGGCGCTAACGCATACAGTAAAAAATTCGACCAAAATCCGACATGTTGCACACATCATATCAAAATATTGACAGAAACGTTGCCAAAAAATCGTGGACAAATAATATTATATGAATTTATACAGCCACGAAATTATCCATATTTTTTATCGTAGCTTTTATAGGCCGATAGTTTAACAGCCTATTAAACCATTTATCGGCATCATCCGCATCTTAAACACGTATGTACAATAGGAACGTGACCTAAAAACTTTGAGATAATGAAATAAACCTTTAGTTACATAAAATATGATGAGTGATGACTAGAGATCGGAAATTCTGGCGCTTAAATACGGAATACCTGAACTTACACAAAAAGTCGACGAAGGAATTACGCGGACACTCCGTTCAACCAACAATTTTGTAAAATCTTTTAGTTTTTTGTTTTTTATGTACTTTATACTTAATATATATTATATTACTAGTAACTACTAGTATATAAATATTTGGCTCCTATTTTAGTAAATCAATAATTAATATTGATTATTAAAATATTGTGTTTTCACTATTTCCATATTTTATTAGATATGTATTGAAATGTTACTAAACTTAACAAAATTTAAAGAAAAATCGAACTAGGAATGGCATCTTGTGGTATTTTGAGAAATTTTATAATATTATTAACGATATACGGAAAGTCATATCCATAGTTTTCTTTCGTCACATGAAGTTTAGGTATAATAGCGCTGGAATTTCCGATCTATAGTGATCACATAGAAATAGTGCATCATAATATTTTTACGTTACGCTTCGTTCTTTGTTGGACCCTTCCCTTCATATTCTTATAAAAGAGTCTCATGCGCTACCGACTTGTAACTCTCTTCTCATAAAAGTCAATGTCGCTCGTTTGAAGCGGTATCGATGTTACATTAAAAAGGTGGAATTAGGGTAGAAATTAGAATATTTAAATATTTGAAATCTGTCCCGTCTACGAGTACAGATACAGAGCCGCATGCGTTGTCGACATAAATGTGTTCGTTGGCCGTTTGCATTCTAATTATCGACTCTGGCTCACGCGGAATAAAGTTTAAATTTCAACGAAACCTGACGATTATTTATGTTGACCGCAGACGGCTATTTCCGCAATGAGGCGACATATCTCTTGATGATAACACACAATATGATGATGAAGAAGTATCTATTTGTCCTATTATAATATGTTGCACAGGGTGGAACAAAGCAAAGTTCCTTTAAAATATGTATATATATTATAGAGTTCACTGTGAAAGTATCAGCGCTGAAAGAGCAGAAAATGTATTTGTTATTTGTATGGGCAAGCGCCCCAGCGAGGCGTCATCACTTTTCCCATACAAACGTAAAAAAGTTACTTTTTCAGCGATGCTACTTTCACAGTGAACTCTTATACAGAAGACACATACACACCCTAAAGTATTATCATTAAGTTTTGTTGCACCCTGTATAGAGGTAACAAAGTTAGGTATTTGTTTTGTGATTTGCATCGTTTTAAAAGTCGCGTGATAGACGCTGACAAAATAGTGTTTCTACTTTAGGTTAAGTCTTCTTACTACTATATGTAAATCGTTTTGGATGACACAGACATTAAACGTGGTTAAAACGCGATTTTAAAATTCTTATAATTAGCATTTTTATATTTACTCTTTTTTTTTTAAATAAACTCAATAGGTTATGTATTTTTACAAAATGCGTCCTTATATTTTATTTCGAATCCAACAAACATATTTGGATGAAACTTGTCAGTTGGCAAGGTGCCCTAGATTTACACACGGAATACGTTAAAGTTGTCCTATGTTAAAGTTATATGAACTGGAGTTTGGATATACGAACACAACTTTTGATTTTGACGAAAACATCAGTTAAGTTTGATATTAAATGTTTTAAATTTATTTTGTTTGATCACTAAAATCATATTTTGCAAAAACGAAGTAAACATTATGTTTTTAAGTTGGCTGGTAGCCGCTGGTAGCGGTAAGAGCGCTAACTTATAGAATTAGTTACTAATTATAATATTATTAATTAGTGTTTTTTAATTGATGGGGATGATCTGGGGAAGTTTTTCTTTTTATAGTTTTTATACTTTAAGTTTGTATATATTTGTATATTTTAGATAGATTGTTGTTATCTATTATAATTAATATTTTATTTGCTTTTAGCTCAATCCAATTTAATTCTTAATTTAAACTCAACATAATATATAATGAATTACATATTTAAATTAAAAATTTCTTAAATGCAAATCAAGAATTTATATTATATTATAAATAAAATACATGACATTTGTTCGTGCGCAAATCCGTTGCGCAAAGGCGCTCGGGAACCGTATATTTTTCGGGATAAATATTTTTTAAGATACTTACCGCTCCGGGGCTTACCTGGCCCAACACGTCTCCCTGGCCATTCAGCGCGGTAACACGGCCAGTGTGATGGGGACGTTTGAGTATGGTACGCTGCGGGGTGGCCTTTTTGATTAAGATCTTTAGTTTTTCCTCCTTTTTTTATTCTAATTATTATCATTGTTAAATTATTTTTTAGTAGATTGTAGATTATTGTTATTGTAAATTTTGTATTCTATTAAGTTACCTTAATTATAACTAATGGCTATTAATGTTACTTAGATTAGATTAATTATTATTGTTAATACAAGTCCCATTAACTGTTTTAATACCATTAAAAATAAAATTGATTATATTTAAATTAATAGACATGTTGTAAATAAATTTTAAACAATGTTAGTAAATAGATACTTCCTATATCCTTAAAGATAATCTATAGTCTATAACTATCAAAATCGGTTTAGTGATATCTAAGACAAGCAGACAAACTGGCAGACAGACAGACGAACAGACATACCTACCTACTTTCGAATTTTTAATATTAAGTATAGACAACTAAGGACTAGTTACAACTACAATCTGAATAAATAATAATAGATAAATAATAATAGATGAGTTCAAACGATTTAATAGGTCCATTTGAATCTGGAATAAAAAATTATAAATTCACGATACTTAGGTGTAAACTGTCACACCTTTTTGAGGTTTAAAAAAAGGATAAAAAAATATATAAAATCCATTAGTTCGAAATTCGAACGGGCTCGTGTGTGGGACGGGAATTCCCAACTGGGTTTGAAAGTGACAATTCTGATTGGTCGTTGAAAGGTTGAAAATACATTTATTGGTTTTTATGATAGCGAACCGATACGTAGATGTAAACTGTGTACAAGAACTTCAATATAGGAAAAAATACTATACAAAGGTCAGAGCAGAGGCGCTACTAGCATATTATATGGTTAGTGCAGTAAATATTAATAATAATTAAGTATCGATTATTATTATAACCCCGACCAAAATACGGCATGACGACGTAAAACGTCGATTTTGTGGAGATTTCAATTGTTCAATTCAAGTATCTCAAAATGTTGCTTGAAATATCGGATTACTTTAAATACTTATTTAACGGCCCCACTCAGAGACATTTAATGACGATTAAACTAAACTTACAATTAATTACAATTTAATTAAATAAATTTAATGAAACACAACCCGGGGGTATATGGGACTCCCGGCCTAATTGCCTATCCTGATCAGTGATCACCAATTACAACTACCTCCCTGATAATAAAAAAAATATGTTACACAATAAACCTATTCTAATATCCATACTAATATTATAAATGCGAAAGTGTGTCTGTCTGTTACCTCTTCACGCCCAAACCGCTGAACCGATTTTGCTGAAATTTTGTATGGAGATACTTTGAGTCCCGGTAAAGGACATAGGATACTTTTTATCTCGGAAAAATGTGCGGTTCCCGCGCGTTAAACTAATTTTGGCGCAACGGAGTTGCGGGCGTCATCTAGTAAATTAATATTTGTCTCTGATTGCGGCAGTTAAACTTGTGCTAACTTTACGCTTCCATATTACACTCACAAATGAAGAATACACCATAACCGAATAAAACATTGCAGCACGAAACACAGTATATTCTATTCAATACTTATATATAATATATTTAATGTAATAATATGTATTATGAAGTCCCAGTCCCAGTGAACTGCATGTCAGTTTAAAACTTTCCCTGGACTTCTACGAATATTTTAAAACTAAAATCAGCCCAATCCGTTCAGCCGTTTTCGAGTTTTAGCGCGACTAACACATTTGAAAATCCATTTTATATAATACTAGCTGTTGCCCGCGACTTCGTCCGCGTTAGCATAATATAATGACGGAGATGGATAATTTTCTCCTTTTAAGGTCCCTTACTCAAAGGGTATAAACGGGACCCGCAGCCAAGTAGGCACATATTAATCAAATGATACTCGAAAATTGTATGTTTAGTTTAGGTTACAATCTTTAATAATTTCAGTTTTATCAGTCGAAAATCTAAGAAAATTTCTAAAAACTTTTATCCCCTATTTCATCCCCTTAGGGATGGAATTTATTAAATTCCTTTCTGAGGGGAATGGGGATGCCCACATCATAGTATCTTTATGCATACACAGTCTCAGCCCGATCAGTTTAAATTTGACAAAAGTTTCATGCAAAATTTCATCCCCTATTTTACCCCCTTAGGGGTGGAATTTTTAAAATCCTTTTTTAGGAGATGCCTACGTCATGGTAGCTTTAAGTGCATGCAAAGTCTTAGACCAATCGGTTTGAAATTAACAAAGTTTCATACAAACTGTCAACCCCAATTTCACCCCCTTGGGGGTAGAATTTCCGAAAATGCTTAAATATACATCCATTTAATTTTAATTAGTAACCCAATGATAAAGTTTCATGTTTCTAACTTAAGAAATGACGGACTTTCATTCACACTTTCAACCCCAACTTCATCCCCTTGGGGGTAGAATTTCCAAAAACGCTTAAACACGTATTTATTCATTTTTAATCAATAGCCCAAAAACAAAGTTTCATGTTTCTAACTCAAGAAATGACGGTCTTTCATTCAAACTTTCAACCCCAATTTCACCCCCTTGGGGGTAGAATACGCTTAAATACGTATTTATTTATTTTATTCAGTAGCCCAAAAATAAAGTTTCATGTTTCTAAATTAAGAAATGACGGACTTTCATACAAACTTTCAACCCCTATTTCACCCCCTTCGGATTAAAATTTCCAAAATTCCTTCCTTAGTGGGTGTCTACTTAATAAAACAACCCTGCTCACCAAATTTCGTGGCTGTAACTTTAACAGTTTTTGCTCTGCGATGATGAATCAGTCAGTCAGTCAGTCTGTCAATCAGTCAGGACTTGTAATTTTATATATATTGTTACGAATGCGGACACGTAGTGTCATCTAGCGGCAACCCGGCGAAACCGTAAATCCCCTATTCAATACCAGATGCCGCTACTTGTATGTTTTTGTTTACCTGCGCGTACATGCTCGAATTTTCTCACGGTTGTTTACGTGTTGATGCAAATTGTGGAATGTTCTCGTACGGTCTAGAGCTCGCCTCGACCCGTATAAATAGGGCAGGTAAACACGCCGGGAGCCAGTTTTCGAATGTTTTCGAGTGAGCGATAATCGAGACGTCTTCGAAGTGAGAAACAAGTGACTTAGTGAGTGAACCAGTGCATAGTGTTTGGACCTAGTGCTTAGTGTTTGGACTTAGTGCATAGTGCTTGGACCTAGTGCTTAGTGTTTAGACTTAGTGCGTAGTGTTTGGACCTAGTGAGTTGTGTAACCTAAGTGTAGTGTAAATAAAAGTCTTCAAGAGAGTCACCAGGGGCCGTAGACAATGTATTCTTTCGTTAAAAACGATGACGAAATTCGTTATCAAAATGTATGGGATTTGACATTAGTCTTCGCAAGCGAAATGTCATTTAGCGATGACTTATGTCAAATCGCATACATTTTGATAACGAATTTCGTCATCGTTTTTAACTAAAGAATACATTGTCTAAAGGCCCAGGTCTTTTTCTCCGAATCATCGAACCTTAGCACGTAACAATATTATAGATAAGATAAGATATTAGAGGGCAGACGATTAATATAATATGTTTGAGCCATCGTTTGTTTTACACATCATTTACTCTTGATTGAACACTGGATATTGACTTCTGTCTATGCTATAAATAAAAAGGCTTTCATTGAAACACTTTAAGGTTGAGGGTACCTAAATCTTTACCAACATAAATATTGAAGAATATTCCATGAATAATTTCTAAGCTATTATAATATTGAACGTGAATAAAATAATAATTGATAATAGCCCCCACACTGAGTTCAGTATTGGTGGACGGTGACAACGAACTAAGCAGAAAACATATTTTTTATTATTCATTGAATAATATTTAAGTGTACATTGACATGACCAAGTGATAAGGTTAGGTCAACTTGCATAGTTACAATTAATATTAACCAAACTTAAAAAATATATTGCTACAACGCGGGAATCAAACTTCGATAATCATTTTTTTGATGACCCTAAGGGTCAATTCAGATTTCAATTGCGTGAGGCAACATGCCAATCTGTCAATTCAGTACAAATTTAGAAATGCATCTACGCGTTGCGTTGCGGTCTGTATCAACCCTTAAACGCTGATTGCCCAAGATCGTTTCCTGAATAATCGCATAATGCTATCAATAATATTTATAATATTTATAGCATACATATTTTTCATTCAACCGTAAGCTGTAACACAAAGCAAAACAATTTATGGACGAGGCATGTCAAGTTAAAAAGAACCATCTTTAGACTGCCCCAATTTTGTAGGTCACTTTGACGATTATCATCTTAACATGATATTTTGCTGTCCTTGGTCCGCATAATATTATCGATAATATATATTATAGCTGAGTGTGCGGTCACGCGAAAATTAGTAAAGAAAATATGTAGTAATATGCCTAGCTATAAAAATATTAATATAATATAATATTATAGCTATATAAGTCTGTGACGGGCTTTAACTTGTTGTCGCTTGTTGTTTTCTTTATAAGTGAATGTCATCACAGGTTTTATAGTAGGCAAACACGCAATTCGTCATACAATACCAGAAAATTTGCTGTATCATATTTTGTTGTTCCAAGTTTAAAAAGTCATTACAATTTTAAACACGAACTTCAGCCGACGGCTGTTTAGTAGAGAATAGCTACGCCGTAGAGCGCAGCTACGCCGTAGCGGGTAGCTACGGTACCCGCTACGATTACGCTACGAAGAATTACGATGAGTCAGCAAACAAAATAAATTTTAAATTATTAATAATAATGATTATTATTTTCATGACTCACAATTTCAACATTGTATTATTTAAAGTATTTTTCATATTTTTTAGACTTATAATAGTATGGAAAGATCAAATAAATATATTATTTTGTTTGTAAAACCAGTAAAACTTAGACTTTTTACTTTTTTTACTTGACGGATTTGGATGAATTTATGTGACGTAAAATAAAGAATGGAATAAGGATACTTTTAATATAACGCATACAAAATAAAGCTAATTTTGAGAGGTCGTAAAATTGTTATCGTATTAATTATATATTTTTTTTAGAAAATTATATTTTAAATTTTTTGAAAGATTCCACATTCGGCATTGTTTTGGTCTAGCTTAAAAATATTTTCAAGAGAAGTCTCGGCTGAGCTTTTCTCATACACGTTGAGCTCAAATGCAGGTGGAATAATTAACATCTTTTAATTAACGCGTTAAGGATATGAAAATTCAATTACTTTTTCGCTTATTAACCTGTCCAAACACAAAGTTTAAATATTTTAACTTGTGATTTTACTAAATGTATAATAATTATTAATTTATTGTTAAATATTTTGTATTAAAAGTTATCCTATTTATCAGATTATAATCGCAAAATCATGATAAAGTAACTAAAATTAATTGTTGAAATAACGTCTTATTAAAACATAAATTTTATGACAATTTATTTTACTCCGTCTGTCATTGTAGTTTTTTTTTCAAACAAAATTGTTAATTCATTCACTTTGTAACATGAAACTATTCAAGCAATTTGAAAACTACCTATATAATATTATACATTTTACACTAATTGTTAAGACGTAAAAACGCGCTTTAAACTTTGACCAAACTTCTATAAAAAGTTTTATACACTTCCACGGTTATAATAATATAATAATATATACTCTTATTTATATTTTATACATCTTAAACTTACCTTAACGAGCGTAGTAGTCACGGCATACCGTAAAGTAAACTATTATTGCTGAATTCGCGTCATAGAGCGGGGCGAGCGCTCGACACGACCGCGCGAGGCCTTCTGAACCAGCCCCTAAGTGTAAAGGTGCGCTCACTGAGACAACCTATGTTTGGATTAGGGTGGCGAAGTTTTTAAATTTTTATCTAACTAACGGCTGCACTCAGAGATAATTAAGTAATCAGTAAAATATGTCTATGAGTGCGGCGCAGTAAGGTAATGAAACTCGACTAAGTTTCTAAGATTTTTTTTAAATATATAAAAAGTTTAATATAAAAAAAATTAAGTAATCATTGAAATACTATCTATATCTCTGCGTGCGGCCGTTAGTAAGATAATGCGAGACGATGTCGCAACGCAAAAATTTCATATAGCATAGCACTCTCTACATCGGAAATTTTCACGATGCGATCTGCGGCGTCGTAGATTTATACGATGCGACGCCGCAACGCAGTGTTGTGGCCTGGCCCTAATTCGACTAACCTTCTGTGTAGATATCAGGTAATGGTCTTAGATGTCGCACTCGCAACTTGACCATCTTTATTTGCTTATTTCTTGACCTATACTGTCAAGAATTCACTTGTTTTAATTAATTGATTTAATTGTGTAGTTTGTGCTGTTTGCTTTTGGATTACATAAAAAAAAACAAATGTAATTAAGGAGTAGGTAAAACTAAAATATTTATTAGAAAACCAAAATTTTAATTTCATGGTAGTTTTAAGGTGTTTAGCAGTTTACGCACTAGATTATCCATAGGCTATATTTTATCCTGAAAAAGTACAGTAATTCTCCTGTGGGATGCAGTGATCCTTTACTGTTGATGTTAGTCATACCATATAATAATAATATCTATGGACGCTTCACACCACGTCAGTCTGGCCCCGTGGTACCTGAAGGACTTGTGTTACGGGTACCAGACAACGGTATTTCCGTTGTCTGGTACCCGTACCCATATTTAATACTTTTATACTATACTGCGTGACTGGTGAGACATGTTCAATACTTGAGGACGTGATATTTGGCTATTATATTAGTTGGAAAAAAATAATATCAATTGATCACTGAGTAAATGTAGCTTAAAGTTAAATAATTATTTACCCAACGCATGGACACCGCGAGCGGGAGGGGTAGTTGTGTGGTGTTTCTTTGGTAGCGCACGCCTCTACACCGGCCGCATAGTAGGCCTACTTGCCGAGCCGCGTAATTTACTTAGTATCCATGATTCATTAATTTTTGGGAAATTCGAAAAAAATTAAGAACCTAATTTTATTACATATTTATAATGAGAATCGAGTACTGAATACTCTTCTTAAATATCGGTATTGACTCACCAGTCATGCTGTACATAATAATAATAATAATAATAATAATTGTTTTGTCGGTGGGATTCGAACCCACGACCCCCGGCTTGAGCGCTGACAACACGCTCAACCACTGAGCCACAGAGGTCGTCAACGATGGAAATATTATGGAAGCAAAAATACAAATTGTTCACCAAAACGTTTAGCGTTTGCTTACATTGAAAGCGCAGAGTGCACTTCCCAAACCCAACAATTAAACATTTCCAACATCTGCCACCGACTTGCATTTGCGTTCGGAATGGATAATATCAATATTGATATCAATATTGATATTATCCATTGCGTACAATGTAAAATGCATGCAAGATCTTATTCGAATATAAAGATCTGGGATCCAAGATACCAAATCTCTTTCTGTTATCTATCTTTATGGCACTGAAGAAATTCAATGGCATTTAAACAAAAAACAGATAATTTCTTATTGGAAGAATATACCTTTCCTGATATACAGGTTGTAACAAAACAAAGTGATAATACCTTAGATGGTGTATGACGTGTCTCTTATGTATAGTTCACTGTGATAGTAGCAGCGCTGAAAGAGCATTTTTTTGTGATTTGTATAAGAAAGCGCCCTAGTGCGGTGTCGTGAGTTTGCCCATACAAAATCACTTACTTAGTTTAAATTATCCACTTTGTAGATGTCCGTATCTTCGTTCGCGAAAAAAATATTTATTGAGGTCTGTTTCTGACAAAAAAAGGTTATAATTTTTAGATGAAACTAAGCGCCGATAGCGTGTGATTAAAATTTTGATTGTAAAATGTCGTGGTCAGTGTCAGGCGCACGATGCTCGTTAAACTGTATCGCGGTCAAAATTGTTCATTAACTCGCCGTGAATGTCAATTTACTAATAACATTGCAGGTTATTGGGAATATGACACTTTGAAAACTATACTTTCGTATCGTAGAAGCATTTGAGACCGATAATATCGTCAATCTATATTATCAGTACCTCGATTACACTATAATATTATTATTTAATTGCAACATGATATTCGGACAGTTTAGATTTTTTTTCGATACAGTTCAAAAATGTTTGGTTCCCTGGGATACTAAATTGACAAGAAAAAAATAATAATTTAAAATTAAACAACCCTGCGAGGTACATATTATTATTACACCAAATATTTGTTATACACATTTACCATTGTTAAATGTCATAAAAAATCGGATTTTTTTATAAAACTTTTTTGCAAATAACAAATAAATTTTCTTAGGTGCATTTACAGAATTTATAGTTACAAAACGTAACTATCATTACCAATGGTAAATGTAATTAAGTGTGCCTTTAAGTATGAAGAGGCCGAAGGTGCCGCGCGGGACGAGCCCCTGCTACCAGCTCGCGTCCACCTGCTCGATGCGGGTGATCAGATCGCCGGGGTCGAACGTGATCTCTGACCGCGCTGGTGAGTCGAGTTGCTCGGTCAGACAGACAGATAGCCAGACAGTCTGACTGTCTGGCTATCTGTCTGTCTGACCGAGCAACTCGACTCACCAGCGCGGTCTACACGGCAGCAGCTCCACGTAGTTGGCCGGGAAGAGGCCGAAGGTGTGTGAATAACAAACAAAACTCTAGCACACACACAGACTCATAGACATAAGAGAGACATGTGAAATTTAACACCCTGCCTTTTTAGAGAGTTAAAAAGGAGTATTATAAGAGCTATTTAATAATTGCCAGAATGATTAAGCCCCACTTTAGCCTTAATGGGTTCTATAATTAAATTTTTTGCAGATTTAATCCCTTCTGTTATGAAAATGGCGCTTCTTACTGTCGTGAAAATTCAGGGCAAACGGGTTTTAACATTTACCAGCAAGAAATATGATTAATTGCCTGCATTATAGACCAGGGGGCTGAGACAAGATTTTTTCGTTTTCGCTTCGATATAGAATTGCCTATCAAAATATATGGAATTGACATAAGCTTTCGTTAATATGACGTTGACGTTCGACTCGTCTTATGTCAATTCCATATATTTTGATCGGCGATTCTTTAACGAAGCGAAAACGAAAAAGTTTCGGCTAAATGGCCAAGGCTTGTGTACACGTAGATTTCTAATATTATGTAAATTATTAAAATAATTGTGCCATCCATATACTAAGATTACAAATGCGGCGAAAGTTTGTCAATCTTTTACATCTTTACGCCTGAACCGCTGAACTGATTGTGCTGGAATTAAAGGAGATACATTAGTGCTTACTTTGAGTCCCGGAAAAGGATATAGGATACTTTTTATTGCGGAAACATGTACGGTTCCCGAGCGTTAAACAAATTTTAACTCAACAGAGTTATCGTTATCTAATTTAATTCTTTATTTTAACTGGTATAGTTAAAGAAAATCAACACCTTAATTTTGCCAAAACTTGAGTCTTCGTTAAGTCTGAACTCTTAACGAAAAAACTTATAAGAAGTTTCAAGTTTGGGCCATCATAAATTTTCATTTCCATGCCTTCTTACAGTTTCTGATCGAAGACAACTAATAATTAACTTACATAACTTAGGGGCGAGCGAGGAAAAGGCCCAGCTTTGTATTATGATACGATGCTCTGAAAATATGATTACCTATTATATTAAGGCTTTTTTATTAATAGCGTGTCTGTTGGCTTGTTTTCTTCGCGCCAGAACGGCTTTTGTCGCTTACGCCCTTTCCATTTCTTGCTGTTCCATTTCTTGTTCAACAAGCAATCTAAACATATCCAACACGATTTTTTTTACTTTAACGCGGCGTCATGTCACCTTCATTTATTGTTAGAGCGAGACAAACCGTATGCGAAATTCTGCCATGCTACTGACAGTTTACTGATAGTTTTCGTCACGAGAATGCGTCGGTGGGCTAGAGACGTTAACAATTTGACATTTTTACAGCAATTTGATTGGACAAATTGACATTTTAAAGCCGTGTCCAAAGCTCATTTTTCCTCCTCTTCAAAAGTCTCCTATGTCTTTTCCTGGGACTCCAAGTATCTCCGTACCTACCAAATTTTTGCAAAATCGGTTCAGTGGTTTGTGAGTGAGGACAGACAGAACAGTTTCGTATTTTTAATATTAGTATGGATTTTGCAGTTCGGGATAAAGTTTCATACTTGTACATAACATATAAGATTTGTTTTTGACTAAACACCACGTCACGACGTCGTCAACGTGGAACGGCGCGGTAACGTGGCACGTTACGTTGTCGCGACGTGCAAATTTACGTCAACGTAACGTGAAAATGCACGACACGACGACGTTGCACGTCGCCGTGCCTTATAAAATTCTCTATTGTGCATGTTGCTGAGCAAGCGCAACGGATCGAGCCACGTCAGCCGACGTGACGTGCAGTTTTACGGTCACGTTGCCGTACCGTACACTTTTTCTATTCGAATATACCCTAGTTAATGCACAATAGGTAGAATTTTACAAGACAAGGCGACATGCAACGTTGCGTCGTCTTGACGTGCATTTTCACGTTACGTTGACGTAAATTTGCACGTCGCGACAGCGTAACGTGCCACGTTACCGCGCCGTTCCACGTCGACGACGTCGTGACGTGGAGATGTGGTCAGGCCGTGAGTGCCAAAGTGGTATATACCGTATGTTGTCGAGGTACAATGTGTAACTTTACAACAGTTAGCACCTGCTCGCGTCGAATTGCCAAAGTAATTGTGTTTTCATTAACTTCTGTTCAATTTATTCAGGCGCAATATGTTCATGTTGAATTATGGTTTTATGCTCATAGCTTAGTGGTTATATCGTTTAGTGCGGGTTCGATTGAGGTAAAATATGAAAGCGGTGTTAACAACACTATCGACTTGTTACTTACCAGTTCATACTCCGTTGCGGCAAAATTGGTTTATCGCGCGGAAACCGTACAAGTTTCCGCGATAAAAATATCCTATGTCCTTTCTTGGAAGTCACAATATTTCCATATCCATCAAAATCGGTTCAGCGGTTTAAGCGTGAAGAGATAACGGACAGACAGACACACTCTCGGTAATTTATTTTCTCGTAGTAAAAAATATCCTAAGTCGGCAATACCAGTCTTTTACTCCATATTTAATTTGGGAGCAATATTCAATGAAGGCAAATAAGGAAAAAAAAATATTTTCTCTTTTATTATATCCGAAGAACTCTTAACACAGATCAAACCACTGATTTTATCAGGATATTCGTGAAGATGGATAAGGGTACTGAATGCTCGAGATCTTTTGAACCTTATTAAAGGTCGGCAAATCATTTGTAACTCTTCCTGTATGCGGGTTGATAGCCCTCGCCAAATGATTACCATCAGGCGATTTTTGCTCGTTCGCACTTTATTCGAGATTTAAGATCTAATTTTAGGAATAATTATTATAATAAAACGATTTGTCATAATATTGATTATTATTTAAAGTACAAGTACTAATTGTTTCTATGACGAAAATGATAAGATGAAAAAAAACTTTCTGTTAAAAAAATCTTTACATAATCAGTAATCACCCTATTCAACCCCAAAGAGGAGGTTTCCTCATGCTTATTCCATACGTCTATGTCGAAATTAAAACGCCTAGAAAAATTAAAAAGCAACAGCAATTATTCTCTAATACGTTTACAAAGGCGTGCAAATTGTCGTCGCCTCTCGGGCTCTTATGAGCTCCGGCCACAATCTCTTCAAATCCAATTAAACGTCCGCCCAAACGTCGATGGAAGTGCTTTTGAATTAATTACTAAACCATGGCTTAGTAATTGATCAAATACGGCGGTTGCCAATACTTTCGAGAGTCGTCTATTTTATTATAATATTTTAAATGCGAAGTGTGTCTGTTTATTAACTTTACTCTAAACCTACAGATACAATATAGATTACTCAATGCAATGTGAGTCTGTCTGGTGGTCTGTAACCACTTAACGTTTTAGAGAACGCTTAAAGAATTTTGATGAAATCTTGTATAGAAATTATTTGAATCCTGGCAGAGGTTATAAAGGTTAGTTTATATTACGTAAAAATGCACTTTTCTCGAGCTAATAAACAAATATTCTTCAATGGGCATCACATAATAAAATTATAAAATCGAAACTGTATATAGTCTGTCAAGAAAGTTGAATGACAGGCGGGAAAATTTTCTAAACGTAATCACGCTTAAAAGGTGTATTTTTTTCCTTGTATTTTTACAGAGAACGCTTATTACATTTTAAATGTTGTCACCTTGCACATTTTTATCTCGAATAAAGTTCTCATATTATTTTTATTTCATTTAAAAATTATCCCGCCTGTCATCACTCATCACTTTCTTGACAGACTATGATATGTGTGTTAGAGGATAATATAGGATAGTTGGAACGAAGTTCCTTATGGCGCGTTCGGCGTAGAGGAGGCTAGACAAAACGATATGTAATATATTTTGACCTCGACACTTTTTTATTAGTACCTGCATAGTATCAGAGGGTGTTGATAGCATTCCTGTGCGTCAAATAGAAGGCGTTTTTTGAGAATAAACAGCGACGCGTTGTTAGTACCTATCCCTGGGCGTCAATTCAATAGTTGGCGTTTTTTTAAATATTTTTTAGTGTATATTTAATATTTATACTGGTTTTTTGAACATAAGAAATAACTTCGTTCCATTTGGGCGTCCCTTGACACCTCTCAAGTTTTTTTTATTGCGGAAAAATGCGTTGTTCTCGCCCGATAAACTAATTTTCAGCGTATAGCGAGGTGAAATTATTATAAATGCGAAAGTGTATATAAGTGTTCACGCTAAACCCGTTTAAGCTATGATGGGTGAGTAAATACTTTGAATTCCGGAAAAAAGTATGTTGCAACGGTAGGACTGTTATTTTTCATTTTGCTAGTACGTACGGTCTATTCAGTATTCACATGATACATCTAGAAGCTATAATAATTATTATTATATTTTGTTGTATTGTTAAAGCTAAAAGTTCCTTATGTTTCTATAATTCATATAAAGGCCATTAATATTAATTAGTATGGGACCATGTAGGTCAGGCTGTATCAAATTTTGTTATTGAATTCAGTAACTCTGTATGCTCTGTTTGCTCTGACAGAAGTATTCCCGAGGTGGTTATTTTATAAAATTTTACGTCTAGAATCTTTATTGGTACTTAAAAGTTAAAAGTATGGATACATTTACACTGTAATGTAATATTTAAAGAGGCGTCTTTATTTTAATACATATATAATACAATACAGGTGAATTTTTCATTAGACGTGGTCGATATTACATACCTTGTACTATAATATACTAGTTGCGAAAAACTTTCTTTTAACCATTGCGAGCACGATTTATCACACTACTATTATAAAGAGGAAAGATTTGTATGATCGTATGTTTGTAATAAACTCAAAAACTACTGACTCGATTTCGAAAATTCTTTCACCATTGGAAAACTACATTCACCCTCAGTAACATAGGCTATATTTATTGCTAGAAAACGTTAGAGATCCTTACTAAAACTTAACTTACGTACCTAATCTAACTTACGTCCACGGCTGCACCCGTGTGAAGCCGCTAGTAGAAACTAAAACTGTGGATTAGTCGTTTTAGTTTGAACAAAGTTATACTTTTTTAGGATAAATAATAGCACATAGGTATAGACTATAGTAATCCAGAGATTAAGCCTCTATGATACCAAAGGTTACCTTCGTTCGTATTTGTTCAGAAGTTTTTACGTGAACTAACCATTAAAATTTCGTTTTTACAATGTTAGTTTTATATTTATTGTACTAAAATACATATTATTGTATTATGATGTTAACATAATAATTGATCATAATACAATAAGTATAGAAGTATACTTATTTTAATAAGTATGTATACTTCGTGCCTTTGAAAATGTTGAGTATTGGGGTGAAATTTCACATTCCTACTTGTAATATAAAACTCAACGGTTCATAAAATATTTTATTATTGGAAAATCTGATTATTCTGAGCCCGTCTTCCGTAATCCATATTTCACTCTGCATATTATTATAATAAAATATGTCTTCTAAAGTAAGGATTAAAAGAAAGGCATTATTTAGATTTATCGTAGACATCAGCCGAAAGCCTATTTCGAATAAGTACTTAGTTACATAACCGTAACATAACATAAATTTAGGATTAGATTTACTTTCATAATTTATATCCCTTAATTCCTTAGTTAACAGATAATTTATTTTGTCATTATTTCATTATAGTGGGAAGATATTAGGGGAGATTCTTGTTTTCAATTATTATTTAGATACTATCAGAGAAAATGATTCATAGGCACAAAGACCTGCGTGATTCGATCGGTTTATATCAAAACCCAAAATTATTGCAATATATTATCCCTACCAGTTAACGTAGACACCCACGTATGAATTTCTCTGTTTGTTCAGTTACGTTACGAATACGTAGATCCATAAGCGCGTAAATACATAATCATTACTAGTATATCCCACAACCTGTACATTTTGTGGTACACTTTACGGAAAAACTATCACGCCTAGTGATTTGTGCTTTTTTTACATAGTAATTTTTATTTATATGTAGATGTGTTATCATCAGTCAGTCAAGGTGTGACGACGCGCGACGCGAGCCCACACAAAGCTGGGCTTTTAGCTAGTAATACCACAGATCTAGCAAGGTTTGCGCTCTATATTTATGAATAATACCAATAATACCTATTCACGGTTCATTAATTTATTTCATCATCAAACTATTAGTTTTGAAGATGGCTCATAATAAAAAACCAAATAAAAATAATGTTTTTTAATAAAAATTAAAAAATCTTATTATTAGTGATCGACTCTTACGTAAAAGAGTATTACTTAATAATTATAATAATATTATTATTATTTAAACAATTCTTAGTAATAGCATCTAAGCTATTATTAGGAATATAACTTAACTATTAATTAAAGTTAATTCTTACCTTAACTTATATGAACTTATTTGATTAGTAAGTAGATAGATGATATTATTATAATAATAACAAATCTTATTATTATTTATTATTTTTAAACTTCTTCAACTACGCCATCATAATATTTCCTTCAACATGCCGGCTTATTTGGTGTATTTTTCTTTAGGTATAGGTAGGTACGCGACGACGTCAATATTTTTATAAAAATCGGTCCTCTCGGGGTTAGGGTTATATAATTTTTTTTTGAATTTCATCAAATTATTAAAAATAACTTAAGTTCAAGATAAAGAAAATTTGTTTTTCTTCTGACTACAAAGTCTAGGGCTTAGGCTAACAAATAACCTAGAAATCTTAGTGTAGACGTCGGATATATTATTATAATTTTATAGTCCAGTCTAGACTCTAGACCGATCTTTAGAACGTTGGTTACGGAATTTTCAAAAGGATTCCATATTATTATGTAAATTATGTGTTGCCAGCTTTAGGCAAAATAAAAAAAAAGTGACGATTTTTTGACAAAGTTTGATTCCTTTGTAAAGTACAACAAGCGCTTCCATTTTTGAAGTCGCGGAAAAATCTTTTTTCATTTCCTTCTTTTTACGCGCGATTGGATGAAGTGCCCGATTTTGAGAAGGTAGACTAAAAGAAAAAGGCTACTTTTTCTCGGTAAAATGTTCATCATTTCGCGCGTAATCGCTAACATTTTATAAATTCTTTCTTATATCATGAATTAACAGATTCTTCAAATAATTATTATCGTTCGCAAAACATTCAACGATATCGAAATGATCCATATCGTCCTTGATTTCCAGAAACATGTTCTGCATTAAGCACGTATTGTGTAGCAACTCAAAGAATTCTCTACTCTGCTTCTTGAAGGTGGGACTGTCGTTTTGTCCAGCAAGGATGAAGACTCTGATCTTCCGCGCTTGGAGGTGGGTGAAATCATCAAATTGGGGAGACATGGGTACCGCCCACTCCTCAGGCAGCTGGATGGCGTTGTTGTTGGTGGTGTGGATGATCTCCCGAAGGTCGTAGATCCCGGAGATGAGAAAGGCACCCTGCAGCCGCTGGGATCCTGGCGTGTTCTCGAGGAAGTCGGCGTTGGCCAGCAGCTTGGAGACGAGGTGCGCGCCCGCCGAGTGACCGATGAAGTATACGCCTCTGTAACAAACATCATCAGCTCTGCATTTATGTATGGGCAGTATTGGCCATGGCCTATGGGCGGCAGCGTTCTATGGCATCCTAGGGGGTCAGCAGCGTCCTAGGATGGTGGCAAAGTTCATGCTTAGGGGCGGCAAAATTAAATGACCTATACTCATAAAAAAATATAAATCCGGCCCTGATCATCATCATTATCACCGCTCTGCTCAAGCTCTATTTTCTTATAATTTTAAAGTTCCTCAGTCTTTATACAAGAAAAAGTTAATAGCCCCAAACACTACTGAAGTGGCCCCATTATTGGATACATTGACATTTGATACGTGACAAATAGTAATGTACGCTAAGTACTATCGAAGAAATTGATTCATAGGCAGATGGCGGCCCACGTCATTTGGTCGGGTTATGTCAATTTCATGTTAGGGTGAATTGCACCAGAAGCGTAGTTAAAGTTAAGGTTAAGGTTATCGTCAAATTTGGCGACTTTTGCTAGGGATTTGACAGGTCATTTTACATTTTGTTATGGTTAAAGTTAAAGTTATAGTTAAAGTAAGTCGATGCAACCCACTCAAGTCGTGAATCGTGATCTGTCGGCTAGGTTTGACATTACATTACAAAATTACGTTGGTCCGCCATATGCCTATGAATCAACTTCTTTGATAGTACGTTTGTCACGTCTTTGTCTATGGAAATATAAAAAAAATCAAATGAAATAAGGTTTAAATTTAAATTTTTTTTGGTAAAAAAATTTTTTGGTATTACCTTCAGAATATTATTAAAAATCACGTTATTCATTGATATTTCACTGGCAAGAGGTTGGAACTATCAAAAGTGTTTGGCTAATGAGGAAACATCATCTACTTATTACCCAAGTATTATATTATATAAAAATCAGCTTTTATACTATAACATAAGTAAAATAATTATAATTTCATGAACATCAAGGGTGTCTGGCAAGGGGTTGCCACTATGTCAAGTGTCTGGCAATGAATAACGTGATTTTCAATAATATTCTAAAGGTAATACCAAAAAATTGCACTTTATTATTTGACGTAAGTAGATCGGTATTTTACACACCTTTAGTACCCTCTACCTGCCAAAGCCACTATAACCCAAACTCCATAATAGTCCATCGTTTTAACCTGTGTTGGGAGCATCCCCTGACAAACTTTCAGCTTTTATAAAATAACGTAGGTCTGGGGTTCACGAGCTCTTACTTTATTAAGCGTTAATTTTGATCAAAACTCAAGCTTCATGCAACCGTCAGTCACGCTCTTACACGGTAGGTTACACATCAGTCACAGTCATGACTGTGGTAAAACTGACAGCAAAACCTACCGTCTAATGGATGCCTAAGATGCCAATTAATTTAATTGTTATAATAGTATCTAAGCACTCAGGGCATTGCATTTAGGTCTTTAATTATACCTAATGAAAAAGGTTCAACGTCTTAATTAAGAAACAAAGTGATCGTGCTATATCACACAGATAGCTCTCGTATTTACTACTACTATTAATAACTCATTAAATAATTGATATTTAAAGATAGTTTATTGCATTGATAAGATACATTGTAGTTATGTCAGCAGGAACAAAGATGAAAAGCGAATATGCTCTCACAAAAACAAAGACACAAAGACAAATTTTCAGGGACTTCTCAAAATCATCTTTTGACGTGGGAGAGCCATGCTTCGGCACGAATGGGCCGGCTCGACCGGAGAAATACCACGTCCTCACAAAAAACCGGCGTGAAACAGCGCTTGCGCTGTGTTTCGCCGAGTGAGTGAGTTTACCGGAGGCCCAATCCCCTACCCTGTTCCCTTCCCTACCCTCCCCTATTCCCTTCCCTTCCCATCCCTATTCCCTACTCTCCACTATTACCCTATTTCCTCTTAAAAGACCGGCAACGCACCTACAGCTCTTCTGATGCTGCGAGTGTCCATGGGCGACGGAAGTTGCTTTCCATAAGATGACCCGTTTGCTCGTTTGCCCCCTTATATCATAAAAAAAAAGTTGTTGTAGCGCCTACTGCCGAATTGAAACGACGTCAGACGAAAGTTAGTTGTTTTTCGTTACGGAATTTCTTGATTATGCCGCTCTCAAAGCCCGCCAAGTGAGTGTCGGGCCACGCATAACAATAATTAACATAGGGTTCCGCGGTAGTACCGCTAGTTTTTTATGGCCAATGAATGTACATTTATAAGGTGTTTTACACCTAACAACAAAATCTCAGTTAGGTTCAAAGGAATTAGAACGAAAAGTTCCTTCATACTTCTCCGAATACATTTTTTTAGTTGATCGACTAAATTTACTCCACAACTTATGAAGTCTTCTTAGCCGTGATAGTTTCCCTTTTAAATTCAGCATAATATTCCCTACTCCCTGGATTTTTTCACATTTCCAGAAGCAACCGTTTACTGGTAGAAGGAGGGGACACAAGACTCTAACGATCTTTTACACTTTAAAACTTCATATTTCACAAATGGATCCATAAATCGGAAAATGGTTTTTGAATACATACTCGTAATATAAAAAAAAGCGGCCAAGTGCGAGTTGGACTCGCCCATGAAGGGTTCCGCAGCAGCAATAAGGTTTATTTTTATGAAATTAAAAGATTTTTTATTTATTTTTATATTTCAGTCGATTTAATGAAATTTAGGTTTACCATTTATGACGTATAAAAAAAACTACTGGCTAGATCTCGTTCAAACCAATTTTCGTTGGTAGTTTTTATAGTAATCTACATCATATATATATTTTTTAATTATCATGCCCCTACTTCAGAAATTAGAGGGTGGGGGACACACATTTTACCACTTTGGAAGAGTCTCTCTAGCAAACTATTCAGGTTAGAAAAAAATGATATGAGAAACCTCAATATGATTTTTGGAGACTTATCCATAGATACCCCACAAGCATAGGATAGATGAAAAAAAAATTTTTGTTTCAGTTGTACCTATGGGGACCCCTAAAATTTTTAATAATTTTTCCATTTTTGCATCAAAATCTTAATGCGGTTCACAGACTACATCTACTTACCAAGTTTCAATAGTATAGCTCTAATAGTTTCGGAGAAAAGTGGCTGTGACATACGGATGGACAGACAGACAGACAGACAGACAGACAGACATGACAAATCTATAAGGGTTCCGTTTTTTGCCATTTTGGCTACGGAACCCTAAAAAACTATCCAAAGACACCCCATACAGTGGGTTGGACGCGAAAAAAAATCATCCCCGCCTGATGTGTAATTTATAAAAATATTTTTTTAAGATTTTATATACCATTTTGTCGGCATCGTTAATATTATATTATATTATGCATTCGTGCCGAATTACAGCTTTGTAGGTCCTATAGACTCTGAGCAAAACCGCAGACAGACAGACGGACAGACTATAAATGGTTCCTTGTTAACTGCGGAACCCTAAAAAGGAGGTCAAAATCGGCCCATCCATTTAAAGGCTTTGATGCCAAACATACACACTGACAGACATACATTTATAACACCCAGCTCTGTTTTTATCGGGGGCTAAAAATAACGCGACATCTTTGTAAAAATAAATGCAGCAATTCTCAAAGAAAAATATATTTTCGGCCACAATTCCATATTCACATAATATCAGTCGTGAGTGACTGCTAACAAGAATAAGCCGAAGTTTCCCCAAGACTTGATATTACTTGTTAAATTGGAGAGATTTCGTTGACGCGGCTTTCAGAAATGTACGGCTAAACTTTCTCGCCCTTTTATTCCCATATTATATTTTTATTTCTATAATATAAAATGACAGCATTGCATAAAGCTATGTTTCACGCTACGAATAATAAAAACTAGTTCCACGTATGTTTTTTTCTGTCTCATCATGTCTCATCAGAAAATTGCAAGAAAAACATATTAATTATAACTAAATGACCCAGTGAACTTCATATTGCTTCCCTCCTAATATAAATCTTTCCTAGACTTCCACGAATATTTCTATATTAAAATTATTTAAATCGCTTTAGCCGTTCTGGAGCTTAAGCGAGCCCAACAAACATTTTATAAAGCAAGATTTTTCAGTGAGTATAATATACAAACATCAAACATGTAGGTCATGTTTGAACTAGAAAGTTCCAATATTTGGAACGCCGTTTGCGGACGTTAATAACTTGCAAGATGCAGCTTCTACGAAAAACTTTTAAACTCGAATCATAATTTAATATCTGAGATTTTGATGTTGAGACTTGTACTATATAGTATATAAAATTACAATCATGGAGGTTTTTACGTAAATATAAATAATTACAACATTAATTATGCGTTGAATTTTTCCATAATATAAATAAAGTCAATCATTTTGTGAAAAAACAATATTCTAAAATATTTGGTGTCGATCTCAAAGGTAATATTAAAGGTCTAATAAACAACTAGTTTCTCAGGTTTTTTTCGTAAATTTTATTTCAAGTAGATGACCTAAAAACATAATGCAAAAATTACAATACTTTCTTGCGCCGTACTGACTGTACTGTTATACAGGTGTACAGTATATTTGTAGGTATGTCTGACTGTCACGTATTCGACAATCTCATTATCATCGATGACTGTTATTACACATACACACGTCACAAAAAATATAATTCCTTCGGTGGTTAGATCTCTATTGTGTTTTCAAGAATATATCTATCTACACATAATATTATAAAACAAAATCGCTTTTTTTCCCTCGTGTCCCTTTGTTCCCTTTAATCTTTAAAACTACGCAACTAATTTTGATGATTCTTTCAGTGTTAGATAGCCCATTTATCGAGGAAGGCTATAGGCTATATTTTATCACTCTAGTACTATCCTATTAGTCTTAGAGTGATAAAATATAGCCTAGAAGAAATAGAGGAAAATGTATAAAAAACGGGGAAAATTATTTGAAAGGGCTAACTTGAACGCGCTAATCTCTGGAACTACTGGTCCGATTTGAAAAATTATTTCAGTGTTAGATAGCCCATTTATTGAGGAAGGCTATACGTTATATTTTATCACGCTATGACGAATAGAATAGGCTATATATTTCATACCCGTGCGACGCCGGGGCGGGTCGCTAGTGGCTAAATATAATATTGAGAATAAAATAGCTATTTTAACTTGAACTTACTTGCCTAACAAAATCTACACTCAACAAATCGTAATCACTCTGCAAATTATTATCCACGGTTTACTGAATGTTAAGTATTGCTAGACAAATAAAGTCTACTTAGGTCTTAGGGTCAGTTCACATTATAGCGTGACAAGGTAGTTTAATTAAAAAAATATACTACTGAGTACTGCGATTTTCAAAATACTTAACCTCATTCGGTCATTATCGGACCTACACCGCGCCGGGTGGACAAAATGTAAGCGCAGATATGAAAAATGTTTATGAAAATGTTTGATAATAATAATTTAGCATTATTGCTCGAAATTAAGAACGAAACAGCCTCGCAACAGGTGAGGTAAATTGTCGAATGAGTTAGAGGTGAAACATGTTAATTTGTTATTAACACTTTTATTTACTGGCCCGCTTGCGCCAATCTGGAGTTAATCCCTGGTTATCGCGCTCGTTCTTTATAATATACAAGGGGTAAGAAAACTAAATGATAATACTTTAGGGTGTGTATATATTATATACAATTCACTGTGAAAATAGCAGCGCTGAAAGAGGAATTTTTTTTGTGATTTGTACGGGCCAGCGCCCGATCGTCATGCATTTTCCCATACAAAAGTAAAAAAAAAATTACTGTATCAGCGCTACTACTGTCACAGCGAGCTCTATATAGGGGCTAAAATCTCCATACACACCCTAAACTCTAAAGTATTATCACTTAGTTTTGTTACACCCTGTAGATAAAAGAGAAAGCAAGCGGTTAGCTAAAAGAGAAATGGGCTTAGGAGTAGGTACCCAATAAAAGTACTTCAGTAGTAACATAAATTACATTTTTAACCGACTTCCAAAAGGAGGAGGTTATTTATTCATATTTATTAAAATTTTACAATAGAAGAATTTTCAATAGGTACTTTTAGACCTACTTTGCTAAACATTTTTATTAATATTTACTGTTTTATGATTTATAGCTACAAGTATAAATGGACAGCTTATATCACAAAAGCCTTTCCCCTTTTTGGTTAAATAATGAAAGGTTTTACTACTGCTAACGCTTCAGTGACTTCATGTATTTTTGGGAGTAAAATAACTGTTTTTGAATAAACACAACAGTCAACATCAAAGCTTTGCTAACAAGCCAATTAAAAGTTAGTTCATGATCCAAAAGTGATTGATAAATTCGGAAGAAAGGCTGATGGTAATTGCTTTGAGCGAATAATTTTCACAAAATAACAGTGTTATGTAATCGAAAAGTGAATTAGTTCGGAGAAATATCGAATACAGAATTAAAGACAAATCAGCTGATCAAAATATTATTTGAGCAGTGCATATCTTATCCATATTCATAATTTGCCCAACAAAAACTTAAGCACTGCAACTCTGCAGTGCTTAGTAACTCTACTGCGTGAATACCTATATATTAAGAGGGTATTTTAGTTTTTACCATACTCTCCTAATTCCTATACCTATCTACTTGACATTGCACTGACAAGGCAATGGATTAACGTCAAGTTACTAACTCAATGTTAATCTGCCTGTCTTTTGAATTCTGATCTATTTATTAAATAAAAATACAACTTTTAGGGCCTGTTTCACCACTTCCTGATAATGTGCTGGATAGGCCATCCTCAACTTTTTTGACAGATTCTCCATACATTATCTGTCAAGTTAAGTTGTGGATAGCCTATCCGGCACTTATCAGGATTCAGGATGTGGTGGAACAGGCCCTTAGACATTGTAAAATTACCTCGATCCCATTTTCTCCGCGTACTCGAATATGAAGTGTGCAGCGTTTTGTATCTGGTTGACGATCTCCGGAAGCGTCGCCGACGGACATAAGTCGTAGCCCACCACTATTGTCTTGATCCTGAATCTGGGAAAGAAAATAGAATGATTCGAGTAGGTGCAATTTCAAAGAAATCAAAATTAAAACTTGTATAGCGATAATATGCTGTCAAGTGTCGATATCTTAATTCCGTACTACGACTTTGTAATTTAGACTTTGTTGCTAATAGGTACTTCCATGGTTTCCCCTCTTTCAAAATTTACATATTGGGCTTAACTTTAAAAAACGGGCATCGGGTTTGGGCACTTTGGCATTTATCTTAATAATTTATACCTGTGAAGAGGCTCAGCGGGATATCTAGACACCTCCCTAGACAATTCCTGCCAGTAGCCACCGTGAACGAACACGAGGATAGGTGAGTCTGAAAGTGCAATGGCATGAATTAAGAAAACCAATTTATCTTTATTGTTACTTAAAAGTAATGCATCGGATTGCTAAGTGTTGCCTTCATGTGACGGCCGTAAAACAGCGGGTGGATTTTTGTTTTTAATGTACTTACTATCAGAGAAGTAATTGATTCCTAGGCAGTTGACAGACCCTCCGTTTGGTCGGCTAATATCAATTCAATGTTAGCTGTGATCGGTCAGATGAGATTGACTTAGCGCGCCCAAATTACTTTGGTCCGCCATCTGCATAGGAATTAATTTCCTCGATGGTAGTACATCGCATAGAATTAGTTTCTTGCGATATTTTTGAAACAAAAAACGTTTATTTTTATTACTTACATATTATATTTTTCATTATTATTTACTTCAGTATTCTTATGATAGGTACTAACTTATTGAACATAATAATGCCTGAAGCGGAACACTAACTTATTTTTAGAACCGTAAACTACAAAATGATAACAGCTACAGCATGTTGTCTGCTCGGCGCTCGCATATTGTTGCTACAATAGTTTTGTTTCTAAAAATAAACTGTAGAAGAAAATAAAAAAATCGGCCAAGTGCGAGTCGAACTCGCGCACAAAGGGTTCCGTACCGTTATAGAGCAAAAATAGGCCAAAAATTTGTTTCTTGTATGGGAGCCCCCCATAAATAATAACTTTATTTTGTTTTTAGTATTTGTTGTTATAGCGGCAACAGATATACACATTATGTGAACATTTCAACTCTCTAGCTATTACCGTTCTTGAGTTACAGCCTGGAGACAGACAGACATCAGACGGACAGACATCGAAGTCTCAGTAATAGGGTCCCGTTTTTACCCTTTGGGTACGGAACCCTAAAAATGAAATTATAATAATGAGCACCAAATAAAAGTAAACGTTTACGGCAAGTATAGTGATTTAAAACATATCGCTGGTACATACTTAAATTATGTTTTTCTACAAAATTTTATCTTTTCAAAAGTGCTGTTCCTATGTAAGAAAGTAAAGGCAAATTTTATCTGTGCTGCGCATACAGCTTGGCACTGTAAATATGAAATCTGCATGCTGCATAGTAGTTTTAAACCGGCCACCATCATAGAAGTCGGTGCTGAAGCTATGAATAGTTCTAATTCTAAATTCAGTATCTACAAGGACTTCACACCTCACCGGTTACACAGACGTCTATGATTGCTTATGGTTTAGGACTGTGTTTCTCAACCTGTGGGTCGCAACCCCCTGGGGGTCTGGTCGAGAGAACAACATATATCAGAAAAAGCAATAAAGATAAAGAGAGAAAGTAAGGTAATTTTAACATAAAGATAATTCATTAATTAACATACATATTATACTTATGAAAGCAAAGGTTGGGGGGTCACGAAATATTTTTTCATACCAGGGGGGTCGCATAATGAATTGAAAAACACTGGCTCAGGAGATCAAAGAGAGCTCACCGTTAGGCAGATCCGTCCCCAGGATGTCCAGCTTCTGTCCGGGTGTTGACCCGTACTCGATCTCCAACTTGTGAGGAACACGGTTCACCGCTTGCTCGCTCGCTGAAATATGTTTATGTTGTTAATATATAATATGGCAGTTAGTATGAGGAGGTTCATCTTGAAATATTATGTTTATGTTGTCTACACTATATACTATTATAAAGAGGAAAGATTTGATTGTTTGTTTGTTTGTCCTGAATAGGCTCCGAAACTACTGAACCGATTTGAAAAATTATTTTACCATTAGAATCCTACATTATTTCTGCTGAACATAGGCTAAATTTTACTTTGGAAAAAAATAGGGTTCCGTAAGATATTTGGGTTTTTCGGACGCAAGGTGTAAAAAATCAATCAGAAAAGTTACTTATTTTGCGTACGCTGCCTAAACTATAAAAGATAGAACCATAAAATGTTCTAAGTAATTGTAGATCTTATAAATATCTACAAAAAAGTCCGCGACACACTATACCTATCTATGTCGAGTGAGGCACAATAACCATTTTTTTATTTAAAAATCTTGAATTTTTTTGGACTACATTTAAACGTGTTTATTTTAATTATGCTATTAATCCTTATCAAAATAAATTATTTCATCACTAAGTACAGTTTATGTAGATAATATATTTTGGTCTTTGAATGATTAAAATTGGACGTTTGGTTTTGAAATTACGGCGAAATTAAAATATTACGATAGTAACATTGGACTCTTCAATATCTTAATAGGTATTGACTAGTACTTTTGAATCAGAACCAATCAACAACGTTGTTAAACATAAACTACAGTCAAAATATTAAATAGTTCTGGGACTAACATACGGCTGTGATTTGTGAACATCAACAAACCAAACCCACAAAAGTCATTCCAACTTTAAGTTAACAATCTTTATGTAACGATTCAAAGCTTTTCGATACTTAAGTAAAATACTATTTCAAAATTTTTTCATTCGCCAAAACTTTATTCATCAAAGTTTAAGTCGCTTGACGCTTCCGATCTAAGTTTTTGAGATATAGAAAAATATTGGTTTTCTAAACTTTAGTTAGGAGTCGTTTGCTGTTTATATTTTTTATATGTATTTGTAATAGTGATGCGCCGAATAGTGATTTGGCCGAATAACCGAATACCGAATATTCGGCCTTTACCGAGCCGAATATTCGGCCGAATTATTCGGTTTACCATTATTTTATTTTGCCGCGTAAACAGGTTCTATCGTGTACTCTACGTGCCGCTGCTGGCTAGCTCGGAGCGAGCCTTCTCTCGCGAGCGCAATGCAATCGCAATTATTGCGCAATAATTGCTCCAAAATCGCAGTTTCGTATCACATACCAGCCAAAAAAATACGATAGCAACGAGCGACAGTACTCCCTCTGCTGAATAATCAAGGAACTATAATTACATTTAAATCGCTAAATCTCCATACTTAGACCGATAGCTCTAGGTTTTTTGGTTTCAAAATTCTAAAGTTTCTGATTTTTTGCGTATAGGTTTGGGACCACTAGGTAAACCTAAAAAATGATTTTGTGTCATTTTGGTCGACAGCTTCCAGAGATATTTAGGTATTTTGCTTTTTGGTCGCTATAGGCCGAAAAAAATATTAAAGTTTAAAATTTAGCTTTTGTGATATTAGCAATATCACAAAAGCTAAATTTTAAACTCTCGGGCAGTAACAAAATATATGCAGACACGTTTTGTGTCAGATTCATCCACGAGTTTCCCAGTAATTTAGCAAATATTAGAAACGTCGCCTAATTGCGTCGAAAAAATATTAGAGTTTGTAAAAATGGTGTAAATAATGTAATATGGTTTATTTTATTGATGTCTGTTACTGTTAAAGTTTTGTGTCATATTCATCCACGGGTTTTGAAGAAATTTATATTTTTGCTATCACTATTTGCTATACTGTTGCATTTATTTCGTATCACCTAAGCTTTTGACAGCAATGCGATGGCAATCGGCGAGCAATTTGAACTGTTAAATTATAGCGATCAGTGATCACAACAAAAGTGATTTTTTCCGATTGCTTGTTTGTCGCTGAGTGGTTAGTGGTGTTTTACGTAAAATTTTAAACTATAAAACGTATTTTTATAACATTGGTGCACACAGTGCTCGTATTAGAAGCCATTCCTGAAGAAGAAAGCCAGAAATACAGTTAAATAAGACCTCGCAATCGCAACCGAGCCCAGGCACTGGAACTGTCTGACTGTCTGTGAGGAGTTTAACACATTGACAAGAAAAACAATGATTAACATCTGTGCAGTGTTGCGAAACATTTGCAACAACAATCGCCTGCCAGTAACGACGATTTCCAAGTGCTTCAACAAGTTTAGAACCACACTTTAGCCATTTCAGGATGTGTGTGTGTCTCAGAAAAAGTGAGAACCAGGTTTTAGTGAGTGGCAGACCGCAAAGAACTTGCAGAGGTTGTGATCTTTATTGTAGTTTTAAATAAAACTAAGTTTTGTAAATATAACAGAGCGCAGTTCATTTCGAGAGATTTTTACAAATGGAAGTCTCAAGACAATATGGAGTCCGGATATGGAAATTGACTTGTCTGTGGTCATAGACTAAAAATGTTTCTTTTTTATGTGAAAAAGCAATAAGCTAAGGTTCAAATTTCTATTACAACATTAATGAAGTGAAAAATAAAGCAGTAAAACAGTGTTATTTGTTTCATTTGCATGTAGATTACTATTAACTATTAAGTTATTGTTATTTGTCTTCATGTAAGTAGAATTAAATGGAATACATACCTTTAATACTAAAATACATAAGAAGCAAGGTTTATTTTAAGTAGTAAAACATTTTCTTTAAATGACTAATGATTTTATGCATAATCTCCAATATAATGAACTGTGCAACAATAAATAAAAGATTTCATGTATTATTTAATAACTAGCTGTTGCCCGCGACTTCGTCCGCGTTAGTATAGTAGATCACGTTCCAAGTATTATTTTTCAAAAATATATTCAATGTACAGAATTGACTTTCCTACGATTTTATTATATGTATAGATGACTTAGTTTGTTCCTACAAAGGATAATTAAGACGCAATACAAACTCCACGATACCTTTTAATTATGAACAAAAGTTTCATAAGGAATAAGGGGGGGGGGGGGGGGGTTTGGGGGGGCTCAGCCCCCCCAAAACAAACGACACTGGAAAACCGTATGTGTAGTTTAGTTTTTAACTTTGTTCTTAAAAAAGATGTATAACGCCGCAACACCGCTTTGTTTGAAGCAAAATTTGGGGAGGTGGGGGGGGGGGGGGGGGGGGGAGAAAAGACCGATGCCAAAGCTCTCAGCATGTTAATCAAACGACACTCGAAATTTGTATAGAAAAGATAGACAAAAGCTCATACCATGGCAAGGAGTGAAGATAGATACAAAGTGTGAAGGAGAAATTTGTAGGAAATTTTATGGGCTTTCATTACGTACAGGACATTTTCTCTCTACAACGCACCGTTTTGGCGATATGAGCAAAAAACTAAAAATTTTGAAACTTGAGCCCCTCCCCCCGCCCTAGGTGATATCGTCATAATATATAGCCTATGTGTTGACCCGACCTCTATGTAATATTCGTGCAAAATTTGAAGTAAATCCATTCAGTACTTTCTGAGTTTATCCCGGACATACATACAGACAAACAGACAAACAGACAAACCGACAAACAGACAAACAGACAAAAATTCTAAAAACTATATTTTTGGCTTCCATATCGATTGTAGATCACGTCCCAAGTATTATTTTTCAAAAATATTCAATGTACAGAATTGACTTTCCTACGATTTTATTATATGTATAGATAACAGAAATATATTAAAACCAATGTTAAAAATTTATTAAAGTCAGAATACTGCTTAAAACCCATCAATCCTCCAGCGGCAGGCGGCTGCCGCATAACAATTGAAAATCTATTGTGTGTGGCGTTTGCGACACCCACAATGGAGAGCTCAAACCTCTTATGCATAATATTAATTTCTTTATTAGTTTTTCATCGCGATGTTTTATAATAATAATAATAATCATTTATTGCAAGTATCCAAGACTCATATAAATAGGTACAGATCAAATTACATTAATAAAAGTCTGAGTGGATTCCTTTTCGACGGTTTGAGCATTGCACTACCTACCAATTTATCTCTAAATGCTTTGTTTATTTAAAACATTATTGTCTTTTTTCTGTTTTTTATTTTGTTTTATGAATTTGTTGTTTAAAGAAAAACACACATTACTTACATAATATAACAGTTATTATTTTAGCCTGTATTCTGCATGCATATGACAGCAGTGACTGATATACAGGTTATCAGGGCGTTCACAGAGCGCGGCCAGCATGCCGTTGGAGCTCCCCCGCATGCGCTGCACCAGCGACGATGTTCGCCTGCGCATTGTGGCAAAGAAACAGTCCACTCGTGCGCACGCGAACATCGCCGAAGCGCTGCACCAGCGGGGGAGCCCCACCAGCATCCTGAACGTGTTATTATATTGGACGCGAAGGGCACTGTAGGCCCTTTGCGTATATGCTGCCCAGAGGCTGCAAGTGTAGAAGGATGTACAAAAAGCTCTAAACAACGTCATTTTTACCTCTAACGAGCATCTCGCAAACCTCCTAACAACCATATTCGCCCTAACCGACAGTGCCCTTCGCTCCCTTTCGATATCAGTATCGTCTTTCAAAGTGGACGTCACAATGTGTCCTAGGTATTTGAACTCCTCGACTCTAGCTAAAGGAACACCATTGAGTAAAAGAGTCGGCACTGTATCCACCTTTCTGGTACCACCGTGAAAGACCATGTACTGACTCTTTTTACTATTGTATATCAGCCCATGCTCCGCTGCGTAACGCTCACAAATGTCAAGTAGCTTTTTGAGACCACAGACCGAGGCACTCAGCAAGACCATGTCATCCGCATCGCATAGTTTATGTTATTGAAACATACTCCATCTATATAACAACCGATATGCTTCATGCTGAGCTCCTCAATCAGTCCATTTATATAAAGGTTAAATAGGACAGGTGAGCTTAACCCCCCCTGTCTCATGCCACATTCCAGCTTGTAGGGATCTGACACCGCACCAGCCCATCTAACAATATTTATTTGATTATCATACCAATATTTAAAAGTATTAACCAATTCATGAGGTATATTCGACTTCCTCATCTTCTTCCAAAGAATGTCATATGACACGAGGTCAAAAGCCTTCGAAAGGTCGAGGAAGCAGGCGTAGACGGGCGTTTTTCTTGTATTATAATACTTGACAGCACTCTTAAGACACAATATTGCGGACTCGGTGGGAAGGCCAGAACGAAAGCCGAACTGCGCATCATGACATCTAATATATCTGTTTAAATGTGTATTAAGAATGCTGTCAAATACTTACTTTTGCAATGATAGTTGCTAGCGAGATGGGCCTGTAATTAGAAATATCTGATAGGCTTTTCGTTTTATTTTTCGTTACTGGGACCACAACAGTTTTCATCATATCGTGAGGCAAGTAAGAATGCGATATACAGAGATTATACAGCAAGGCCAAAACTCGCGATATATGAGGGCCAGCATATTGTAGGTGTTCAATGCTTAATCCATCGTGTCCGGGGGATTTTCCCTTGGATATTGATTTGATTGCCCTCACTACATCAGAAGCCCTAACGTTTACCTGTCAGCTATCTCTTTCTGGTCACTCGTACCATCCACAGACACCGGAAGACCAGGGCGGCTTCTCAGCCGCCTTAAATAGCAATATTGTAAATATTAAAATGTAATGTGTAATATTCATCAATATTATTGGACTTTAATTTTGCTGCCTAGTGCCTAATGTTGTGTTACATGATACTTAGGAGCTGAGCCCTGAGTGACATAGGCTATGTATGTCCCACGAGCGAAGCCGGGGCGGGTCTAGTTTTTAATATTTTGAAAAAAATAAAACCGAATATATTCGGTAACTGAGCCGAATAATTCGGCCGAATACGAATAGTGAAAAACATGCCGAATACGCCGAATACCGAATACGAAACGAATATTCGGCGCATCTCTAATTTGTAACATGCTAGAGCTAAAGTCTAGACCCACTTGGTTATTTCTAATCTTTAAAGTATCATGCATTCGTCACTACTTTCATTATAACTAGGTATATCATTAAGAAAGAGATATCAATTAGTATAACTGAATATTAGTGATTTAATGTATAAATATTGTTATAACTTGTAGTCGCTAATGACCTTCGATGTTTAAAGCGACTTTAAATAAATAAATAAAAAAAAAACTTTAATTATAACGCTAATGGTCCGAAAAAATTTTAAATAAGTGAGCGAAGAAATATTATTTACAAAGTACGCAAATGAAAGTGGTCATTGAGGAAAATTACAGAAAGCAACTTCTTATTCTTAATAGGTACCGTCTTTACAGAAAGTGGGTTAAACTGAAAGAAATAGGTTACTCCATGGGGGCGATGACAAGTGACTGATAATGATAATATAAGAATTAGGGTTGTCGAAACTCTGTAAAATAATTATTTAATTATCTTTTTAGGTAACCTTACTAGGTTAACCTTAACGTTTGACAGTCTCAATTGGTCTCAAACTGAGGGAAAAATTATGAAAAATTATGCAGCAATTAAGGGCATTCTTGACAATCGGTTAGTTACTATTACATAATACATTGGCAACCCTAGATTACAGAAAGTGATCGATGATAGTGATAATGAAACACGAGGAAAATTCACCGACTTGACTTTCATCAAGATTCAAGGCCTAGTCGTTTTTACTTTTTACACTGCACTGCAAACCAGTTAGACTGCAGATTAACAAGGTATTCTGCAGATTACATTTAACATTTAAGAGTTATTTTTCAGCTTAAAATAGTAATTACCTAGGTTCCTGCACAAAATTTTTCTAAAAAATATTTAAACACTAAAAAAAATTTTTTTTAAATACTAAAAAATATTTTTTAGTTTAAATATTTTGTAGTAAATTTACTATTTATTAATATATATTTTTTGTTTTACTCTATTTTTTAGTGTTTTAATATTTAGTAGTAAATTTACTAAAAAATTTTTAAACAATTTTTTTTGTTTAAATATTTTTTTGAAAAATGTTGTGCAGGAACCTAGGTAATTACTAGTTTAAGCTGAAAAATAACTCAAAAAAATTAAATATTTTCGTATGAGAAAATGATTTTGGTATTAAGTTTGTATGAGAATTTCGAGGGTACCCCGGCCCCTTAAGTCATAGTTTTAAGGAATTTTACGAAGGAAGAGAATGCAAACTAACTAGGTAAAGTGCAAATATGAGCTTTTTTATTCAAAAATTTCACACTTTAACGAATGGTATCAGAGAATCTGCGGATTACCTAGGTAATGTGCACGTTAACGTATTCTGCATTCTAACAGTAACACATACACATTACACATATCCATAATCTTCGTGGAAACTTTATGCTACGCTTAAATGTCATACAGTTTATTATTTACATAATTTATACTGAAGATAAGCTGATAATTGAATAGAAACAAGTCTCGAAATAAACCAACTCCCAAGTGTTATAGTAAAGTCATAATAATATTGTTTACGAGGCAGCTGAGCCCTGCATACACCTGCTTGAGTAATGTTTATCGTTTATCTACTTGCAAGTAGACTTTAGAATGTCAAGTTATATTAATCAAGTTAATGACACAAACTAAACTGTATAGTTGTATACTAACATAGGTAGGTTAAGATCTCTTTTACTAACAATAAGTAATTATGGACTGTTGTAATAATAATTGTCTTACATTTTTTTTTGTTTATTAATTGGAAGTTGAAGAAGAGGACTAAAAAGAGGGGTGTTATAAGTTTTACATTAACCTATTTTAAGAAAGGTTGTAAGCAACTTCGAGTGCCTTATCACGCGTTGCGAAAGGGGGCTAGTCAGAAAAAAGACGAAAAGTTGTAACGACACTTATTGCTACATAAGCGACCATTTTTTTTGTTTTTTTATAACTTTGTTCCATCCGGGTGTCCCTTGACACCTCTCAAGTTTTTTTTCTTGCATTATTATTCCTGATGATCTCTAATGTATGATTATCTCTAATCCATAATATTTAATCCCCTTTAGTGGTGGGTTTTTAAATATTTAGGGTCTTACCACTTTAGGGTCTTACCACAAAAGATTTAAACACCCGTTGAACAGTTGATTAGAGAAAAATTCAGTACAAAAATGTCACAAAACAACTGTTCAACAGATGTTTAGTTTTTTGTGGTAAGACCGTTATAGTTCTGGCGCCTAAATCGCAAGAGCAACATGCGTTTGTTTCAAGTTTCTAACTCTAAACTTCTAAAGGTAAATGGACAATGCATGATAACAACGATATAGATTGATCTAGTCAATTTTGCACTGCTGTCTTTTATAAATATAAAAAAAAATCAATATGCTGCCCTTTTCTAGGATTTTAGTGCAAGAATGGAATTCTGATAGGACATTATTACAATTAACTTTGCCTCATTGAGCAAAATGAGGCAAAGTTAATGTGGTAATTTTATGGTTCTGTAATCAACAAAATTTGATTGATTACTGTAGCCTAAAACGGAACCCTAACCAGCTGATTTTTAGGGTTCCGTAGCCAAAATGGCAAAAAAGGAACCCTTATAGATTCGTCATGTCTGTCTGCCTGTCTGTCTGTCTGTCTGTCTGTCTGTCTGTCTGTCTGTCCGTCCGTATGTCACAGCCACTTTTCTCCGAAACTATTAGAGCTATACTATTGAAACTTGGTAAGTAGATGTAATCTGTGAACCGCATTAAGATTTTGATGCAAAAATTAAAAAAAATATTAAAAATTTTAGGGGTCCCCATAAGTACAACTGAAACAAAAAAATTTTTTTTTTCATCTAACCTATGCGTGTGGGGTATCTATGGATAAGTCTCCAAAAATCATATTGAAGTTTCTCATATCATTTTTTTCTAACCTGAATATTTTGCGAGTGAGACTCTTCCAAAGTGGTAAAATGTGTGTCCCCCCCCCTCTAATTTCCAAAGTAGGGGCATGATAATTCTAAAAAAAATATATGATGTAGATTACTATAAAAACTACCAATGGAAATTGGTTTGAACGAGATCTAGCCAGTAGTTTTTTTTATACGTCATAAATGGTAAACCTTAATCTAAATTTCATTAAATCGACTGAAATATAAAAATAAATAAAAAAAACCTTTTAATTTCATAAAAATAAACCTTATTGCTGCTGCGGAACCCTTCATGGGCGAGTCCAACTCGCACTTGGCCGGTTTTTTTTTGTATATTGGTAGATTAATAGTTATATTATTTAAGAGTAACCTTGTCCTACAAATAAAACAATTCATATTTTAGGACCATCAAGTCAAAGTATGAAATCCTTTCTATCTCTGTTAGCTACCACTTTCGAGATTTTTCGAAAATAAAAATGTTGTTCGTCTTATCAAAGCTACTCACAAAAAATTAGCTTGTAATCACAAAAAAATTTGTTCTTGGGCACCCGTACTATATAACTTAACGACATAAATAATATAAGGGTAGTATTTAACTGTACCTACCTCAATTCATTCCCGTTTTTTTCAACAAATTTTGCCTTTGATATGCCAAATATACTAATTGTAATTGTGCACCAAAATACTATTTTCAATAAAATATTTTATAATGAGCACCAGCTAATAAAGCATCTATTTAACAAAATATGTTGCAAATTTGTAAAAATAATATTACACCTAATTATAAAAGGAGCATTTATTTTTTTAGTTTTACTTCATAATATAATGTACTGCAAAATATATTTTAATCAAACACCAATAATTATTATTGTTCATTCATTATATTTTGTTCTTCAATGATAATATTTGAGTAACATAAAAGTTGTACAAAACCGTGTTTTAAATGGAGGTTTGATACTAGGATGCATATTAGATATAATCACAGACATAGATCAAGATAGATACCGCATGTCGCTCCATTTGTATGAAAACGAGCGTACCACTTTTAATAGAGCCTACTGTGACGTACCGATGATATGGAAAAGTGCTCATTATCTAGGCCAACGTTTCTATTTGAATTTCTACAGCTCAATACGGCACTTTTAGGCATTTAATCAATTTTAAAATTCCGATTGACGTCCGATTCCGATAGCAGACTAAACAACAGACTCTCGAAAGACGAGTATTGCTCGTCGTTATAGCTTATATGAAATATATTTATGGTTTTTAAATTACGCGATAAAAACCATTTTGTCGCTTACGCCCTTTCCGTTTCTTGTTGTTCCGTTTCTTGTTTTCTATGAGAGGCCGGGCCGGCCTCCCATAGAATATATATCAATATAATATTATACATAATAATATCTATATCAGAATATATCTATATTAATTAATATCACGTATTGCGTAATATTATTGACCGTCTAGGGTTGATAATTGATATTGAACATCGCGCGCCTTAAAGCGTGATAATGACAATAAAATTGCTCGTCTAGGGGCCGGCTTACCCAATCCCAGAACCAACCTGCAGTGACAACATTGACGTGATGCTGCAGAACCGCGTGTGCTGAGGGGAACCGCTTCGACCAGCGGCTGGGGGAGTACTCCTTCTCCAGGTCTACATCTTCTGTGATCAGCGCCATCGCTGGCTCCTGGAAGGGATGGATAGGTGCTTAAAACCATGACACTAGTCAGTACACAAATATCGATACGAGTAGATAAGTATAAATTATAATATTATTACCACAGTTAGGTATTACTGTGTAAAAATTGGTGTTGAAAATTTTTTTAACGTCGAGCCTACAATCTACAATCATGGCTAGATACCACCGCCTCTACCGGTTCGAAAACTAGCCCGTTAGAATTTTTAAAGTTTTATGACTCGTGTTGTCTTTCGAACCATTCTAGAATATAATATTATTTTATGCATGATCATTGATCTACAATACTTCCGATTTCCGAAATCCGATCGTTCTTACGGAATTTTTGTTCAATTAATAATTAATTTGCGGTATATGGTACCAAAACTACCAAACATTTCTATAGATCGCTTAAATTATACCTTAGTAGGTACCTACTTACTAAGTCTATGAATTTTTGTGAGTATTAAAAAAAGTGTACTAATTTTCCTTTTTTGACGTTTCCACGTACAAAATTTAAAAAAATTCCTTTCTTCTAACCTCTTTGATAATATCAGACTCCTCACATCTCAAACTTTCGTACGGTTTAAAAAACTTTTGAATAACTTTCACAAAGTCCGCAAACATTCTCACAAACGACTTATCTGTTTGATAACAAATAGTTTTTTAACAATTTATCTGAGTCTAATCTTATCTTTCGAGTGCTGTGACAACAGAAATGAAACTAAAATTTTAATCGCTCAAACCTTTGCACATTTTGATGTGACTGCACTTTTAACATTCTTGTTTTGAAACAAGTTTTGTAAAAGGTTTACGAATTGGTTTAAAGTTTTCATTACGAATTTTTAACTTCATATCACCGAAGAAATTCACTTACAAATATTGAACACACGCTTTGTTACATTTAGATGTTTCCTGAACTGTATCACTTTGTCAAATGACAGTATATGTGCGATGTAAGCGAGTACGGAAAGCCTACCAACTAGGCTACTACAAACTACAAAACAGCAGTTTTGTAAACAAGTAATACAGGTTTAAATGTAATTTTAACACAGATACATTATTAAATAAATTAATGATATCAAGTTGTGCATTAGGTAAGTACATTTTTCTTTTAACTTTTAGTAGGTGCCATAAATACCAGCAGTTTTAGCAGGTTTATTAAAAATCGGCTAGGTGCGAGTTGGACTCGCGCACCGCGCACGAAGGGTTCCGTACCATTAAGACGTACTTATAGAACAAAAATTGGCCAAAATTGTATTTTTTGTATGGGAGCCCGAATTAATTATATAGTTTATTTTAATTTTATTAATAATAAAAAATAGATAGAGAATTTCTATTATTAAAGTATAATGCAACCCGTTTTTACCCTTTGGTTACGGAACCCTCAAACGATTGTTCTATGTCCAAACCCTAGATTTCTTTCTTCTATATTTTGTCCGTCAAAATCTAGGTGCGAAAGAAGACGCCTAAAATTGATAATATCACTTAAATATGGCACCTACATTTCAACGTTCTTGGCACCTACTTAATAATGTTTACCATATTCTAGTTCTTATTTTGTTCTTCTAGTTTATTTTACTTAAATTCTTATGATAATGAGGATTACAATATTATAATGTTATTCAAAGAATTTCGCTAATTTTATCTAAACTAGCACATATGGAGGTGAGTAGTATGAATTTTATGATTGTATTAAGACTTCATCGACGTAAATATGTTTCGTTGTTTTCGTGTTTGAATAATATTTTTATTATGCTCAAACACAGCTATATACACAGATTATCTCAGAAAGGAAAACTTAAAGTATGTTGAAACTGTGTTTATTACCTTTATATAGTGATAAGTGTGAAATAATTAAATTACAATAGTTACATGAGAAGGTATTTAGTAGATCGTATAACCTGGTAAGTATAACATTACCTATAATATTATTATGTTTTTGTTATTGATACACTGCATCACGATTCTGTTGATAAAAATAATATAGATAGATAATGTTACGAATGCGGACACGTAGTGTCATCTAGCGGCAACCCGGCGAAACTATCGTGGATACACAGACAGCGTAAATCCCCTATTCAATACCAGATGCCGCTAGTTGTATGTTTTTGTTTACACTTACCTGCGCGCAGGTAGATACGCGTACATGCTCGAATTTTCCCACGGTTGTTTACGTGTTTATGCGAATTGTGGAATGTTCTCGTACGGTCTAGGGCTCGCCTCGACCCGTATAAAAAGCCGCAGGTAAACACGCCGGCTAGTCAGTTTCGAATGAGCGATCATCAAGACGTCTTCGAAGTGAGAAACAAGTGACTTAGTGAGTGAACCAGTGATAGTGCATAGTGTTTGGACCTAGTGCTTAGTGTTTGGACTTAGTGCGTAGTGTTTGGACCTAGTGAGTTGTGTAACCTAAGTGTAGTGTAAATAAAGCCTTCAAGAGAGTCACCAGGTCTTTTTCTCCGAATCATCGAACCTTAGCACGTAACAATAAGTTACTTCTACAGGGTGCAACAAAACAAAGTGACATTATTAGACTTTAGGCACTGACCTCTATTATACAAGTACGCTGGACTGATCATACCCTTTGAAATGACAGCTGAAATGACAGCTGTTTGTTGTGCCTATTTGAAGCGGAATCAGCGCCCCCAATGCGGGGGAAGAGAACTAAATCTGACGGCACAAAAAGCAGGTGGGTATCATATTAAGTCCAGCGTACTTGTTTAATGCAGGTCAGTGACTTTAGGGATCACCCTAAAGTCTAATATTGTCACTTTGTTTTGTTTATTACACCCTGTATTAAGAATTTTATTGTAAAAATCTTAATAATTCATTTAAAGTTTAAACTAATTAGGTACCATGAAAATATATTACCAGCTCCCAACCCCTTTTTTTTTATGCACAGGAGAAACCCGTCATAGGTCCCCCGGGTTGGGTATGCCCCGGAGGTATGTGAGACTCCTACTCACTAAAACCACCTGCGGTTCGCCTTCAGCCGTATAAGTTAAGGCAGGTTCCCATCCTGACCCGGAGCCCCGTGGGACGGAAGTTATTGGAGGTTCGCATAGCGACGCCTCCGCACTCCCGTCCTACGCCGGAGCCCCCAACCCCTACCATAGCAGTCAGTGGACACTATTTTTAACCACCGACAAAAAAAGAGGGGTGTTATAAGTTTAACGTGTCCGTCTGTCTGTTTGTGTGTGTTGTGTATCTGTCCGTGGCATCGTAGCATCCAGACGGTTGGACCGATTTGGATCAAAATTATAGTGTTTTTTTTTCTTTACTTATATTTAGGTTTGTGTCGAAACCGACAATGCCAGCCAGAATTATAGTGTTTTTAGCTATAGCCCATCATCATCAGCCCGCTCAGTGCTAAAAAATTTGGGTTTGATATACTTACATAAAATTTTGAATCGGGGGTTGTTTTTTAATTCCTTGATTTAACGTTATAAAATATTTTCTTAGGTAATAGAGGCTTTCTGAAATAATATTTGTAATAACTTTAAAAATTCGTGGTGTAATCCGTTATTTATTTGATATTTCAGATAAAATTCACTCGGCTATATATTTTGTAACCTTTTCCTATTAAAAATCCAAAACTCGATCTCGGATTAAAACATAATATTTGACTGCAGTTTATTATATTCAATTACTTAAATATTCAAACAGTCGATTAACTGTTCAAATATTTATTAGTAATTTTTATTGTTATCGTTAGTGGAACATTAAGATAATGGATGCCCCCTCATGTAGTACAAAACACTTGTTTGTTATCTAACTTACGATAGCTGTATGATGTAAGCAGTTACACTAATATCAGTTTTGGGTAGGTTCTTATTTGTTTTACTAACAATACTTAGGTACTCCTGAAGTTATAGTACCGTAAGGTACTATTAATAATTAATATGTATTCTGTGGTTATAGTCAGCCGATACGCATTAGCAAATAGATTATTATTTGTAATTTTTTTTTTGTTGTTTTTTTTTTAATATTATTTCGAGATTGCAATATAGGAAAGTGTTTTATTGAAAGACACGGGTAGACAGTTTCGGTCGGTGAAATCGCAGTCGGTAATTTAAAGTTTTGACAGCGAATAATATAACCAAATAGGTTAATATTATGTTACTTACTGCAATATTTTCACGCCAGAATGCAGCACCAGCAGGAGAAAACAAAAAGTAAAGTTCGACTTTTGATAAAGTTTCTGTCAATATTCTGTTATGACGTGTGCAACTGTCGGATTTTTGTCGGATTTTTTAACTGTACTTATGTACGTTAGTAGCGCCCTCTGCTAGAACCTTGGAGTAATAAGAATACCTATTGTAAGGGATTAGACCAAACTTCCCCGTCGTCGAATGCAATTTTCCATAATTTCCCAACAGTCTACAAGGCAGTAAACTTGTGAATTTTCATATTATTTTATTCATAATAGCTTTGACACTTCCATTATGTTTATATTTGTCAAATATTATATCGTCTTTGATCTCATAATTGCCTTGAGTCTATTTGATCAGTATAATATACTGGTAAATACCAATATTGTCTAAGCACTAATGAGTATTGGAAGTTAAGTAAACAAAGTGTCTAACTAGTTATCACCAGAGATAAAGGCGATTTATCTACTATTTAATATTTATTAAAAACAATATAATATTATTAAGAGCTGTGTTCACGGGGTAACGTACTTAGAACTTGCGTCATCATTGGCTTAGTGTGTGTAGTGCCTAAATAGATAATATACTTAATGTAATATATTATTATAATCTATATATTATATAAAACTCAAAGGTGATCTATCAACACTGACATGGTGATCTATCAACGCACAGCCCAAACCACTGGACGGATTGGGCTGAAATTTGGCATGCAGGTAGATGTTATGACGTAGACATCCGCTAAGAAAGGATTTTGATAAATTCTCACCCCAAGGCGTTCAAATAGGGGATGAAAGTTTGTATATAATAATACTTCTTAACGCGAGCGAAGCCGCGGGCAAAAGCTCGTTGATTATAATATCTGTGGACGCTTTACCACCACGTCAGTCTAGCCCCGACCGATGGTAATTAATTGAAGGACTTTTGTTACGGACAAGTGACAACGAAAATCTATACTTGTTTATACTACTTATAATACACAATACCTCACAATACCCATCCTGTGACCCAGGAACATCGAACATTTTTTGTTCCCTCGTTACTAAGTAGTAAGTACAAAATATGTATTCTGTGCCCTCGGTGGGAATCGCACTCGCGACCCCCGGTTACCTGTTCTTCCCAGCATTTTTCTCATAGAAAAAGTTGTTAATCTTGACGGGCTCATTTGATGGTTTTAAGGATAACGGTGTTCACCCGAACAACCTGCTATGTAGGTACTTAATTATATTATGCCATAATAATATATTACATAGGTAATATTATATTGGATAGATGTAAAGAGAGATCTCTTTACATCTATCCATATAATATCAAAAATAATAAATATTTCTGTCTTTATCCCAACTTTATTCATACTTCATAGATTGATGAATATTTTCTAAATTTTTTAGTGTCGGTGCATTGTGCACTTTTGTTATTCATTAAGTTTAAAAGCAAATGCTCTACAAAACTTTTACTTTTAAGTCATAGTGTTTTATCATCATAACTTTTGAAAGAATTGTAATGTACACAATATTTTATTTTTATTCCTTAAAACTAAAATCTTGTACAAGTTCCGAAGTAAATTAATATGCTCTACAAACACTTTTACTTTTGTCCTTAGATCTTAGACATAATAATACAAAACTCAAAGGTGACTGACTGACATGGTGATCTATCAACGCACAGCCCAAACCACTGGACGGATCACGCTGAAATTTGGCATGCAGGTAGATGTTATGACGTAGGCATCCGCTAAGAAAGTATTTTGATCACTGATCTCTATTATACAAGTACGCTGGATAGCTGATGCCTGATACCCTTTGAAATGACAGCTATTTCTTGTGCCTATTTGAAGCGGAATCAGCGCTCCCATTATTCGGGTAGAGAACTAAATCTGACGTAAAAATGACGTTTGAAAGCCGCCATATTAGCGCTGATAGCAGTAGTGAGAGTACTTTAAACTAATACTAGTGATGACAACTGTTTTTATTGGTTGTGGTTACGTCAAGTTTAGTTCTCTACCCGAATAATGGGGGCGCTGATTCCGCTTCAAATAGGCACAAAAAGCAGGTGTGTATCAGCTATCCAGCGTATTTGTATAGAGATCAGTGATTTTCTGATTGTATATAGATCGATTCCACCCCGAAGGGGTTAAAATAGGGGATGAAAGTTTGTATATTATAATAATACTTCCTAACGCGAGCGAAGCCGCGGGCAATAGCTCGTATTAGGTACATAATATTATGAGGATTATGTTGTAAGTTGTTTTAGATAGGGTTGTAAAGATAAGGCGTCGCATGGGGTAAAAAAAGTTTGAGAGCCCGTTTAGATAATAATAATATTATAATATTGTGTGATGAGATTTTTTCTGGCTAAAGGTCGGTGACAAACCCGATATGCGACATTTCGCCTTAATTTATTTAGCAATAAAGTTGAATGGGTTACAAGTTACAACTTACAACACACGTTTCCACGACCGTGCCGGACTGTACGACTCAGATAAATTATCTTAGGGCCCTTTTACTTAAAATCTTTAAGAAAAAATATAATTATTTTATGCTATGTATCATACTGCATGTTGCCCACAGGCCACAGCCTAATTTTGCAATAAATATAACCAAAATAAATATAACCACATCTCATCAACATCGGTGCATCAGTTTAAGCAAAAGAGGAACGGAACTTTCGCATTATGATATTAAGTTTAATAGGAGAATAATAACATTATTATCTTATTGAATAATATAAAAAGTAAAAACATCACTGACCTTACGTTCAATCCGTGATATACCTAAATAAAGCTGTTCACACACTCGCACAAAAAGGACGCACACTTTGTAAACAATAACAGAATATTCGACAACAAAATACGGACAACACGCGCGAGCGCACGTCCGCACAACGCGCACGAATGGCGCGGGCGTGGAATCTGGCGCGATGCTAGGGCTGCCTACTCTTCATTTTTTACGGGGTTCCGTAGAAAAATATTTACTTATTACTAGGTAGTAATAATGGGTCCCCTTGGGAATTAGTAGATTTTGCTATTTATTACTATAGAAGCTACGATTAATAAATATGTAGTTTAGTAGGTAAACAATGGTCTGCAACGATTGCAGTCAAATCTATCTAGTTACCTAGATCACATTGTAACACTGTACCTACTTACCTAGGTACAAATCCAGAGGTCACTGTGTATATTATAAAGTACGTTTTACTTTACTGTTAGTTTCCGATGTAAGTAACAAAATCTAAAAAAAGTATAAATAAATTACTTACATTTTTAAGGCATAACATTATTAAGGAATACGCCTAATTGACAATAATAATTGTGCAATAAATAAAAAATGACCTCCCAAATCCTGCGTAGCTGATCTGCTTTAAATAGAACTGGCCAGTGGCCACTGACAACGGTATGGGAGCAGCAGCAGCGCTGCTATTATTACATCCCAACTCCCAAGCCTTATGTGTAATGTGTATTGTGTAACTTTGTATTTTATGGCAGTGGACAACCCTGTGAACCGTGAACCGGCTTAACGCCTTTATGACTGTACCCAGCTGTACCATGGTTACCACAGTTCGTGTACTTTCTTGATAAGAATTCAATAAAACATTCTACAACAATCATGTACTTACCTATAAATATGATACATAAGTAGATGAAAAATATGTGTATCTAAATTTATGCCTCTAATGATTTGTAATTTATTCAAAAGACTGGTTTCATAGACGTTTATTTTATGTAAATAATCATTTCAATGTTGACTACTACGTGCTACTACTGGACAGAATGATTTTGCCTCCTAAGGATATAAAAGTCAGAGGAAAAGGAATAATTCTAAACGGACTAAATATTTATAACATAACTAGCTGTCCCGGTAAACTTCGTGTCACTTTAAAACCTTCCCTGGACTTCTACGAATATTTTAAGACTAAAATCAGCCCAATCCGTTCAGCCGTTTTCGAGTTTTAGCGCGACTAACACATGTGAAAATCCATTTTTAATGTTCCGTACCTAAAGGGTGAAAACGGGACCCTATTCATGAGACTTCGTTGTCTGTCGGACAGACAACGAAGTCTCATGAATAGGGTCCCGATCGTAGGAATAGGGTCAGATCTTAAAATTCATACGTACTCACCGGCAATATAAATATAGTCGTCGTGAAAAATTTTCAATTTGAAGTCACTAATTTTGAAGAACGTTATTTTATAACCCTGAAAATTTTCGGCAGAGGCCCGCAATACCAAAGACAAAAACCTGTTTGTGCCTTGACCCTTGCCTTGTGGCCCGTATAAAAAAAACTTGAGTACCACTGATTTAGACCGTTATCAAGTAAGCTTAGTGTATAGCTTTATTTATTATTATTAAATGTATAGATCAGAGCTTTATTTAACTTTCAACTATGGACTGAGGAACCCTAAAACTGCAGTGCATCATACTACATCTAGATTTTGTCTCACACACAAATTATTTTTGTACTTACCTCCCTACGGCCAGGTGAATGACCTCCGTTGGTACTTGGAACTGCTTGTTAAACATAAAACAATTTGTTTTGTTTCGTTTTAAAATTATTAATCGACACTAATTATGACTACTTTTCATAATAAACCTTTGAGAGCCTAACGTATCTTAGAGGGCGTCCACAAATTACGTGAGGTGTAAAGGGGGGGAGGGGGTCGAGTCAAGTCTTATCTAATCTCACGTTTCTCGGCAAATCTCTGTAGGTAGATATTATCGTAAGCGTAATCGTTATACGATTAAAGATCATTCACAAATTCGATCGAAAGAAAATCGACTGACTGTCAAACCAGGCATATAATATTTTGTTTTATCCACCTCGCACCCGTAGGTACCTACAAGTTTTTACGCAACATTTCGTAACGTACACCTTAATGCAATTTTTAATACTTATATTCAACTAGACTTTAATATTATAATTTATAAGCCTTTTTCTCATACTAATATTTAATAATTAATTTAACAATCCAACGCGTTTACGTTAGAAACCCACATTTTGAAAAATCTCACGTGAGATTTGGGGGGTTGGATAAAATCTCACGAAATCTCACGTAATTTGTGGACGCCCCCTTATTTGAGTATTTAGGTAGAGAGGTATAATAATATTACAAATTACAATACAAGTTGTATCACTATTAATTACATTGGGCCTAATATACCTATTTGAGAGAACATTTTAAATCAAGATGATGCGCTTATACCTGTCTTAGATGTAACAGTACCTTTCTTCTTTTGCCTTTGAATAAGTAAATAATATTTTTTAACTGCTGCATACCTAGCTCCCCCCTAACAGATTTAGAACCACTTAACACTCAATTGAATAAATCAGGCAATGCTAAAATACTCTCAAGTCTCAAGGACATAGAACGTAGAGAACGTAGTCCGTACTCCGTAGACCGAGCGTTTTTTTTACTGTTAAGTCAGATTACTAAAGTATGTAATAGCAACAATAGACCAAAATAATTATTTTCTTCCAAGTTCCAACACTTCCTACCACTTACCAACGATAAAATATTAGTAAGTAATTACTAAATACACAACACTAGCTGTTATTAGCTCTGACGACTAACCCTGGATTAATTATGTATAACTAGGCAGTATAGGTAACGTGACCATTTATTTTTTTGTCAGAGCGGGACATCTACCCCCCCCCCCCCCCTCCCCCTCCCTAAGGGAATAATTTGTATGGGCTGGTGCCCCAGAGCGTCACGAATTTTACAAAAGTGAAAAATAATTGCTCTTTTGGCGCCTATACTTTTACAGTGAACTCTATACTTACACATTACGCGGTACTCATAGACATTACACACCCATAATAATTAGTTATTATCTACCATTATTAATATCGAGAAAATATGGCAGAATAATGATAATCAATCGAATCGAAATCGAAATTCCTATACTCATAAAAAAATTAAATCCGGCCCGCTCGGGAATCGCGTGCGGACTGCGGACTAAATAAAAAGTGCCACCTGTGGATTACTATAATATCTGTGTATATATTTTAAACAAAATTGTTTCAATTCTTACAGTGCCTATTCGATGCAAACACACAACCTTTCATTATTTAATCAGTTAGCAAAAACTTGGCCTTAGGTAATCAGGTACTTACAGGCAGTATAAAACATAAATTATAATTATTATCGATTCAATATCAGTGAGATTTCCTTCTTAATTCCTATTTAAAATCCTTGGGTAAGCTATTATAGACAAATAGTACCTAATAAAGAATATATATACTACAAATTACAAGGCATAATTTTATTATTAAACCATCATTATGTATCTAGGTACTGTCTACCTATTATTTATTACTTTTAATTTATCCTTTCTTTGTAATTTTGTTTATTATTAGATTACCATTGAATGCAACCTTTAAAGTTACAGAAATACATTGTAAACACTAACTGCCCAATTAGTATCAATGATTACAGTTTTCTTTTCTCCTCCTGCGTGTCTAAATGTTATTATTAGAATAAAAAATAATTGAAGTAGTTTCTACAGGAATGTAACAAAAATAAGTGATAATTCATAATACTTTAGCCATAAGGATTATTTAGATTGTTTTGTTTTAAATATTTTTTTTTATTATTACTTCAAGGTTGTCTGGAAGAAACCGCTATAAGCGGTAAGACCGCCCGTTTGTACATATTCCTATAACTATTGTTTTATTTTAAATTGTAATTTACTTTAAGTTGTACAAATAAAGAATTTTCTATCTATCTATCTATCTACTTACTTTATGGTGAGCTATGGGCTCCCTATATAGAGTTCACCGTGAAAGTAGCAGCTTTTTTTGTTATTTATATGGGCAAGTGCCCCTGCGTCATGTATTTTTCCATACAAAAGTGAAAAAAATTGCTTCGTCAGCGCTGCTACTTTCTCAGCTACAGGAGGACCCATACACACCCTAAAAAGTACCTATTATCACTTAGTTTTGTTACACCCTGTATACCGGCCACCGGGGTCGTAGCACAGCAAATAAAACTCTATGACCGCAAGTCTACTGTCTAAAATTTAAATCCATACTTAATAATATAAATCCGAAAGTGTGTCTGTCTGTTACCTCTTCACGCCCAAACCGCTGAACCGATTTTTTTTTATTTGGTATGAAGATACTTCGAGTCTCGGGAAAGGACATAGGATACCTTCTATCCCGGAAAAATGTACGGTTCCCGCGCGATAATCTTATTTTGGCGCAACGGAGTTGCGGGCGTCATCTAGTAGCAATGTAAAAGCAATTTCTACTAATTTGCTTTTATATTGCTATTTCTTTTCACACGTACCCGATTAGAGCAAGATAGAAATATTTTCGCACGCGAATAGAAGAGACAAGTGATGCCTAGAAGGGAAAGCCTTTTTTCTCGTGTACCTACGTAACAGAATCCTGGCCACTGCGTTCATAGGTACTCGTACTCCATACTCCGTACTCCATAGCCACTCCATAGCGCAATACCATTACCAATCCATAGCAATACTTACCATTGCCAATACCGTCCGAGAAATTGTTTTAGACTAGTGTGTCTAGTGCAGCTATCCCCAACCCGCGGCCCGCGGGCCGCATGCGGCCAGCCGCGGCCGGGGACTTTATTTATGGCCCGCGTGATGTTAAACTTTTTTGAAAAACTCGCCCACCGGCTAAGTTATGTAGTCGTCGTGAAAGTCGTGAATTTTTTTCACTTTTAAATCGTTAATTTTGAAGAACGTTATTTTTTAACCCTAAATTTGTTGCGGCCCGCAACACCAAGACCAAAACATTATTTGTGGCCCGCATGAGAAAAATGTTGGGGACCACACTGCAGCTGTGACCAGCTAGACCAGATGCTGGTCTAGTGACTGTATCAAAGGATCCAAAAATATAGGGTAACTTTCAAACTTTATCAACTAAGTTCCTTCATGATTTTTCGATCAGTCAATGGTTTTACTTTGCCGTTGTGGTAGGAACTTGCTCTAAAATCTAAATTCTAAAAGTATTAGGACATGCAATAAAACACTAAGTCAGTCTGAATTAAAAATTATATTTATTTAACTTCTAATAAAAATAAATTTATAATGATGCTTAACGCTGTCCGTGCTATCGACTACCGAGTTACTTTACCGGCTTAATCCTTAACCTAATAAGGCTACCCTTACATAGAGCTAGTTACGTAACGAGCTTCTCGATATTTATTGCCTCGACCTTTTTAAGGACCTCAGATAGATACAAGTAAAAATATTCTCATCTCTTTGGGCCTAATTACACCTACCGCATGGCGCATACTGCATAGAGTGGCGAGACATTGATTGGCCGAGAAGTGAGAACACTACTCGATAGGTGTAACAAGGCCTTTTGGAGGTACACACTGAACTAGTACTACGCTGCAGTGGAACGACGCGACACTTCACTTCGATAGTACTACAAATAGGTCGCGTAGCTTCGTTGCCGCGTAGAATTTGATTCATACAGTTTCAAATAAGAAATATTTGGCCGCGTCGTGTTGCGTCGCTGCACTGCAGCAGAGCGAACGCGACACGGCCAAATATTTTTAATATGAAATCATATGAGCTAAGCCGCTCTACGCGGCAGCGACGCTTCGCGACACATACATCAACTGCTGTATGGAACGTGCGTTGTGTCGCCTAGTGCGGTCTCACCTTAAGGTTTTTTCCTTATTAGTAATATTTCTTTTGTTTTAGTACATATCTCAGTAATATTTATATTTTAATTTATTGTTTCTTATTCCCATTTTTACCTGTACATATCTAAGCCTTAGCTTGGATTCGCAAACGCTTTCTGTGATTTTGTCATTTGATCACTGGCGAATTTCAATTAATAATTACACAAATTCCTCTACAAAACACATTTACAAATCCCATCAACGTCAAAGAAATTCACAATAAGGGCCCGCGCGGACAGTCGACAAAAATGTCTGCGTGATCCATCTGCGTACTGCAAATATAATTAACTCTCACACACACTCGCACACTCCGAATAAAGTATTTTTCTACAAAAAAAAAATGGAACAGTTACTTTTTTGTGGGAAAAATACACTTTATTTTGGGTTTGCTAGAGTCGATAATCGAAAAGCAAATGGTAGGCGACGGAGACATCTCTATTGGCCGTATGCGCAGGGACAAAGAGACCTTCCTTCGGAAGAGTCTTCTGAAGTTAGTTACAAATCTTTGACTCACTAATAGCCCACTTCAGAGCAATCTATAGTTCACAGTAACGTTTAAAAGTTAAAATGAAAAACAATATTATTATATTATCGTTACACAATAATTAAGCTCGTTCAAAAATTACAACTTACTTTGATCGAATGTAAAATTTTTACCTAAATGAATTATTCTAAATCAAAGGATACCATTTTTAAAGCATAACCCATATTTTGCGAATCAAAGCTTCAGTTTTATCTTATGATATGCTAATGATATGATATAAATATAAATTACGGTTGTATTGCAAAGGAGGCCTAAGGCACACTTTTTTTTAATTTTATAACGTTGAATGTTGCTATCAATAATTATCATGCTTATTTTTTAAAATGCGTATTAGGCCACTATTGCAGACTACTATAATAATCGAGCTAGGCTTTTTATCATTTCGAACAACAAATAAGTACACAACATTAAATATAATAAATCCCAACAAAAAATATCTTGAGTATTCCACTGAGCCCATAATACGAAAAATATATAATTTATGTAACAACCTCCTATTACTCAAAAGTTCTACACTGTTTGTGTCTCGAAACGAATAGCAATTCAGTTTATTTTATTTCGAAATAGATGAGAGATTTATATATTCGAATAAGCGCCATCTAGTTTATTACAGCGCAATCTCTATACGTCATATCATTTTGAATACTGTGTAGGTAAAACAGTATTATGACAAGAATGTTGAAACTTTAAACCAATGCATTTGCAAAAAATAATAACATGATGCGAATAATAATAATATTAAGATTTATTGAATGTGAAAATATACTAGATGTGAAAAATTTCTTATTTTTATATTGAATTGCCATCCGATCCCGACGTTCGCGATAATGAGACGCATATCTAATGTCTAATCTATATATATATATAAGCGCCTAAAATCTTAATGATTAAATGTATTTGTGCGTATAAAAAACTGACTTACGATTAATATCAATACAATATATTATAGTAACCTAGCATGCAATCCGTTATAAACCTAACCTATATCACTACTAGTATTTCTTTAAGGCAAAACTGAATATTATATTGTCAGATCTATTAGGAAGCATATTATCCTAATTAGTAAGTTGGTGTGTAGCGCTGATTCAAGAGCCTAGAGATGTCACGTTGACAGTTTCGCCGAGTGAGTTTACCGGAGGCCCAATCCCCTACCCTATTCCCTTCCCTACCCTCCCCTATTCCCTTCCCTTCCCATCCCCACCCTCCCCTATTACCCTGTTCCCTCTTAAAAGGCCGGCAACGCACCTGCATCTCTTCTGATGCTGCGAGTGTCCATGGGCGACGGAAGTTGCTTTCCATCAGGTGACCCGTTTGCTCGTTTGCCCCTTAATTCATTAAAAAAAAAGTTCTGACAATTTTTTACTCTTTAAGATACATCACTACGTTCTTAAGTCAGATACACACGGCCATTATTCGCGTTGCTGATTTATACACAAGCGAGTATAGTTTGCACGTTTGTTGAACACAATATACGAATTCCGTATAAGCTGATGGTGTTATGAATAAGGCTTGATACAGCTTGTTGCCGTTGCATTTTCAGCGTCTTTTGTCACTGAGAGAACTTTGAAACGTGAATATAACACAATAATATTTGTGCGAGAAAATACAATATTTTTGGTTTATCAGCCTCACAAAAGGCTTTTTAACCTTATTATAATAAAATGTACTCCGTAAATAGGAATTTCACTTGCAACTGCCATATAAATATAGCATCAAATATTAACACATTTCACTTTAATTAAATTTAAATACAAGCAGACTACTGACAGTCCATGATTTAATCTATAAAAAAGATTGCTTGTATTTGCATTACGAAAAAATATTATATGTTAATAATATAATAAATATTTGTACTCCTAATAATATTGTATATTTCGACAACACATAAAAGTTTCAAATTAAATGTTTCAATTACATGATTCAATTAATCCATGTACGAGTTTTACTCGATCGCATTTCTGCATCTTAAAAACTGTTTTACCGATATAATCTCACAGTTTTGTTCTAACGCCAATAGATGGCGTCTTTACACAATTTATTTTAAAACTAATCAACTACTCTTTTACTAGATTGAGATATGCGCACAAGTAAACTCTTAGCTAAATAATAATATTGAAAATTGACATCAATAATTAATTTCATTACAGAATATAATTGACGTCTTAAGTCTAGTACACAACATTAAACCGAAATCAACATTACAATATAGTGCTTACAATACAATTTACATCAACCAAAAATGGCTGATTCTGAAGTTAACTGGACCATATTATATAAGAATATGAATACATACACAAATTGCATATTCATTTCTTTGATCAAATAAATACATCTTAAATGCGCAGCATTATAGTTTAGCTTAAAAGAATGCCAATTCCTAGATTTTAAAATGTTCAGATATTCCACTAATCTCACCTTACTTCAAGTGCACTTTTATTCGTTATTCTATTTATACCACTTGATTTAATCTAAAAATGAGTTTCTATATAATATATAATATAAGTCCCTCAGGAGTAATACTAACTAATGGGTGTGTTCTAAAACTCTATACAGTACACTGATTAGTGTCATCTGACGTTTCGGTAGCAAAATAAATTTTCAAACCGCACCGGCCAGTATACTGTTAAATTTTCCGAACACGCTCAATATTATCGCTCGACCAAGGAAATTAAAAATACCGCCATGCTATGGTGATGTCATCTCTCTGGCGTAATGCCATATATTAACGAACCTGTAAGTCAATGCTGCTTGTATTTAGTCTTGCTCTCATTAAAAATCCGCAATTCAGGTTCTTTTATTTCCTTGGTCTGGCAACTCATGCTAATGGGTAAAAAGTATACAAGACGTAGGCGTCTTATGATATGACAAATATGAGCATAATTCATTATCAAGACATTTTAACTAAAAAAGCCTATTTTTACAGATCTCTAGATTGGCTACTCAAAGCATTGAATTTGGTACATGTTTATGGTATATTTTTAAGTATTATTCTGGATTCATCTAAACAGTATTACATAAACAGCCGTTCAGTTTTTTTTTATTTGACGACAAAAATGTAATAACAAAAGAAATATTTTTAGCTACTAACTATGCTTGTGCATTGTCACTGGTTATAAAAAGAAAACTTATTCATTTCTACTTGATTTACACACACATGGACGGAGTACATTTACCCATAAACGTTCCTCCTCCTCAATATTGTTTTGAAACTACTTGTAAATGTTGCCAGTTGAAAAAACGAAAAATTAATAATATCGTGACTTTTATGACTGACACAACAATCTGATGTTTAAGTTAAAATATAGGAATAATACATTGTGATTTGTGACCGTTATTAATAAAACGTAAATAACTATAATTAACTTATAAACTGGCAGCACTTTTATGATAATATTTATTTCTACTTGGTGTTGTCATCACAAATATAAAATAAGACTACCACTGTCAAAATTACTGTATAGTGTTAAAATTACTTATGATAAATATCTGGCAATATTATTGCAAAATGATCTATTTTAGGCCTAAATATTAACAAATTGTGCACTAAAGCATCGCTGCGTGTCGTGTAAAGGAACCTTTAGTTTCATTGCCATTTTCATGGTAAGAACACTTTTTTATTGATTTCAAGTTGCATTTACCCCTACATGATTAATCTAGTATCTACGAAAATAACATCAACATGCGTTTCAAATCTCCGAGCAATTTCCGTTGTACGTATCTAAGTTATTGGCAAAAACGCCACTACAAAAAGTGTGCTTCACTAATTTATAACTGCGTTGTTCGATGCAAACATTGACGTACAAGCCCAGACACAATTCGTTCGTTCAAATATGAATTAGCTTCATTCTCTAGATTTATACATCGATCTTTCAGTACAGTCGCGAACAAAAAAGTGATTCATAAAATATGTCATGGACATATTCGTTGCGTGCGATTATCATATTTTTGCCCGTACATTCGCTAATCAAGCTATACCTTACCTACAGTGGAAGCATAGGTTTCAATTCCATGAGTGCTACGAGTTTAATTGGTGTGGTGCGAGTGAACATTGTTCAAATACCCGTCGAGTATTTAAGCAATTTCAACCTTAAATGTACTACTGGTCCTTCTTTTACGTTTTGATATAAAAACACATCCAAGGTGTTCGCACAACCTCGACATCGTCACGAGCCGCCGGCATCGTGGTCACTTAATTAAACGGCTGAATCGTGGTCAACCCATTAAATGCCGTAATTAAGTGACCACGTCGATACAGCCAGCCCATTAAAAATACATCACAACTCACAGTTATGGAAGAAAGACAAAATTCAGTCTTAACAAAAAAAGTGCCAATTTCTTTAAATAATATATTATTTAACTTCTTTAAAGATTTCGTGGAGATCAAATTTGTTTTGTTAGTAGATTTCAAGAATACTTCGTGATGACTAGAAAAAAATACGCGTAGTTAAATGACGTCAATGTTAAAATATTATGAAACCAACTTTTGGAGGTGACAGTACTATACCTCGTGATCTTTTTTTTAAAGGAAATTGACACAAAAAAAAACTAAAACTAAATAAACAACTAAAATCATAATATGTTTTGAATATTAATGTAAAATTAATTTTAGATGCTACATGCGACACATATTATTATTATTACGTTATTAGTTAGGTATTACGTACGTTCAAAGGTTTGCGAATATCAACTATTTTAAAATAATACCTGTATTTTTTTAATTATCATGATTTCAATGATATAATCGCTGTTAGAATTACGCAGCATCACCTGAAAACGAAAACAATTTAAGATTCAACTGTCCACTGGAAAAAATGTTGGACTGGGAATATACGACATAATAAAATAACCAATTTAAACGGTTAATCAAAAAAAAAGAAACGAAATTCTGCCTTTAGTACTTAGAGTCAAGATTTCCCACCAAGACGAATCTAAAGATACATCTCACGTCAATCCGTTTGGACCCAAGAGTATGCCAAAGAAATAAACACAAATCTATAAACTCAAAAGTCAAAAGATAGGCAGAAGACTTCCTTTTAAGTTTTAGCACAATCGGATAAAATGTAGGAACCGATGGATGATCTATTCTAAACTGGATTCAGCACTCTTAGGGCCTGTTTCACCACTTCCTGAGAAGTGCCGAATAGGCTATCCACCACTTAACTTGACAGATGAAGTATGGAGAATCTGTCAAAAAGTTGTGAATAGCCTATTCGGTACTTTATCAGGAAGTGGTGATACAGGCCCTTAAAGTAATAAAAATGCTAATGCTAAGTTGCGCATTGCTTCAATCTATATTCATCAATAAGGCTTTGACGTTGACGACTGACGTCACCTTAATGTATGGAATACTTTTGAAGAGACAGTTCAAAAAGTTTCTAAAAAGTGCCTACCATTTTACCTTGTTAGTCAATAACCACATTTATTTCGACTTTTACTTCAGACTTGATTTGATTTTGGAAAACGATCCTGAATTTGTTCTACGTGACTGTTTATTATTCACATATTTTAATATGTGAATAATAAAAAACTTACCAACCTTAGTGAGCTAGGGTGCCCGCACGAAATGAGAAAGCAGAAGTGACGTCACATCTGTCTCACGGTGTGATGCTGTACTCGTCGAGTGGGTCAAAATCCTTGCTGGCCATGTGCGTCGCGTTGTCCGCTATACGGTAGCCCCATAGCTCCATAGCCTCCTTGCATTTTTGCTGAAAATATCATAATCATCACCAATATTAATCATTAGTGGCACGTATACAACTTTAATGCCAAGTACTCACATACGATTTTACTGGATAGTTTTACTCCAAATTGAGTAAAAATTATCGTGTGGACCGCAAACCTCACAGTCTCGAAGGCTCGTATCGAGCCGGCTCGATGGAAATAAATAAATCTAATTTCCTTCGAACTTATACGACGCGAGCCGTCGAGCTTTACTCAAGCCATACTCAAGCGTGTGAGTTTTGCGTTCAACACGATAATTTTTACTCGATTTGGAGTAAAACTATCGAGTAATGCTAAATGTGTTGACGAAAGCCCAAGCCGTGGGTTTTATTCTATAGTATGTCAAAAAAGTGAAGAAATTAAAAAGTGGCAACATCGTAGTGTTCAAAGTAGTTTCAAATCAATTGAAGAAAAAAGGGATGACACTACGATGTTGCCACTTTTTAATTTCTTCACTTTTTTGACAGACTATACGTGATTGCTCACGAGGACGTACGTCGTATATTGTTATATAATATATATGTATTATGATAATTATTACGCTGTTTATTCATCAAAACGTAAGATAACTAAGTAAGGTAAGCCTAGCGTAAACGTTAGGAGAATTTATTGTTTACGTAAGTATTACACTTAATATGAAATTAAATATTTTTCACATTTACTATGCTTGTAAACAACATACATAAAGATTCTAAAGAAATTCTTGCTTTATTTTTGTAATTTTGGATTTAATCATTTTAAACATCTTTGGTCTTTTAACATAATACGCAATACGTTTGCAATAAATTTGATCTAGACGTAGATAATTGTCTCTTTCACTCGTGAACGAGAATATCTTAATTTCCCTTGTATCGCATAGTTTTAGGTACCTCATACCTGTGGGAATGAGTAAAAGAGACAAGTATCAAGTAGTCAGCCCCGACTCTAATGAAGCTGGATCAACACTCTATCAATGAAAATCAACACTTATAGGCACTATATAAAGATGTTATCACATTCAGAACTACCCTCTAAGAACTTGCGGAGTAAAACTGAAGTCCCCTCAACTTGATAAAGATCCATGGAACCTTGTTCTTGAGATCCACCCGACCTATTTTACTATGATTACGGGTATAGGACAAGACAAGTTTTAGCTATAAAGTATAAACCACTGATTTCTATTATACATGGTATAAACCAAGTCAGAGCCAAGTCTTTGAATCGTTTATGACTTTGGCGAAAAGTGACGAACGCTTTCAAAAATTTTAGGGACAATTTCAATGGTGAAAATATAATTTGTTCTAATTATTACATTCAAATGCTATATGGATACCATGATCTTTTGAAATGAAGCGGCGAGTGACGTCAGACGTGAACAATCAATAGCAACAATATCGAAAAAGCGCGTAATACGTGACTCGTGATTCGTAAGTGATATAAGATTATACTGTCGCGTAATTGGACACCATAAGATCATATTAATATTCCAAGTATCATTTGAATTCGAAAATACTATTTATTTATTTAATTTAAGCCACAACATTTTTAAACTTCAATCACAGCTTCAATTTTCAATACAATGTATTTTCCATGGCCGTTATTCAAGCAGCTGCTTAGAATCGACAAGGAAGGTCTTGAAAAATAATATAATAATAGTAATAATTGTGTTATAATCTGTGACCTCGTCAAACAGACAGGAAACTGTCTAGTCTTGCTGGATCCTAGCACTGGCTCATTCAACTAATTAGCCAATTAAGGACGAGGTCAAAGTAAGTCGGTAGCAAGTTTTTCAGGTTCTGTGTCTGATTTGGGGTGCATTTTTAAATGACCTTTAGAATGATGACAGACATGATTTGAAATCGATTAATACAATATAATAGATGAAAGTATATTAGGCTGATTGGTATCGCCGAAGATTTCTTGCTAGAGATTATCAAACCAAAGTTTTTTTAGAGACAACAAGAAAAAAATAAGGATATTCTGCTACTTCAAAAATTTTAACTTGTAGTTGACGTGCCATCTTCGATTTCGACTTTGGCTTAGACGTAGGATAAGGCCATAAGTTGATAACCGTTTAATCGCCCAAAAATCGTCGTATTTTTTTGAGCGATTAAACGTTTGGTCGGCTACTAGTGATCAGGGGGTGTAGTGCGAGTTTTATTCGATCATACGCATCGAACACGTTAACGCGAATTTGTATGGGATCAAAGCAGCGCCACCTACTGGCTTACGTGGATAACCAACCACAACAACAACTTTTTCTATGAGAATAATGCTGGGAACTCAAATTTTGACGGGCTCATTTGATGGTTTCAAGGATAACGGTGTTTACACTAACACACTGTATATTCATTTTTAGAACTTGTTGAGCTACTTTTTCTCACCTGTATTTCATCAACATAACTGAAGTCCAGTATATTCTTCCATCGGAAAGGCACTTCTTTGGACACTCGGAACGTGGAGCTCACTCCGGCCACCTCCACATTTGTGTGCAGAACCAGAAACTCATTGATGGAAGGACTCACAGAGAGCCCTAGGAACTTCATCAGCTTGTGAGTCGTGCTGTTCGGGCTTAGGGCTAACTCCTCGTAACGTAAGGCCCTGAAAAACAAGTAAGCTATTGAACATTTAAAACATTTATATATTATACTAGCTGTCCCGGCAAACGTTGTTTTGCCATTTAAAGTATATTTTCTACATCATCAGTTGATACATGTTTTACCCCCTCTTTTGTCCCCTAAGAGGGTGTGGGGGGAAGGTCATACACCAGATGTTAAGTTGAAAAACACAGTTAATACCTAATATGAAGTAAGTCCACTAAAGAAAAAAGTTGTATACAAAATCTGACCCCTCTTTGGTCCCCAGAGAGGGTTGAGAGGGGAGGGGGGGAGGATTTTTATACACCAGATGTTGAGTTGGAAGAAGACAAATATAATATATCTGTGAAAACCGTATGCAAATCTGTGAAAACCGTATGCAAATCGGATCAGTAGTTTTCGTGTTAAAGAAAAAAGTTTGATACAAAATCTGACCCCTTCTTTTGTCCCCTTAGAGGGGTGGGGGGAAAAAATTTTATACACCAGATGTTAAGTTGGAAGAAGATAAATATATCTGCGAAAACCACATTCAAATCGGATCAGTATTTTTCGTGTGATGCTGGAACAAACATACAGACAGACAGAAAGAGTGACAGACAGACAGACAAAAAACTAACCACATTTTTGGCTTCTATAGCGATGTAATGACAAAGGTGTAATTTCGGGTGTCATTTCATATCTTTTATGTACAGAATTTTCATTTCTACAACAGAATATTGTCTTCCTCCAAGTTCCTCTCGCGCGCGCTTTGGTGACGCCTACTATCGTAATATTTTAATTTCGCCATAATTTCAAAACCAAACGACCAATTTTAATCATTCAAAGACCAAATATTATCTACATAAACTGTACTTAGTGATAAAATAATTTATTTTGATAAGGATTAATAGCGTGAGTAAAATATATCCGTTTAAATGTAGTCCAAAAAAAATTCAGGATTTTTAAATAAATAAATGGTTATTGTGCCTCACTCGACATAGATAGGTATAGTGTGTCGCGGACTTTTTTGTAGATATTTATAAGATCTACAATTGCTTAGAACATTTTATGGTTCTATCTTTTATGGTTTAGGCAGCGTACGCAAAATAAGTAACTTTTCTAGCTGATTTTTTACACCTTGCGTCCGAAAAACTCAAATATCTTACGGAACCCTACTTTTTTCCAAAATAAAATGTAGCCTATGTTCAGCAGAAATAATGTAAGATTCCAATAGCAAAAGAATTTTTCAAATCGAATTAGTAGTTTCGGAGCCTATTCGACTCAAACAAACAAACAAACAAACAAACAAACAAAAAATCAAATCTTTCCTCTTTATAATAGTAGTGTAGACAAAAAGATTTTCAATAATTTAAGTAGGATTCAAAGTCTTGTATGGTGGCATAAATTAATTATTAAAGAATTTATTTCATCTATATATATGAAACTCAAAGGTGACTGACTGACATGGTGATCTATCAACGCACAGCCCAAACCACTGGACGGATCGGGCTGAAATTTGGCATGCAGGTAGATGTTATGACGTAGGCATCCGCTAAGAAAGGATTTTGAAAAATTCCCACCCCAAGGGGTTCAACTAGGGGATGAAAGTTTGTATATAATAATATGTACTTCTTAACGCGAGCGAAGCCGCGGGCAAAAGCTCGTTTACTATAATTTAATATGCTATAAATTTTTCAGTAAAGACTGCTTATAAAAACAGAAGCAGGAAAGTTTGCGAATATTTCGGAATTAATAACTCAAAGTCTATTTTCAATGAAAATGACTGTTTTGTAAAACAATGGCCTTAATACTTCACAAACAAAGACCTTTTGTTGGAAAAAAGTTGTCCCACATTTTCCCCATTTCATGATTACTGTAACCTTGATTCTAAATAGGGTTTTCTTACATAATGCAATGAATTTATGTGTAGTATATTTATTTTTAATTTTTAAGAATACATATTATTATGATTTGATAGTCAAAAAGGATTTTTTTTAAATGTAAGTAATTTAATATTTGTAACCAAAGGTTGGCTCGTTTTGTGACCAAGGGTTAGCCCTTGGTCACAAAAACAGAATTAAATCGCAATGTTACAATAGACTTATTTTTATCATGATAAAAACCTACTAAAAATATTGATTTTTCCACCTGGTCAATAATGATATTCACTGTAGGTGATAAGATTTTTAGAGAGACACTAGCACCGTATTTCCATACAAACATTTCCCCCTGTTTCCTCACTGGATAATGCCGGTAGAGTTATAATTTTTCTCTTGAATATCTATGGCCACTATTAGTTTGTCCCTATGTTTTCTTTCTTTTCATAATTTTTAATAAAAAGTACTTAAATCAGTTAAGATTTGGAGAAGAAATCAGGGGACAACAAATCGTTGATTTTCTGTTCTTTTATTAGATCAAGCTGCCATTGTCTCTATCGCACTCTGCGGGGGGAGGCTTGAGGTTAGAGAGACAGCAATAGATTTTACAAATACTTGTTATTCATATCTCTAGCCCTGGTGTATCCTCTCAATACATATTTACTTATAATCCATTCAAATAAATATGTATTATAATTATAATATGTTCTTATAATTTTTGTTGATAAAATACCTAATCTACAGAGCTAGAAGCACAAAAACAAAAGACTACCTAATTGCTTTGTTCTTCAACTATAACTACATCATCAGGAAAACAAAAAATATCCTAAGCAATTAAACTATCATGAAATCAAATAAAGATCATTGTTTAAATTTTAATAATGTTCTGAAATCAAACTACATTGCCAAAGTTAATAATTATACTAGTTTGAAATATTTTCTGTTGCCATTTAAACTATCACAGGAATTGTGTTAAATTCCAATTGGGCTGGATATGGCCTAAAATTATGACTCAGGTCATAATGTTAAAACTTTTGTAAATCATTGTGCCTTTATGTAAGTAAACTGACGTTTACGTCTAATATTTAAAAATACAATGGATAGCCAGGAGTTTTGTAGGTGCAAGCAAGTATTTAAAGTAAAAAACTTACATAATTTTTTTTGGATACTTCTGTAGAAGCCGACCAGCTGCCACATAGTCACTTATCATGTCGGCACAGAGCAGTTCTGGTTTCCAACAGTCTGATGACGGTTGGCAAAAGTTTCGATGCTGCCTTGACTGCATCACACCACGAGGGTCTCGGATCAATAGTATCACTTTCACATTTAACCTAAAAAAAGATAAATAATTTTAGTTAACAAATTAACAAGAGAAATTGGCCGAGTTTTTAGATTGAGAAAAAAAATACTTACACTAGAAACATCCATATTGTCTTACTTCATAACACATGATAACACAGTATTATCATAATTTATTAATAAAACAATAAATATATTTAAAAACAAGTAAAATACTCACTCTTTATCTTCTAATAATTGTTTCATAAGGCGTAACCTAACTCGCACCACCTTCATGCTTTGAAAGGGGAACAGCTTACAAAATCTTGACGTGAAGTCCGCATCAAAACAAAGTTCTTTCTTATATTTACAGTGGTCCCATAGTCTAGTGTTATGGCTAAACTGGTGCAAATGAGTCTTGCCGTACTCAAAATAATCCTCCATACCTTCGTATTTGCAATGCAACATCTTCTTTAGGGTTTTCAGGGCTTTATCGGACTCCGGAGTACCTCTGATCTGGATAATGCCATAGTTTAAGAGTGGTTCATAATGATAATAGTTTCCGGGCTGCGCATTTAATATTTCTCCAAGGAAAGTGGTACCAGACCTCCATGTAGATGTTATTATACTCCGTACTGGCTTGCCTCCAGATTCTAGCAGCAAATCTTCTAGGTTATGAACGTTGGACTGGTTGAAGTTGTAGTAATACAATTCGTGTTTGATTTTTGCGCGAGTCTTCTCCAATATCTTCTCAATATCAGGCGAACCGTCGAATGCATTTGTAGGAATTGGCTGAACGTAAATGTCATCTGAGTCCTCGCTCCTATAATAATTCTTAATATTTCTACGACTCTCTGTCGTTGGACGGTAAACATTATTATCTGTATATCGACTTCCAGCCAAAATTAAAAGAACACTTAGGCCGAACGCTATGCATATTGAATAAAAATTAACTTTGCGCAACATACTAAACAAAATTATCACTCAAAATCCACAAGGAGAGACAGTAATTTATTTTAAAAGAGCACTTAAATCACGCAATCACATCATTTTAGAGGATTTTTCTGGTGTATTTCAATCATGATTCTTGTTTTATCGTTTCCACGGAATCACCGCATTGCACCTTCGTCATTGAGATACTATAGCAGGAGAGAGCCTTATATCAGTGTACAAGCGTCAAAAGCGTGTAATGTTATGTCCTACTTACTAGGACATAACAAAGGAGTCGGTATGCATATTTCATGTAATAAAAGTGATAATAAAGGTTTTTATTGAACATTTTATGCTAGATATTGTTGAGTTCTATGGTTCCGCTAAACTATAAACCATAAGAATGGCCAAAGAATGCCTCAAACACGTGGATTTAACATTAAATACGTAAGTTTTGAACAACGTTTTTTGGACTTTTCAATTCGTATTTTTGTAAGCTAAAAAGGATAATATTTAAGTATAATAATCCCTTATTCGTGCTATGTAAGGCATTAGTGCTAAAAATGTCACATAAATTACTAATTTGACTACAAAAGTTGCATAGCTTTTTACGTGTGTTTACGGATTCTCATTACTTGAACTATAGTTTATCGATATCATGAACTAAATGACTTTCTTTTCTGGATTTAAATGTGCTTCGAAATGATCGACAAATAGAAATATTCAAGAAAATAAACGCACACTACTTGTATGAAAATAAGCACAAAATGGCCACGCGATGACGGGCTAAGACTACATCTACCTATATATCCTTAATCTGTGACCTTCGTAGCCATTTTGAGTATCTGACAATGACATTTCAGGAAGTAATTTGACAATTATTATTTTTTTTGACAGTTTGATGACGTATTCCAAAGTCCAAACTCAGTCCCGTATCCGAAATTTCACTTGAATGTTTACAAAATGGTACTAAAATATTACCATTCACGTTGTTCCTCTTTGAGCACAAAACTTAATTAAAAATTGTTTAAGTTAGAATAAACATTTGAAAAGAGATGATATCACTGATCTCTATACCTACAATTAATAGAGATCAGTGGATGATATTATTCCAAAGTTTAACCTTAGGTATCACATTTTGTACGTGTTACAAAAACACTGAATTTTATCATTCAAATTCAAAAATAACCACCAGTCACAGACTAATAAGAGATACTACCCACCAGTTAACTAGGTACTGCTTAACAATTACCTATAAAATATACTGTTCTTCTGTGTGTTTAGCCGCGTGTAGCTGATGCAGAACTAGTGAATGCCAAAGCGTAAGTTGAGGGCGAGTTAAAATAGCGTTAAGTATCAGTTATCACACTGCTGTAATGTTCGGTTTAACACGTTGACGGACATGGAACGCTGAAGGCATTGGAAATAAAAATGTTTACTTAAATTATAGTTTAAGGTGACGCCATGTTAAAGTAAAAAACCGTGTTGGATGTGTTTTAGATTGCTTATTTTCTATGCGAGGCTGGCCCGGCCTCAATTTTTTAAATTTTCACAGATTGTGTATATCTGTTGCCGGTTGCCGCTATAACACCAAATACTGAAAACAAAATAAAGTTATTATTTAAGGGGGGCTCCATACAACAAACATGATTTTTTAGGGTTCCGTAGCCAAAATGGCAAAACCCCTTAATTTATTTTAATTTTATTTTTAAATATTAAATTACAATAATATAGTTAAGGATTTTGTGAACATTTCAAGTGCCTACCTGTTACCATTATGGATTACGGGCAAAAAAAGCTAAAAAAAGCGGCCAAGTGCGAGTTCGACTCGCCCATGAAGGGTTCCGCAGCAGCAATAAGGTTTATTTTTATGAAATCAAAAGGTTTTTGATTTACTTTTACATTTTAGTCGATTTCATGAAATTTAGATTAAGGTTTACCATTTATGACGTATAAAAAAAACTACTGGCTAGATCTCGTTCAAACCAATTTTCGTAGGTAGTTTTTATAGTAATCTACATCACATATTTTTTTTAGAATTATCATGCCCCTACTTTAGAAATTAGAGGGGAGGGACACACATTTTGCCACTTTGGAAGAATCTCTCTCGCAAACTATTCAGGTTAGAAAAAAATGATATAAGAAACCTCAATATGATTTTTGGAGACCTATCCATAGATATCCCACACGCATAGGTTAGATGAAAAAAAATTTTTTTTGTTTCAGTTGTACCTATGGGGACCCCTAAAATTTTTAATAATTTTTCCATTTTTGCATCAAAATCTTAATGCGGTTCACAGAATACATCTACTTACCAAGTTTCAATATTATGGCTCTAATAGTTTCAGAGAAAAGTGGTTGTGACATACGGACGGACAGACAGACAGACAGACATGACGAATCTATAAGGGTTCCGTTTTTTGCCATTTTGGTTACGGAACCCTAAAAAGTATTGTTAGGTCATTGCGTTTCACTGACTTGGACGATTATACAACGTGAAATTTTAGTGGTTGTTTTCCCGCAGCAGAACGATTTACCTATAGTAGTACTATCGAACCATGCATGTTATTTTTTGAAAATACAAAATATTTTTTATGACGTACTATGGAAACTTTATGCCGATAGGCGCGAGTTACTATGGACCCGACCGAATTTTTTTTTTTGATTTGAACAAAAAAAACTTTACAAATCTATTGTACTACTAAGATAGAATCATTTTACTGCGGGTAAACAACCATTAAAATTTCACACTGTATGCGCCAGTGTTATAGTGTTTACGTCATCTTGCTATATTATATTCGTGAACAGTAAACCGACACCTATCAATTAAAACTATGAGTATAAATTAATGGACTACTAACATATTTTATAGGAGGTAATTTTAAATTCGGATAAACTTACATTATTAGCAACTAAACTAGATGTTGCCAGCAACTTCATTGCGCAAAAAATTGTACCGACAACGCACGGAAATCGTAGACTACCTGGTCTACCAGAATCTGATGGCAAATTTTGACAGTAGATTTTCTAAAAATATCCTTGATTAAGTATTGGATAAATTTATATATTATTTGCACGTGTCACACACAGAATCAGCCGCTAAAGGATAAATAATCGGCCAAGTGCGAGTCAGACTCGCGCACGTAGGGTTCCGTACCATTATAGAGCAAAATCAGGCCAAAAATCACCATACGTTTCCATATAAATTTTGAAGAGTTCCCTCGATTACTCATGGATCCAATCAGATCATCACCATCACCTTCGTATTAATTGTACCAATTACCAAATTCGGATTGTACCCTATAGGGTTATGTTGTATACAACAACATAAGAATTTTCGAAATCGGTCCACAAACAGCGGAATAATGATCAAAGATATATTATGTCTCGATTTAAAAAACTATGAAAAACACTTATATAATACTAATGATAGAGTGATGATGTAAGAGTAGAGACGATGATAATGATTAATCTAATGCAATATTAGCATATTATGTCTTCAATTCTTAAAACAACGTCGAAACCCTCAAGCTTGTATCTATAAGGAGGCCGGAGATCTGTTCACCACCTTCGAACCATATTGGTATACCTTATTGCAAAATCTGACTTTTTGGTAAGATTTACTTGGAATACTTCATTATTTATCCAAAATCACTATAAGTTTCCATTTGAAAAATACTTCAGATTATGAATCGAAATTACAATATCATCCAGATAGATGCGATTTAGTAAAAATAGCGAGGTCTTCCCTCGATTACTTATTGATCCCATCATCAAGTCACATTTTTTATGAACATGGTACCAAATTTGGATCGAACCCGATACTATAGCGAAAAAATCTTGAAAATCGGTCCACAAACGGCGAAGTGATCGTTGAACATACAAAAAAAATATATAAATAGACGAACATAATATTATAGCCTCCTCCTTTTTGGAAGTCGGTTAAAAAACTAGACGGAGCTCTGCAAACCACAAATTGAGGTTAGCAAAACTTTGCCTCGCCTATGACAACTCTTTCAGTTTAAGGCTGCGTTTCCACCAGAGATATTGTGTTGCGTGGAATGACTTAAACACTGACTGGAATGCGATTCTATTGGTTCTCAAAAACACATTCCTCGCAACACATCTCTGGTGGAAACGCAGCCTAATAAAGCCCCGACGCGCGAGTTTCCTTTATTGGAAAGGTTGCTACAGGGTAATTAAGTAAAAGAAAGAAGTGCATGTACTTTTATTAGCCTAATTTATTGGAAAATTGTTTCAAACTTTGTAGCCCACAAGATGTCTTTTCCCAATGACTTCGCCCATGAAAAACCACAATCCAACCTCAGTGGAAACCAGGAGGTAGAGCCAGGTGTCTTTGACGGTTGTGTTCTTGTAGGAACCATTTTTGAAAAAAAATACGACGCTGGATAGATCATCTTGAATGTTCTGAAAGAATAAAATTTGTCTTAATGCAAAAATCAGAAGAGAACATTTAATAGTAGGATACCTACCTACCTACCTATAACTGTTTCAGAGTGAATAAGCTAAATTTGGTGCAACGAACTTGCAATCAATTAATTCTAGGTATAGACTATAAATTAATTGCAAGTTAAATAAAAATATTTTTTTAAGTTTTGTTAGTCTCGTTAAAATTTGAGAACAGCTAAACCGCTTTGGCTAATTTTAAGTCCAGTAAAGTGAATACTTTACTGGACTTAATTAAAATTAGCCAAAGCGGTTTATATAATCGTAAATTAAAAAATTTGCCAAAGCGGTTTGTATAATCGTAGTCCAGGGAAGGTTTATGTTAGGAGGGAAGTGATACGAAGTTGAATAAATATATTCAGGAAGCACAAATAATCCTAACCAATACTTTGCAGAGCCATTAACATGCAAACGGCACGATCTATTAAAATAATAATAAGCAATTAGCTTTTGTAATAAGGTGTGATGACAACAAGCAAGTAATTTAAATTTGACAGTGTCATGAGTAGCGGCCTTCACTAGTGAGGTGATTGTCAATGACCTTGCTGATTCGGCCAAGTCACTGACATGGGCGTAGCGAGGATTCTATATAGGGGGGGGCCATAGGTCTTGGGGGGGGGGGGGGTAGATTAAGAAAATCCTAAACTTCGAATTCGCGATATTTAACATATATTATAACAATAGTATTGAAGGTGAAGTAAAAATTAAAAACAAAATATGAGCGAGCGAACTGGGATTGCTCACCCCGCAACTCTCTCCGCTCCACGTTTAGGTATGACACTGGTCGGGGGCATGCGCGCGCGCCTTTTAAAATTCTCAGATGTAATGTGTGCGTTAACGCTTTGGAGTTTAAGGTTGGATTTGCTATGTTCGGTTTTGATACTTACTTCGTTTCGATGCGCTTCGACTCTGCGCTAATATAAATTGACCCTTAGCGACTGATCGCTCTTCTAGGGGGGGGCAGCTGCCCCCCCCTGCCCGTACCTCGCTACGCCCATGAGTCACTGATGATCTAAGCAAACTCAAAGATTCACGTCCAAAAAGATTTAATTTAGTTCAGCAGACAATGAATCATCTATATTTTTAGTCTATCTGCACCAAAAATTAGTGAAATTTAAACGCTTACTCCGTTTAAATTTCACTTATTGCCACAACTTTAACTGCCAACAATGGGGTGTTCACAATAAACCCTTCTAATTCTGTGAGTTGTGACTTGTGACTTAAACGGGGTGAAGCTACTCACTGGTAAAAGGGAGGTCAGAGCGTTACTTTTTGCCAGTTTTCTATGGCCTTTAACACAATATGACATTTCGATAGGTATAAGGGCCAACCCACACGTACCACAACCACACGACATCGCAACGACAAAATGTCGTCGAGCAGTGGTTACGTGTGAATGGTGTCGCTGCAGCTTTTTGTAGTTGCGTTGTGGTACCGACAAAATGCCGACGCGGTTGCGATGTGGTTACGTACAAAAGTCAATGAAACGGAGGGGGGAAGAGCGCGGGCAGTGTGCGCGCACTGTCGTAATTGCATCGACGCAACGTTGTGGTTGCGATGTGGTTGCGACGTGGTTGCGACGTGGTTGCGACGTGGTTGCGACGTGGTTGCGACGTGGTCGCGACGTGGTCGCGACGTGGTCCGTGGTCGGCCGTAGTTGCGATGTGGTCGGTATTTGACAAGTGGTCGACAACGACTGCAAAATGTGGTACGTGTGAATGGTCCAGTTCATTTACAAAACGAAATATACGCCCGACCACGTGATGTGGTTGTCGTGTGGTTGTGGTACGTGTGGGTTGGTCCTTAGGTCATACCTTATACTCAAGCACAGAATAGATAAAGGCCGTCACAGACCTAGCTATAATATAATATATTATTATATTTATAGCTAGGCATATTAATATATATTTTCTATACAATTTTCGCGTGACCACACACTTAGCTATAATATAATATATTTCTGGTCTCAGTGTGTTTAGTACGGTATATTATGGTATATTAATATATATTATAGCTAAGTCTGTGACGGCCTTAATAGTACAAGTAACTTAAGCCTATATTATAATATTTTTACGTGGATAGTGGATACGCCTTGTCAATATCATTAATTCAAAAATATACCTTTATTTCACTGAATTTCGGCGGAGACATTTCTAATTTACAGTATTCCTTTGCAATTGTAATGTTTTTGACCAGTGAAGTTTTCTTTATTTCCTCTATTTTCCTTTGTAACGTGTCCCGAAAAATACCTTTTGCAGTTGGTGTCAAGACTTCATTGAAACTACTGGCCAGAGATGACTTTAATCCTGTAATAAGATCCCTACGCAATCACTACTTGCTCAGATAGTTCTGACCATGGTCCAAGGAATTAAAAATATATTAGATCATCTAAGGACATGATAGAGGTCTTGAAAACATAAAAAACCTTAATCTCTATCATGGTCTATCGTGATGCGTTGATTAATTTTAGCCTCTGAATGTCATTTACCTAGGCCATATTTTTAGTGCTCCGTAATCCGTAGTTCAAGCCTAAGAATGAATATTATTGCAGAAAATTATATTGTCGTGGTTGCATGAAATAAGTTTTACGTACGGCTGAAAAATCTTCTAGTTAACATTGTAGGTAGACTTTTATAAATTGAAGTAGGCAGCACTAGAACTCCTTTGCAAAATGTCTTGATTTTTATTAAGCCTCAAATCAATTTTCGAGTAAAATGAGTAAAATAATTATTTTATCCTTGAAACAGCTTGAAACTAATGTACGACAAGACGTGACAACTGAGAGACGTCGGAATAATATAACTGTCTACCAAAGAGAATATAATCACTACGTTTTACTGTCTACTGTCTAGTGTGCTGTGTGAGTGTGATAGATAGCACTGAAAACTTTTTTGACCAATTTATTAAAGTTGAAAAAAAAGGTAAGTAGTACATCGTGTTTAGTACATAAAGTTAATATACCTATAACCTAGCGGTTCCGCTAGGTATATTAACTTTAAAAAAAAAAAAGAAAAAAAAAAAGGTATATTAACTTTATGGTTTAGTACCTACATCAATACCTGTTTCAATACATCATACATGCATTGCACATACAACGACGATTGACGCGACGTGAGCTCACCAACCGAAGAAAGGCTGGTATGGTGCGGTGGTGTTGGTGCTGGTGTGATTCTTAAGAGCGTATTACAATTTACACCACACTGTATTCAGAGGCGCTTATCCTAATTTGGGTAGTGCCTATTAATTAGGATATGACTTAGTAGGTAAGGAAGGCAAGTATCGACGTCTTTGCTTCTCGCCTTGCCTAACTATACAGATTACAGGCATTTTCAAAAGTGTGGTGTACTACAGGGTACACCAATACGGTTCAAAGGGAATGAAATGATACGGTTTTTAGCCCTCCAGGTTTTGGTGGACGTCCGTCCATTTTAATAGAAGACGGCAATTTACGTAAAACCCTAAATAGAAATCTAGTATTCAATAATTAAAATACAACATTTTATACATCTTATATAATTTCTTTATGTGAAAACATATTTAATATAACGACAAGTATGTAAATTCTTAATTAAATCTAAGTATTTATATCTAATTAACAAAACATGCAATTTTCGTAAAGCTAGATTATAGTTTTCTTGGCTCCGATAGAAAATGAATTAATTTTCGAAATTGGTATAGCGTTTTAAAAGCTTCTAAAAAGTTATTTTCTTGTTGCATTTTTATTTTTTGGTTGTTTTTTATAATTTCTTATTTTTTACATCTAGATCGGATTTCTCTGCAGACTTAGAAACAGGAATATTATTTTTAGTTTCTTCAGCGGCTGCAACAGCATTTAATTGCTTCTTTGATGATTGAAGTTTCTCATCACCCTTATCATTTGGATCTTTGTTTTCTGTTTTATACATTGCCTTAAAATCTTCTTTTTCAATCTTATCAGCAAGCTTTAATTTTAAGTTTTTCTCCTTTTCTCTTTGTTCTTTCTGTCTTTGTTCCTCATTTTCTGCTTGCTTGATCTGACTTTCAATGGCTTTAATTAAATTATCAGTCTTTCCAGAAATAACGTCTTCAAAGTTTTTTGCTTTCGGGCTATTAAGAAGTTCAACCGTCAAAGGTGGAGCTGCTTCTATTTTAAAATATTGCCAAGCAATTCCTATTGTTGGTTTCAATGACTTGATTTTTGCTAAAACAATAATTGGAACATACTCAGAATCATGCTCTACCAAAATTAGCATTTCCAGATCGAATAATACTTTATGATCTATTATTGTTAATGATCATCATTCCCATCATTCTTATCTTTAGTTTTACAAATATATTTAACTTTATTAGTATCCTTATTTTCCTCATCTGTCATCATTTCTACTTCTCTCTTAACTTTTTCTAATTCTTTCTCGAGGTATTTGAGTTCTAGGGGCAATAAATTATTACGAAACTCTACCATTTTGGCGACCACTTTGTCTGAGGTCGTATCTATCATTGTTTCTGTTTTCATGACAAATCCGTTGAAAAATATTGGTTTTGCTGGAGTAGTTGCTACGAATGTTTTTGTAGCGTTCCAAGCTCTGGATATGACTGGACCAATTTTTCTCAAAGAAACTGCAAAACAAGAAATCAGTAGAGTATTGTACAGAATTAATTAATATATTATTTTATACCTCGTTTTAATGCAGTTTCTTTGAGAAAAGCTCCAAGTAGAATAACTACCCACCTAGAGTAAGGTCCATGGCGATTCGAGTGATTCTTGCCATTTTATTGACAAATTCTTTAACAACTCCTAAACTTTATTTTGATAGTTTTCTTCAAGTTTTCTTAATTGCAATATTTATTGACCCTTTACCATTTTCAATAAACAATCAACATTTTATTATCAATGACATAATATTTAGATCCAGAATGACTTGAATTTGACGCGTAAACTTCTAAAAATATTATCTATGAAATTAATCAAATGTTTCTTTGTGAAATGTTATCGGCCAGTGAATTATTCTTTTTTTTTCACGAATCGTAATCGTTATTCATAGTAGAAAAAATTGCAAATAAGATCTACCTATTTTATTAAACTTTTGATTAATTTAACACCATTATATTGAATAGTACAAAAGAACAAAACCATCTCCACAAATGAATACCTAATTAGCAGAACAATATGAAATATTGCATTGAGCAAGAACATAATATTGTAGATTGTAGACCTTCCAGTCATCATCAAAGTTTCGTCATCAATTCAGTCTTTCTCTAATAACACATTAGTGAATTAGATAATCTAGAAATATAAGTATTAGTTATAGAATCAAAGAAAGTTAGTACTTTACAAGTGAAAATTTGAGACGCCTTTAATTTAACGGCCGCCGTCAGACACATTTAATGATGATTTAACTTTAATGAAGAATTTAACATTTAAGTTATTAATATTCCTTTCCAAATGCGGCAGTAAGGATTTTATAATAATAACGTTTATTTTGTAAGTAGTACAGTACGACAGAGCTGAGTAGACACCAGCTGATAAAGTGGCCAAGGTGCTACGCCAAACGTTGTTTGGATAGCTTACGAGTTATAGCAGTGACCACTAACCAAGTCCATAAAGAAAGTACTATGAACTTAGATCATCATCATCATCATCAGCCTATTGCCGTCCACTGCTGAACCGGCTGAACGTAGGCCTCCCCCAGTAAGCGCCAACCATCCCGATCTTGGGCAGCCCTTATCCATCTACTGAAATTGGATGTATTCTTTAAATCTTAATTTTGCTTGAAACAAAACAGCTAACATTTTAATTACATAAAAATCTGTTTCGATCATAAAATTGAGTGCTTATCTGGGTCGAAAACTATTTAGATTGAACTTTAAAGGTCAGTAATATTTGAACAAAATGTTCCGTAAAATTGACGGTCTCTTGATTGATTGACAATTATTTGCACATTGTACAATACAAACTGTTGACTCGGTTGACCTAAATGATTTGTCGTGTATTTGCACCGCAGTGTACACTACGAGGTCTGTTTTTCGGGAAGTTTAATTATTGCGAGAAGAAAAATAAAAGCAGACGGAGAATAATATTAAAGGTACTAAATGCATGATTATTATTAGCAAACTATAATTATTATTAAGTATTAACAGATTCCTATAGTTTTTTCCAGGAAGGAGGCATATCAGCCGGGTCCAACGGTGGCGCAGAAGCGAGAAAAAGGAAAATCTTGCGGGAGGCCTTTGCCCACCAGGATAGAGGCTAACAAAATATTTTAACTAAGTCATACAACGCAATACCACCTACGGCCACTATGAGCTATGAGTTATGACGATAAAGTTACCAAGAGTCAAAGAACTACAACTTTTTACATTTATCCAAATAATAACATAATATTTTATTTATTAAAAAAATTTGCTTTACATAGTCAATTGCGCAATGAGTCGAGTTCTGTATTGCGCTAGTTTGAATGCGCCTTAAAGTCTCAAGTAGCAATATTTCAATACTTACAACAGTAATTTATATAAAAGCGTTCTAGTCGAATTATTAACAAATAAACTTAATAAAAATGCATAATTGGTAACTTTTGTATCGACAATTACTCACTTTTTTTCGAAATGAACTTTTTTTCGAATGAACCATTATTCTGTTAATTTAATTTCCTGAATAGCAATCCGCCTGAGCTTGTTTCTTGGGCAGGGGTGCCGTGCACCCTGAGATCAGATTAAAGGATATTCATAATATTATTATGACCAACCTGGGCAGTGTCCATCCATATTATATTGTTACCAAAATCTGTCCATTTGGTAACAAGTATTACACATAACCCAAGAGCCAGCGACACTCAGAGTTTCGTCATTTTATAAAAGCTGTTTTCCTTTTCTAATAAAACCTAAACGTTAGGGGTGGCTAAAGTGCTAACTGGAAAGCAACTGTCAAAAATGTCCGACAGTGGAAGACGGAATTCTTACAGTTATCCCGAAGAAAACAAGATAAAAGATTGAGCTTTATAATACTTTAACGATGGTTTCAGGTTAGTTCCTTCAGAACTGGATACCTCAAACAGTAACCGCGTAACAGGTGGCAAATGGGACAAAATGCTTCTATAATTAATTCATAGGCTTTGTCGAAATAAGAGTGGGTTGTTGCACCAACTTACTTATCTATAAGAGTGGGTTGCACCGGCTTACTATAACTATAACTTTAACCATAACAAAATGTGAAATGAACTGTCAAATCCCTAGCAAAAGTCGCCATATTTAACGATAACCTTAACTTTAACTTTAACTACGCTTCTGGTGCAATTCACCCTAAGAGTAGGTTGCACCGGCTTACTTAAACTATAACTTTAACTTTAACCGTAACAAAATGTGAAATGAACTGTCAAATCCCTAGCAAAAGTCGCCATATTTGACGATAACCTTAACCTTAACTTTAACTACGCTTCTGGTGCAATTCACCCTTAGTAACTTTAACTTTAACATATGTAACAAAAAGTCAAATGAACTGTCAAATCTTCTGTAAAAGTCTATTAAGGACGCCATATTTGACGATAACCTTAACTTTAACTACGCATCTGGTGCAAGTTGCAACCCACACTTAATAACGAATCGGGTTATGTCAATCCCAGCCGTCAAATTAACGACTATTGACTTGACTGACCAAATTTCGTCATATTATGGATCAATTCCTCAGATGTTATACCAATAAAGAGCCAACCGCATTCTTATAATATCGTGTCGTCGTTGTGTCTATCTGAAAAGTTTACATTTCGTAACCTGTAACCATGACTCACAGCCTCTAATAGAAATGTCATAACTTGTCACTTTTCTGTCACTTTCTCCCCTCCCGCTAACAATCCAGCGCACGCCCGCAGCCTCGCTTACAACACGTCGTTAGCAAGTTTAATGTCAACAATCAACATGTTAGTGTATGTGTGTTAATAAGACGCGTGTTTTTATCCAAAACAAAACAATTGCGTAAAGGTTGTACTGATTAGATGTACTATCAGAGAAGTTAAATCATAGCCAGATGGCGGACCTATGTAATTTGGACGCGTTGTGTCAAACCCAGCCGACACTCGACAGTCACGAATCACGATTAACATTGAATTGACATAATCCGAGCAAATGACGTAGGTCCGTCAACTGCCTATGAATAAATTTCTTCGATAGTACCTATTGTCGTCTATGGTCTATTCGCAATAAGACCTCCCTCCAAGACCAACTCCCTGAATCAAAACGCTAGTTGGGGATTATTTATGTATTTTGGACATATTGAGACTCTTTAACTTAATACGCTCTTTAACTTAAGTGGTTATTAATAATGTGGAAATACTATATACTCAGAGTCCTCAGTATTCGTCTCCGTCAATACTCAATATGACGCTAGCAACATGACCCTCATGATTGTCTGAGTTCAACCACAGAATAGCTAATAGTACAAGTACAACCTCATTCACAGAATGCAGCCTTCATAATAATATTATTATTTTAATACATACTCAACTCCACCCATAGCCTGCTCTATTGACCTAATGCTTTAACTATAATGGTGCATCGCGCCAGCTAATGATCAGCAAGAATTGATATACTTTGCAAGCCTTAATATCTCTCTTATCAACTCCACAATAACAATAGTGACACGGCTACATATAGTAACCCACTTTGCAAAATACTACATAATGTTGCTATTATACTAAATCAGGCGCTTAAAGTATCTTGACTACGTCGCGTCGAGTAGGTAGTTACTAGTTAAGGCGCTATATTCATAGGCGTAGCCAGGATAAAGGGGGAGGGGGGCTAATCAGTCGCCATCCACACCTTGCTTTCTCCTGATTACTCTTAATCACCTGAACTAATCACCTGCATTTATCACTAATCCTAGAGAGGGATTCTGATTCATGCGTAATTAGATTGTCATTTTTAATAACAATGATAAAGGATCACTCACACTATCGTGTCATGCTTAAAACTTTTTCTAATTCGTTCTAATAGCGAAATTAAAAATGAAAAACTAAAATTAATAAATAAATTAATATCTCCCTACTTGATCACCGTAGGTTAACCAAATTTGGAGAAAAAGTATAGTATGAAGTGCTTATTCAATTGGTATAAACAAAATAAATGTTACTCGATTAGTTTTTTTTTATTAAATTTTTATGCATGACCCGGATAAAAGCCAACTTTGACACTCTGTAACAAAAAACTACAAAAAATATCGATCTCGGAGTTATACTCTAATGTTTATATTATAGCTATCAATTGAGGAGGTTCTATTCAAAACTTGACTATTCCACTTTTTGGATCTTTGTATAATTTAACGAAATATAATTTTAAGAACACGGTTACGTGTTTAACATAAAATGTTGGTGAATTATAATATACAACAAGAATAGTGATTATTTCGTATGAGTTTCAAAATTTTAGCATTATTATAATATTGAATAAATCCAGAATCTTAAAATGGAATAATCAAGTTTTGACGAGGCAGATTGGAATAATCAAGTTTTGTTAATGTGTTCTATAGGAATAATCTAGTTTTGATTCTTTTGGATTTGGATTTTAAACGTTTTACGGCTCTGGGTTCTTGCCCTTTCGAGCCTGACATCAACCGTTCAAAAACTTGGCAGATTACCAATGAGAACATAAAAACTTTAAGCTACCTGAAAAATATGAGGAAAAAACATGTTTTGTTACAATTTCTAGTAATAAAAAAAATATCTTCTGGATTAATCATGTTTTGTTGCAATTTTAAAATCCTTATTCTGAACATTGTTAATTCGAAGAGGAATAATCTACTTTTGTCGAAATCATGCGTTTTGGAATATGTTTTTCTAGTGGATTGATCACGTTTTGTCAGGATTTTGTTTTCGATGCATATAGATTTCTATGTTACCAACTTAAAAAAAATAAAAAATCCACTTTGGTCGCAAGTGGAATAGTCAAGTTTTGAAAAGAACCTCCTCAATTACTATAGTATTTTGAAAGAAAAACGCGGTGAAACAAAATCAAGGTTTTTATTACACTGTGATACGTAACCTTGAATACTGACTTGAAGACCGGAAGTCATAATGCTTCGACGGATGTCGATATCACATTGCTGCATTGGCATCTTACGCACTGCAATGTACGGCCATCAGCATCGGGTTAGCACATTTCAGTCTTATTACTAAGGAGATAAAGTTCAAACGTGTTTACCAGTTTGTCCGCGACTGTACGGTTATGAGATGTTATAAAATGTGAATTATAGAATAGATAGTATGAATACTTAGAAGTCTATAAGCCTGTTGATATAGATTATAGCCTATTGAGCCTGTTCTTAGATAATTTAATCACAGGTTTTATTAATAATAATGGCTTTATCTAGTCCTTTCAGATACTAATTAACTACGTAAAATAAAGAAATAAATTAATAAATGCGTTTTGATCATGATACAATTACTTTGAAGCATTCAGATCCTAAGCATACAATTTCTATTAAACTAAAAGAGAATTACAAGCCATGTTACATCATGATGGACAAGTATAGGCGATTACAAACCTATAGAAGAGCATATTCGTAATAAATTGCCCATGATTGACATCAGATAAGCAGACAACTGAGCAAGTATGATGGTAATCAAACCAATCGCAGTTGTGTACCCGCGTATCCCCTGACTCTGCCTAAGCGGAAAGCGGGAGCACCGTCGGGTATTTAGTGGGTATTCACCGCCCTAGGGAGTCCCACATACCCCAGTGGTCAACCCACAACCCGGGGGATGCGTAATCGCATTTCCACAACAATAAAAAAGGTTTAATATAAACGAAAAAATTGCAATACACAATACACATCCCATTATATTTGAACCGGTCCATTGCCTAAACGCTATGCCGCTTACGAGCTAGTCTTGAACTAGTTGGCTTTATCATTCTGATCAGGAGCTACGAACGCAGACAAAAAATAGTGTCAGACATTACGTTATTGGAGCGTACCTACTGCAGCGTACATCAATTGACGTTTACAAGTTGAGGTACCATCAGAGAATTGATTCGTAGCGTCATTTGGTTATGTCAATTAATATCGCAGACGAATCAGACTTGATATAACTCGATGAAATGACGTAGGTCCGCCATCTGCCTAAAAAGAAGTGACAGTGAAGGGATTCCTAAAGTGGTTTCCGCGGAAGAACCTCCAAATGCGTCTGCGGTTTCCTCTTTCGAGCACGAAGCAGTCTGTGGGGACGTAAGTGATCATGACGACGTTTTCAATTAGGTTCCAATGATGGTTCGCTGTCGAATGTTTTTGTGGTTTGTCCCCGTTTGGCTCGCCTTCGGCGCGTAACTGGACAGTTTTTTCCCCCGACATAGCGGCCATATCTTTTTTCCTATGCACTAGATTCATGTGGGCGTCTAACGACATTTTTTTACACATTCAAGATTCGATACGGTCTCTGTGAACGGTTATGTCGGTTTCGCGTGCTTGTAACGTTAGTTTGTAACATTTTATCAATGAAATGATAGAGGGCTTATGAAACTTTTCGGGTTGTTACTTTTGCCTATATTCGGTTGATCTATTAATGCCTTAATCGGTATAGTCTTTTGCTGAAGTAAAATGACTGAAACTATTAATGAAAATAGTTTTGGTTCTTAATCTCTGGTTTTGGTCTCAGTGCAGAAGTTTGATCTGGATTACTGTAATCCTTTTAGGTGGACTTGCGTAGACCTGGGTTAAAGTTAACTCTGAGTTAAAAATCATGTTTTCATCATCATGTCAAACTCAGATCTGCGCAAGTGGGCCTTAATGTATATTCTACTTTGTCGAATCTAGAGTCTTAAATAATCATTTATCTCCAAGTACCCAAATTGAGCTTTTTAATTTATAAAATAAATGATATAGGTACATCTAGACACGCGGTAGCGTACGTCAAGCCAAGTTCATATTATTAATATCATTAATGTTCTTAGGCCTACCATAAGTTCATAACCTCAGCGTTTTTTAATATGATGATTAATTTTGATTTATCTTTAAAGACAATTAATATTTATCTCTTACTAATCAATTTGTGTTGTTTTGTTTATATTTTTCAACGATCCCATGTCGTGACTACTGTCTACTCTTGCAATATCCGGTTGTATCATCAGGCATCACATCATCGTTGTAACAATACCCGAAACTAATCACCATCATTTTAGGTATTGCTTTTTCATTGGGTCATTCGATGTGATAATAATCTATACCTACTTACTAATGTTAGGTACAAAAAATATTGAATCGTTTCTTAGTTGGCGTTAGGCTTCTTAGACTGGACCGGCTTTAATGAAATATAGTGTAGTGAGAAACCTTTTCACGGGGATTCCATTTAGCGCATACAAAGTGGTAGATGGTCAATATTATACACTAAACCTTACTAACATGTTACTTTTAAACTCCTTCAACAAAATTAAGCAGAAAACAAAAGCGCCATAATTTCATAGAATGTAGAGTATGTGACGTTAGGCCATAAGGTACCAAGGGCCAATTTTTCAATCGTCAGAATATAACTAATTAAAGAATAAATATGACACGTTGACATTTTTTTCATATAAAATCTGTCAAAACGCCAAATTTATTCCAGAGGTAAAATTTATCTGACGATTGAAAAATCAGCCCTAATTTAATATATTCTGTGGTTAGGCTGAACTCTTGTCAATATTAGTGTATCTATACTATACAAATGCGAAAGTATATCTGTCTGTCTATCTGTTTGTGACCTCTTCAAGCCCAAACCGCTGAACTGATTTTGCTGAAATTTTGTATGGGAAACTTTGAGACCCGCAAAAGGATGTGTGACCCGCAAAAGAACCCGCAAAGTGATGAATGCTTTTTAACCGACTTCAAAAAAGGAGGCTATCAATTCGACGCGTATATTTCCAGAACTGCCTAGTTTTTGTATAATATGTTAGTCTATATCAGCGTCCGAACAAATGTGCCAAATTTCAAAAGTGTATATTATATATGTATGTATGTATGTATGTTTGTTTTTATGTTTGTGTTCGCATATCTCCGGAACTACAAGACCGATTTCAGACGTCAGTAATTCTTTTTTTTGTTGTATTAGGTATTGTTAAACTTAGGAAACAGTGCAAGTTTCATCAAAATCGGTTCAGTACTTTAGGAGATAGGGAGTTTTAATTCTCAATTACTTACATACAATAATTTTGAAGTCGGTTTTATCTTTTAAAAATACACTTATTCTAAAAAGTGTACGGTTTTCGCGCGACACGAATGTTGGCGCAACGGAGTTGCGGGCCTCATGTTGTCCAGGATCTAAATAATGTAGATTTGAACATAAATAAATTTCTCGATGTTATAACTTACAAGGATGTATTATTGCATAGGCATGAAACATCTAGTGAGGATAACAGCCTCATTCATTAAAAACCGGCCAAGTGCGTGTCGGGCACGTGTCGGGCCACGCGCAATATAGGGTTCCGTAGTACCGCTAGTTTTTGAAAATTTTTGTATGGTCAATGAATGTACATTTATAACATGTTTTACACTACTAAGTTACTAACAACATCATCTCAGTTACTTTCAAAGGAATTTGAACGAAAAGTTCCTTTATACTTCACCGAATACTTTTTTTTAGTTGATCGACTATTACTCAATAACTTATGAAGTCTTCTTAGCCGTGATAGTTTTCCTTTTAAATTCAGCATATTTCCTACTCCCGTGAATTTTTTGACATTTCCAGAAGCAACCGTTTAGCTGGTAGAAGGGGGGGACACTGCGCTCTAACGATTTTTTCCACTTTAAAACTTAATATTTCACAAATGGATCCCTAAATCGAAAAATGATCTAAGAACACTCATAATATTTTTAAAAAACCTATCCAATGACACCCAACACGATGGGGTGGGCGCGAAAAAAAAATTCCACCCCGCTTGATGTGTAGGGGAGGTACCATAAAAAAATATTTTTTAAATATTTTATGTACCATTTTGTTGGCATTATTAATATGTGTATTCATGCCAAATTACAGCTTTGTAGGTCCTATGGTCTCTGAGCAAAATCGCGGACGAACAGACGGACAGACGGACGGACAGACCGAAACTATAAGGGTTCCTTGTTGACTACGGAACCCTAAAAATCGTGAATCCTAAATTCTAAAACGTCATACACGTATATGTACATTGTTTAATAATTACCATAATTATGAAGCCTTGTAATAATCGTGAGGTAGAGGGCCTAGCACTCGTTGCTTCGTCACGCGATTCTTGAAAATCTTTACACAAATATACAAGTAATGAGTAATACGGCGATACGGCGTCCATGATTGATGTCTTCCTAATTTTTTTGATAATCTTTGCCCCTTGGTAATAAAAAATCCATAAAATAAAATTATTTGTTACTAGATGACGCCCGCATCTCCATTGTGCCAAAATTAGTTTTTCGTGAGGCAAAATAGTAAGTTTTTCCGGGATAAAAAATATCCTATGGTCTCTTCCTCTCAAAGTATATTCATACCAAATTTCAGCATTGGTTTAGGGGTTTGGGCGTGAAGAAGTAACAGACTGACAGACAGACGCACTTTCGAATTTATAACATGAGTATGGATAATATATGGTCTACCAGAATCTGATAGCAAAAAGTGAGAAAGTAAATTGACTCTAGCAATACCGGGGTAATTAACAAACCGGGTGTTTTATACAAAACATTTTGATACTTTTTTCCTTTAATATATAAATTTATATAATGATCAAGGATATTTTTTAAAATCTGCTGTCAAAATTTGCCATCAGATTCTGGTAGACCTGGAGTTGTTTTGCTTATCGGTTACATAAGCACAGAATAGATAATAGTACAAGTACATAAGTAAAGTTGCTTGACGAAAAAAGACTCAACATAACACATATAGTATTCTCATAACTTAAAAAGATAATTTTATAAGTATAATATTACTAGTATATTGTGATTTGTGAAGGTTTCTAAGAGTTCTTTTAATGAACATATTTTCATAATATGCCTCTAAAAACCTTGTAAATGTTGCCAAAGTCATTGTACGAACATTGAATATACCGTAGCGTAGCCAATTAAATAGCTCTTTATATGCCTTCAGACGAAATATTTAGTTAGAAGCCCTTGGCATAGTATTATCATAAATGTAAGATACTTAAATTAAAAAGGTAAGATTGTCCAAAGGTTCATATTATCTCTAAAAAGATTGCTCTATGCAGTGACAAGTTATTTAAGAGAACAATTTTCCGAGATATTAAAACCTCTTTAAAGCAAAATCTCCAGACTGGAACAAATTCATATTAGGTTTTAACATCTGTGTCAGGGCGAAATTGTACATTTTCCACCTGAGGACTTTAAAGAATTTCATGGATATTGTTCAGGCATTTCCGTTTTCATACTACTTAGCAGACCATTGCATAAGTAACGTTTCGTTAGTAGAATTCTACGAATAAATGTAGAATTATATGAATATTTAATAAGATTAAGGTATAAGTTAGTCAGGCCTTTCTTTGGGGGGGTATATGATATGGGCGGCCATGACATGATTGCGCAGCTTCGGAAATGAATATGTTTTCTCCAACGAGTCTTTTGATTAAAAAAAAAAACTAAAACTAATGATTTCTAAGTTTAATTTTTTCTTAAGGTAATAATTTGGCTATTCAATTTATATTTTAGTGAAATACGGACGTAGGAACAATTATGTTTTTTGTGTATCGTGACAGTGATAACCATGGGGAAGATACTTCCTTATGTTAAACGCATGTTACTTACAACCTCCAGCATTTTCCGGTCTTAAAATAACTGCTATAGGTACTGCTACTTACGTATATAATTAAATTAATGACTCTACCTTCAAAACAATCTTAAAAATTATACCTATACCTACTTTTAAGCAAAGATATTAATTACTAGATGATGCCCGCATAACTTAGTTGCACCCAATTCTTTTATCACACCACACACGGGAACCGTATATTTTTCCAGGTTAAAAGTATATATGATGTCCTTGATATATGATTGAGCGTGCTCTTCACGCAGTACAGTCAGACAGACAGACACACTTTTGCATTTTTAATATTTTTATTATGGATTGTTCTGATGATTTTAAGGTTCAAGGACTAAGAGAGGCTCTTCTTAAAAATACACCTTTTTATCATTTCCTTGAAAAATACGTTCATAAAAGAAAAGATTTCAACGCGTTTACGCATTCAGATGAGATGTCTAAATCCCTAACGGTGTACGTAAAAATGTAACTTGGTGGTATTTTATTTGTATTTCTTTGACCAAGGTTCCAATGACTTTTGTCAGTTTTGATATTACCACTGGCCAGTGGCCACAGGTTATTACAAGGTACTTGAAACTCATTGTAATTACACAAGCATGAAAGAACAATAATTTTTGTGATTTGTATGGGCAAGCGCCCTAGCGCAATGAGCTTGTCCATACAAAGTAAAAAAGTTACTCTTTTAGCAACGTTAACTTCAGAGTAAACTTATTATATACACAGCCCTTGCGCTGTGTTTCGCCAAGTGAGTGAGTTTACCGGAGGCCTAATCCCCTACCCTTTTTCCTTCCCTACCCTCCCCTACCCTATTCCCTCTTAAAAGGCCGGTAACGCACCTGCAGCAGCCCTTCTGATGCTGCGAGTGTCCATTGACCCGTTTGCACGTTTGCCTACCTTATTTCATTAAAAAAATATGTAATTATACAGCATAATAATTATAGGGGACCCATAATATACACCCTAAATTATTATTAGTTATCACTTTGTTTTTTTACACCTTGTATAATATACTATAAGTATATTAATAGTATGTTTCCTTGAAGTATGAGTCATTGTGTCAGCTCTATCATAACATCTAACACGAAATCTTCTATCCCATACTTATTATAATGAACATGACGTAGCCTTTTAAATATTTGCCTGAAAAAACCTTTGATTGAGCCTTACGTGGCCTTGAGAGGAAAAAATTACTCCTAGAATTAGTACCATCAGAGAAATGGTTCATAAACAAAATGGTGGATATTTCGTCTTGCAATACAAGTACTAAACGTTAGCTGCCATTTCATTTGCGCGGAAATTTATTATGACGGACGTGAAAACTGTACATAATAGAATTTTCTGAATCTGTAATAAAAGTATCCTAGATTAAGGTTATAATTCTATGGTAATACATAATATTATTATGTATTTTCCCGGGATTCAAACAATTACTACTTTTAAATCGATTTCCGCATCTTTATAATCATAAAGAGGTACAAACATTTTCATATTCACAATTTATAAAATATAATATACACGTTTGAATACCAAAGTCGGAGGTAACAAGGTACCACCGAACTCCATACTTTTTGCAGTAATTATAATTTCTTGTTTTGCTCACAACAATACATGTTTGTGAAAAAACCCATTGTGTTTGCCGAATCTTATTCTAAACATCTGCAAGCAAAGGATGTTTGCTGAGATAGTAGTGATAATAGGAGCTAACTGCAAATAAGCGCAAAATGTAACGTTTACACTAGCGTAAAGTTGACATATTTTGGCTTTGTCCACATTGTGCCTTTTTCCGTTTGTCAAGGGCATGCGTTATAGCGCAGTCAACATGGAACGTGAGGCATGCCGGTGACGCGCGTTGGAATCGTTGCGCTCACTAGCTATGTCCACACTGTTCACTTTCATCTTCAATTTTCATCATCTTTTGACATTCAACTTTCATATTGGCGCATTCAATAATCGAATGCATCAACGAACGCAACGCCAACATTGTCATTAAAGAACAAAGCGAAAATTTTGGATACGGTCAGTGGGCATGCGTCGCGGGCATGCCTCACGTGCTTTGTTGACTGCGCTATGATGCATGCCCTTAATGAACAAAAAAGGCACAGTGTGGACATAGCTAATATGACACTTTTCTTTAAACGCAGGTGGATTTTGACGCATTCAATTATTGAATAATATGCCAAACGAAAGTTGAATAAAAAGAAGATGACGAAAATTGAAGATGAAATTGCATAATGTGGATATAACGTTTGGGTATTATAGAGTACAAGATGACGCCCACAACTCATTTGCGCCAAAATACGTTTATCGCGCGGGAACCGTACATTTTTCCCGCAATCCTATGTCCTCTCCCGAGACTCAAAGTATCCCCATACGACATACATTTGGGGCTTACTAAAGTATAGAGTAGTATAATAAGAGAAATAGTGAGAAAGGAACATCCACTGCATTTCATATGCCTCCCTTATTTCCACCACTAGACCCCCAGGCGCAACATACAATGCAGTAGCAAAACAACACAGTATCATGTCGCATGAACCTAAACTTGTCCCTATGTCTACCAAGTTTTCAAGGACACGTCTGAGCATACTATTTTGCATGATATTATACTGTGACTGGGTGCTGTATCTATTTTGGTGTAATGAATCAAAGTGTCCGTAGTCCGTACGCGCCACACGATTAGGAAATTGTATAATGCGACTTCTATTACGGGTGTTCCGTCGTAGACGTACTGGGAACAAGGATTTTTCTAGAACGATCTAACTAACTTGGATTTTTTACATAGTGTGATAGACCGAAGACATCCCAACGTAATGGAATACAAGCATCAATGCCGGCTGTTATCCAATTATGGCCAGCTATTCCAATCCAATGATCCAATCCAGCCGGTTGCTATTGGAGTAATGTAAACGGGCACTGCACTGGAATGTATTATGATGTAATTTAGTTCTTTCCAGTACTCGCTTCTATTTTTCCAGTCAGTCCAGCAATCCATCGCTGGATTGGATCACTGGATTGGAATAATATAAATCACCTATTAGATAAGTATTTGCGTCCGTTATTGGTTAACCGAATACTTGGTGGAACCAGGCCTGTCTCACTCCGCGCGTAGGTATCGAAAATATACCTACGCGCGGCTGCCCTTGCGCAGGGTATAATTCAGTGGGGCTGCGCGAGCGAGCAGCGACGGACATACTTTTTAAGTTTTGACCTGTTTTTATTAAAATGGAAAATAAAAAGAAACACCCTAAAAAGTATGGTGCTGTATTCAATTGTTTAAAAACTGATTGCGATACAAATTTATCTTTTTAGGGTTCCGTAGCCAAAATGGCAAAAAAGGAACCCTTATAGATTCGTCATGTCTGTCTGTCTGTCTGTCTGTCTGTCCGTCCGTCCGTCCGTCCGTCCGTCCGTCCGTCCGTCCGTCCGTCCGTCCGTCCGTCCGTCCGTCCGTCCGTCCGTCCGTCCGTCCGTCCGTCCGTATGTCACAGCCACTTTTCTCCGAAACTATTAGAGCTATACTATTGAAACTTGGTAAGTAGATGTAGTCTGTGAACCGCATTAAGATTTTGATGCAAAAATGGAAAAAATATTAAAAATTTTAGGGGTCCCCAATCCCCATAGGTACAACTGAAACAAAAAAAAAATTTTCATCTAACCTATGCGTGTGGAGTATCTATGGATAGGTCTCCAAAAATCATATTGAGGTTTCTCAAATCATTTTTTTCTAACCTGAATAGTTTGCGAGAGAGACTCTTCCAAAGTGGAAAAATGTGTGTCCCCCCCCCTCTAATTTCTAAAGTAGAGGCATGATAATTCTAAAAAATATATATGATGTAGATTACTATAAAAACTACCAACGAAAATTGGTTTGAACGAGATCTAGCCAGTAGTTTTTTTTATACGTCATAAATAGTAAACCTTAATCTAAATTTCATTAAATCGACTGAAATATAAAAATAAATCAAAAATATTATAATTTCATAAAAATAAACCTTATTGCTGCTGCGGAACCCTCCATGGGCGAGTCCAACTCGCACTTGGCCGCTTTTTTTGGTTACCTAAGGACGCTGAAAAGTAAGTAATATAATATGACTCATGCAAAGTATTATTTGTACTTTGAATAGGTACCTTTTACTACATTATGTAGGTAATACATTAAACATAAATCTTATTAATATAATACTTATTAAGTATACTAGCTGTCCCGTTGTTTTGCCGTATACGCGATGGACGTTGCCATGGTGACATACTTATTTGGTCACTTCCATAAAATAATGCCAATAAAGTATTTCGCCCGTATCTTTTTGATTGCTCTATTGGCACGTCATGGGCACGTCTGTTACGCCATTTTCGTTTTTTTTTACTTAATTACTCTCATTATACTGAATATAATAAGTATTTAAAGAAAGTTCCATTAATCATCACAAAAAGTTGTTTATGGTTTATAATTAAATGCGCGCAGGTATTTTTTTGGTACATTCAGCCCTAGCTGCCCTAGCGGCACAATAGTACATTCGAGCGGGCCGCTCAATGTATAGGTTCAGTGTAATATGGATCGTTATCCGTAGGCATAAGAATGAAATTGGCTTGTAATAAATTTTTGTAGGTAAATAAACGAACAGGCGCTGAACTCTGAGTCATTCTAAATGGTACCATATGTTTATAGATTTAAAGAAGACATTTCGTTGGATACATTTTCTAAGATAAACTTCTGTACGGAGTACTATTATTTATTCTGTGGTGGAACAGAGGATAATGTCGGTACGCCGTACGTCTGTCCGTCTTCAGGCTGTATCTCAAGAACGCAGAGGAATGGCCTAGCTAGACATAGACATTAGACAAGCTCTGTTCGGCCTGGAGGGTTTCTGAACACCCTCACTCAGAAATGTCTGCCGAGTGCCGACGACCAGGCAGACGCCCGCTGATAGAACTGCGGTGGCCCCACATTTCCCGTGGCTCTGCCAGTATAGCGGCGCCGAAAGGAACACGGTCGGGTTGTAGTGAGTAGAGCTGCGATCACTTACCATCTCATCGGTCGTAGCGAGTCCCACATACCCCGGTTGTCCTCCCCAGGCTGTATCTCAAGAACCGAGAATGTTGTTAGTGAATTTTTATGTTTTTTTTGTTTTAATTCTAAAAACAGAATAAAACGCTTAAAATATTAATAAGTAATGTAATGTTTACCGATCATTAGTATGTCCGACTTACACTTGGCCATATTATTTAAATGTTTTTATTACAGGATTCCAACACGATTCTAAAAAAGTTTTTATTTCAATTGTGTCTACTGCTTTCGAAAGGAATAGTTATAGACACTAGACAGGCCCTAGCACGGTCAGGATTGACCACACACGACTCTAAAACCGGCTTTCACTACTCATTTTGTAGTAGGTAAAGTGTTAAATATTTCTAACCGACTTAAAAAAAGATGGAGGTTGTGTATTCGTTTTGTGGAATTGTAAATTTTTGTTTTCCTTACTTGCAATTCATTTTAAACACACAATTTACTTACCATAAAATATAAGGTAAGAAAATAATAGTTTGTATTTTTCAAATAATAATATTAAAATAATATCATAACATTTTATTTATTACTAATGATAATAAAACTTACGATATCTATTATATTCTTTAAATAGTACTATGTAGTTACTACACAGTACACATCAATACGCTACTGGCACTGGTTCTCAAACTGTAGGGGTACATTGGGTACATTTCATTAAAAAGGTCATCAAGACCATTCAAGTCTAATTGTGGCTTATTTTCAAAAAGATGGATTTACATTTTTTTATATATTACTTTATTTATGTAAGTATTGTGTGCATTGTGTAAAATGCCTAATTTCTTACGAATCTAGTCCTAATAAAAATTATTAGTTTGGATAGTATCAAAATATTAAAGTACATACGGAATACCGATAGGGAAAAACAGCACTTTAATTAAAAATGCTTTTTTATCCAACATAGGTAGTAGTTGTTTTAGACATTAAACAAAAAGTGAGAAAACAAGAACGTTAAATATTGACGCTGATAAAAATGTAAGTAATGAATTTAAATTACATAAAGATCCATAAGTGCACTATTATTTAAAGTATGACGAACAATCATTCAAGTGAGCAGAAACATTCACAAGTGGTTACGGCGGAATCTCCAGCTCGTATTGCGAGGGGATTGAGTTCGTTTTATGTCCCCCTCTCCCGAGCGAACCAGACGGGAGTTTCTCGCTAATATTAGACGGGACAAAAAATATGTGCGTCGGGTTGTAGAGTTGTGGCCCTTTCCGATCCCTCGTCCCGGACCGCGGCGTTTCGCTTCCCAACGAGTCCGATATAATACATATAGGTACATCCAGCGACAGTCCACCTCGCGCCGCCGCCTGTGGCGCTTGTGTCGTTGCCGCGCTGACGTTTCGAAACCTCGCAACGAACACTGGTGCAATAAACATTGCAACTTTACTGTATATTTTTGGACAGTGATACCGTATATAACCCGCATCGCGATATTTAAGCGTCCCGGACGGCGCTTAGTCGAAGTGTGTGATCATCTGTGGAAAAAATATATACGGCAATCCGGTGAGTGTTTTTCTGTTTAAAAATTAATCACAATCCACGAACGTTGGCGAGACATGCGAAATTGTTACTTTTTCACAACGTATGCAATAAGTACATCTTCGGCTAGTTATGCTAATTAGATCGATGTTTTCGACATGGCTCGGAAGACGGCGAAAGCGAAATTCCAAATATCTCTAGATTTCATTTTTCAATGCAGAATGCCACACTCGTGGAGATATATTCGAGATAATTTTCCTCAATTCCGTTATGTTGGAAACGTATACCGAATAATCAAGAATCGCCGGTTGAGAATTTAGATTGCCAAAAATTACTAAAAAATATGTTGAGAGCATCTATCCTTTACAAGTCTTTGTTCCCACTATCATAAAGTGACATTTGAAGCTTATCGGTACCTTAAAAATAAATCTAGCGATAAAAGTACACTATATTATAGTGTAAATATAAAAATCGTCAGAACATTAAACCTTAAATACAAATATTAGCGAATATTATGACAAGGTGATAATTTTTTTTGTATATCCTCATGTCAGTGGTTCTTAAACTTGATCAAGTGTCTAGTTATGGAATGTACCAACTTATTAATAATTGTGATATAACTTAAATCTTTTGCTCATTGAACAATGCAGTGAATGCCGCTTAGCAAGTTTAATGTCGTCAAGCAAGAAAATGTTAGTGACTGGTCTGTACGTAATATTGATAGGTTCTCATATTTCACATGGTCATGTGAAATGAGGGAATGATAAAATATAAGTTAACATTTGTTTTTCCCTTACCATATACGACTAAAGTCACTAACTACTTGTAAATCTTGTAAATTAATAAAAAGTCGTAACACAAGGTCCATAATATTCTTTTTTTATCACAATTAACTTTATTATAGTACGTACATACTATATTTTATTGTATTATTTATTTTATAGTATTATTGTTTATATTCCATCCGTTTTCCATTACGTTCAGTCTCGTTAATATTAATTGCCCAATAAAAGGATAAAATGTGAGCAGCTATTACGTAAAGCCTGGAATTTTTATTGCAACGATGACTTTTCAAACGATACCACCACAATCTATGTGAGACATCTAAAGATCGTACCATAATGCTTGACCTGACACGTTTACTTCACAATACCTACTTGCAAAATATTGACTCAGTATCTCCAGCTAAATTGTGTTTTAACAAAGCACGTAACATTTTTAGACTAGACCACATCGAGGCGCTTAAAAGATTATCTTTGATATTAGTCATGATCTTGCCAGCTAAAGGAGGTCACTTTTTGCACTTTTTGTTAATAGTATAATAATAGCCTCTTATATTCTTGTAAGAGAATCGTATTTGAGCTAATTCTATGTTGAAATAATTAAAAATTATCCAGACTCATTTAATCCAATCTTCTCCCAAACTTCAACATCCCACTTTTGAGGCATGGAATAAGGACATTTTTAACGCATATGAATTCATTATCAACTGATATTGAACTACTCCAGAATTCAGATATTGATCACCTGATGTAACTATTAACTAAAGGTTTCGAGTTACGATTCACGTACGCGGGCAAATCACGCCCCTTCTGTCGCAGTTTTAAATCAATAGACTGCACCTACTCCACACATCGACTGGACTGTTGTCGGATGCAAATGATACAGAATACCTATATTATTGTTTGCTAATGACATCTATTGATGAGCTAATTCCTAAACAGATTAATCGTCGTTCCTTGGAAATATTTTACTGAGTAGCTTAGACAAAAACACTTTCAAAATCAAATTGTTTTAAACCATATTAATATTATGATTGTCCAAATTTCTATCAATGGCAGTCTTTTGAAATTATAGAATTTCGCTTCATCCTTCTCTTTACTTCCTTCTTTATTCTTCATACATAAAATATTTACTGTTAACTTTGCTATTTACGACGTAAAGAATTTATTGCCACATTTTTGAATATGAAATGGTGTGAATGGCTTTTGCATATTAATATTTTTGCATAATTTGCATGCATGATTTACACACAAAAACGTGCATTCTTTGTAATGCATTTTTATACTTTGATTTTAAATAGGATTTATAATTAAAAATGATGATATTTCGGACTGATTGATGTTCGGACCAGTTATGAACGCTAAAGTGGTAATAATTGGACAATTTACCCTAAATAGAGGTAACGGTATATTATGTTAATACGATACAATATTACCGTTAATTATTTTTAGCTGATGCAGGCCAGATTAAAAACATTAACATGATATTATTTACATACCGTTAGCAAAAAAATTTCGCCCTCATTTTGAGACGCAGGATCGCAGACTATAATGGTGTTACTGCAGTATATTGTTACATGGATTATTATTTATTATTGATAAGTGAGAACCTGTGGTGAGAACTTATATTCATTCAACAGTTATTAAAAATAAGTTTTGCAATAATACCAAAAAATATATTTTTGTTTATCATCTGCTAAAGCTATGATTAATAATATATTATATAAAAGTTACATGCGTTAACCTTGAGATTACAATAAATATAGTATAATTCATATAACGAGGTAATAATTCAGTTACATAGTTTATTTTTATCGTACCATAAATCATTATGTTAATGAATTATTAGCAATGTTAGTATTTTCTTGTTATGATAGAACTTTATTTCAAATGAGCCCATGCTTTGACTGGGACTTGTGGATAGGGTTAGGCTAGGAAGCCTTCGGGGCAAAACCCATTTTACCTTCTTGAAGATAAAGGTAAAACGCCAAAACTTTTAAAATAGAGGATCACCATTTTGCGAGGGTCTTGGACAACGATTTTGTATAAATAGGGTAGTGTGTGAGTCACAAAATACCGTTGAACTTCCATAGCATGAAGCTACGGTCAACATCTATTTTACTTATAATTTTTTAATGTTGTTGAATTTGAATGATGATGGTACGAAGACAGGTTAAGTGCGGCACGCAAGCAGTCGCTAGTCGTGAGAAGATCCATTCATACAAAAACTCTGGCCTAAATGGGGAACTGTACATGACTTGCGTTACTAGAAAACTATAACATGATATGGCTCCATGACTCTACAGTCTACAGAGTAGAGTACCGTAAAGAGTATATCATACACTAGTATTGAATCCGTTTAAAATAAAGTTTTTCTATTAGAACGAAGTTCCTTAATATTTTATATGTGAGTTTGCGTTGAAATAATTTTGGACCATAATGTGGTTGAGAATAAAAATAAATAAATAATATATTTTCTTAAAAATCTATAAGTTTTTGACTATAATACGTGCTAATATATTTTATTATTTATTTACTTTCACAAAAACACACATTATACAGGTATTTATCCTCCATAAACCACTGAGGTTTGTCCTATTTAGATCAAAGTTTTAATCAGTGAGGGAGATCTTATATTAAAAGAGTTCTACATTGCAAATGTCATAACATGTAAGCTACACTATCTAATAACACGAGAAAACACCGAATACACAATCTGTATAAAATGTATTGTACACGCGAGGACTGGTGCTAAGTGTTCCCGCCTGTGTTTAGATAAGCTAACAATGCCTGACTGCATTCCTGCCAGCTACAACGATTACTTTTAAAACGACGCCATTTTGTTAAAGTTTGAAGTCCGATAAGCTTAAAAACTTTTAAGTACTTCAGAGTTACGTAGTGTGTAGTCCAGAGGATTAACTTTTTTAATCCTTTAATCCTAACCTTATAAGATAAAGGGACACCGTTTATAATTTATAAAATCCTAAAATTCTATACTGCTAGTTAATTCATACACTAATACAGTGCTTCCCTTATTTTTACTTTACGACGCCCCTCAACCCAGCCCCCAAATACTTTCCAACTTTAGAGCCATGCCTACATAGGTTATCATAAAACACTATTTAGACATTAATATTTTATTGGGAAATAATGATCAAATCAAAACATTTAAAGCATAAAAATTATAAGAGATAATATATTTTATGAAAGATATTATAGCCAGCAAGGCTGGCTAATGTGAAGGATGCGCTTGCTTTTCTGAGCATAGCTTCCGAAACGCAAAGTGTTGATGGATGATTGCGACGCCCCCTATAAAAATGCTTAGCCCTAATGACAATTTCCTGTACCCTGGGGTTCGCGAATTACACTTTGGGAATCTCTGGTCCAGGAAAAACTATGAATTAAAAATTGAAAGAAATGAATAAACAATATAACATTACACATAGAAATTTACTATAGCCAGAAATGTTTATTTTAAATGTATTAAAACATGTTTTTTATTTTTTTTAAACAATCGCTGGATCATTAGGTAATTATTATTAAAACTAATAATTATTGATCAATGATGCTACTCAGAATAATTATTCTCAACCAATTCTGTTGGAAAATAATAAAATATTTATTTTAATGTTAAACTAAATAATTATATTCGAAGAAACGGATTCAATCTTATGTGAATAAAACATGGCTTTCGTGCGAATTATAGCCATTACAAAATGTTATGTGGATTTTTGGTAATGGATGCATATCTCGACCAGTTATCCAAAAACAACTAAGGAATATAATTATTTACCGGGCATACTGTTTGTTTTTCACCAAGTTCAATGACATAAAGGTATTTTTATTTCCTCATATACAAGCAATTAGTAAAACCGTTAACTTTATTTTAGTTCGCCGGTAAAAGTTGGAGTCAAAAACATTGGCAGAAGCGTATTCATAAAAACATCGTATACCATTTATATATAATATTATACATCTGTATGTATAATGTATAAAAATATTTTTAGATCAAAAAGCGCGGTTTCCATGGTACGTTGATTTGTTATTCCTCACTAAATAGTATGTACCTACAAATTTTCACGGAAAGACTGGAAAAACATAACAACATTACATAACTGTCAATTTCGTAAGTCCACCGAAAGTTTACCAAGCTAAATAATTTGATAAACATTAGCTCAGATAGTTTTCAGGTGGACGATTGCCAAGTCACGATATTTACCGATTTACTTTATATCACTTCGTAGTGATCGGATTGGATCGTTCCAACACTTTCAACCAATATGCCACTTAAATAATAACTGTATTTTAAAAAACCGGCCAAGTGCGTGTCGGGCCACGCGCAATGTAGGGTTCCGTAGCACCGCTAGTTTTTGAAAATTTCTGTATGGTCAATGAATGTACATTTATAACATGTTTTAAACTACTAACAACATCATCTCAAAGGAATTTGAACGAAAAGTTCCTTTATACTTCGCCGAATACATTTTTTTTAGTTGATCGACTATTACTCAATAACTTATGAAGTCAACTTAGCCGTGATAGTTTTCCTTTTAAATTCAGCATATTTCCTACTCCCGTGAATTTTTTCACATTTCCAGAAGCAACCGTTTAGCTGGTAGAAGGGGGGGACACTGGACTCTTAACGATTTTTTCCACTTTAAAACTTAATGTTTCACAAATGGATCCCTAAACCGGAAAATGATCTATGAATACTCATAATATTTTTAAAAAACCTATACAACGACACCCCACACGATGGGGTGGGCGCGAAAAAAAAAATTCAACCCCGCTTGATATGTAAGGGAGGTACCATAAAAAAAATATTTTTTAAATATTTTATGTACCATTTTGTCGGCATTATTAATTTGTATATTCATGCCAAATTACAGCTTTGTAGGTCCTATAGTCTCTGAGCAAAATCGCGGGCGGACAGACGGACAGACGGACGGACAAACTATAAGGGTTCCTTGTTGACTACGGAACCCTAAAAAGATAAAACCGACTTCAAAATTGTACGTAATTGCGAATTAAAACTCTCTATCTTCAAAACTACTGAACCGATTTTGATGAAACTTGCACTATTCCCTAAGTTGAACAATACCTAGTACAACAAAAAAAAATACTGAAATCGGAATGGTGGTTCCAGAGATATCCGAACACAAACATAAAAACATGTAACATACATACACTTTTGTTTGGCACATATTTTGTTCAGACGCTGATATTATAGACTAACATAATATACGAATCTGGGGCAGTTCTGGAAATATTACATACATAGGTACGCGTCGTATTGATTGATAACCGCCTTTTTTTGAAACTTCGGTTAAAAAAGACATCTTTTTTGTAACGTCTGAGAACAAAAACAATTGAGAGAAACGAACAAATTATTAACCTTGTACAATGTACATGGCCTGTAACTATGCAATGTAGGTATCTCTTTGGCAACTTAATGGTTCCACAAAAAGTACCAGGTACCGATTGAACGTTAATGATGTTAAAACTTCCGCCATTTTGGGGTTATTGTTAAAATGAAATCGTTAATTCAGTTCGTATTATTAATCGAGTTCCAAAAAGGAGGAGGTTTCTCAGTTCGACGAAGGAAGAGGTTTCAAAATAGGTTGAGCAGTTTAATCGTTACAAGTAACTGACAGACACAATTTCTCATAATTACAAAAGTAGTAGTAAGTAGTAAGTAAATATTCCTGTCATAAAAGTGTAAACAATTATTATAGAGTATTATGTTGTTTGGTATATAGTTGGGATGTAACGGTCGTCCTGACGAGTCATTCCTTACATTTCTGAGCTTCAATCATAGAAACTACGGTAAGGCAGTAAATATGGTTGATGTGAACTTTACTACTGAACTGACACTTCTAGGAAGCAAGCGAGTTCAAACCCATGATAATGCAATATGGGTGTTTTCGTAAGCGGTAAGCAAATTGCCATAGAATTCGTTTCTTAGTTCTTACTATAGAAGAAATTCTACGGTGCCAGCGAAAACGCCCAAAATTCGTTGACTCATACAAGACGTTTTTTTGTATCCGCGATATCCTGGATCCAATGTGTCCAAGGACAGGAATTCAAGTCTGTATCTTCGTCTGTATGGAAATACTTGCATCGGTATCAAGTTTGTATGGAAATACTTGCAAGTTGGACCCTTGTGAAAGGCAGTATCGAAGTTAAGACCGAAAATATTTTCTGGATTTCAAAGCATAACAAATGCATGCCACATCGTGATTACTTGTTAAATCCTTCTACGTCAAGTTATTATTTATTATGGCTAAAGACAGTTCATTTCTTGTTGCTTACCTTATAGCCATGAGCCTAGCTTGTCCCTTGTAAGCCCAGGCAACAATCGGCAATACATATTTGATACGTTCTCAGAAGTGGTGGAAAGTCTGTCCCGTTCACTTCCTGAGCGTGACAGCACAGGCATGTTAATGCTGTAGCAGAAACTAATCAGCATATTCGCTAATTAAAGCCTTACATCACTGTCTCATTCAAACGGAGCTTAGAACGAGGAATTTTTAATGTAGAGGCGTAGAGCTGAAGATGAATGCTGATCTGGGTTGTTAGACAATTTCCATTCGATATAAAAATGGATTTCACATAACGTATCGGTAAGTTACTAATAATTAAATTGCTCTATTATGTATGTAAGTATGTATGTTGCGGTGGAAATTTGGAACTCAATTTTTTATTATTTACTACTGAAATTACTAATTATTATTTACTAATAAAACACAGGTACCGCGTGCCAAAAAACCCTTGTAGCTTAGAGTAAAAATTATACATAGAATTGAAGCTTTCAGTCTCTATTTTAGTTATCAGCTATCTTTATATATAATAATCGGCCAAGTGAGAGTCAAACTCTCTTGAGATACAGCCTGGAGACAGACAGACAGACGGACAGACATTGACGTCTCAGTAATAGGGTCCCGTTTTTACCCTTTGGGTACGGATAACGGAACCCTAAAAATCAATTGTGTTAGTCCTGACTCCTGATATAACTGGAGAACGGCTGAACGGATTGGGTTAATTTTAGTCTTGAAATATTCGTGGAAGTCCAGGGAAGGTTTATACATATACATATTTCCTCCTTATACATATGTATAAGGAGGAAAGTGATTCAAAGTTCACAGGATCATCCAGTTGAAAATTATGTTATCTAGATTCTAGATTATTATTAAAGGAATTAATCTGAGGTTACTAGAGTGATCTATATTATGCTTTATTACTATGACTTATGCTTGCAATTCGTGAAGGTACAATTAAGATACATTCTGTATACGTAATACGTATGCTTATGTTTTATTTATGCACCTCTCGAGCAGCGAAGGAAGAATAAAATTAACTTTTTGTCTCTTACGTAAGCTAGGTCAGTTTGAGCTGAGTACTACGTAGAGATAAAAACAATATATGTATCTAAATTGCGATCTTGTAAGATGCTTTGAATAAATAACATTGAAAAGATTAGTATAGTCTGTTAATCCGAGTTAATCGTAATGCTAATATTATGTAAAATATTTGAGCTATTTTTGAGTTTCTTTTGTCTAAAACTCTACACCATTTACCAATAAAAAATATTAACACTTCAATTAACTATACAGATCTATTCGTTTTATGTATTATAAATTATAATATAGCACACTGCAAAAGTTACTTGAAATACAAACACAGCGGTCTTTACTCTTTGAATATTATGCTGCGTTTATCTTTAGTAAGAACAGAGGGTTAAGATTTAGTAAGTGTTAAGTTATTTTGGGTCATTTTAGTCCTAAACACTTGTACTGGAGCATAAAAATTAAAATAAATTTTTGAAGCTTTGCTCCACTTGACCACATTATCTGGTCGTTTTTAATATTTTATCAACAAGCATGTGAAGCGATAAAGTCATGTTTCCGGCCACTGTCCACAAAATACATTGTTCCATGTACAACGATCTTTTGTACCCCGTCGACTCCAACGACTGATTTACTATTGGGTTAAAATAGTAGGTAGATTTTGAGTCCCAGGAAAGGACATAATATTTAATAATATTCAGAGCTAGCTTTTTCACGAAAAATGTTTCCCGCGCGGTAAAGGTATTTCCGAAATCCGAGCGAACGAAGTTGCGTTCAAGATAATTCTTTTTATATTTTATAAAAAAGATCTAGCTAGATGAAGAAAAGTATAGACCTCCTTTTAGCATGCATGTTGTTTAAAAATCGAATAGGTATCGACACTCTGTCTACTCCGGTATCGAGATAGGCAAACTACCCAATCGTTGACAGTCATTCTACTAATGGCACCTCGGGTTTTTGTTTGAAAATTCTAGAAAAGCCAATATGATTCTTTGGAAGTTCTTTGGAACTCTGTGTAAAGTGTCAGGTTGACTTTGTCCACATTGTGTCTTTTTCTGTTCGTCAAAGGCATGCGTTATAGCGCAGTCAACAGCGAACGTGAGGCATGCCCGTGCCGCGCGTCGTAGCGCTCGCTATGACACTTTTCTTTCAACGCGGGTGGATTTTGACGCATTCAATTATTGAATATGCTAATCTTTTTATTCAAGAAGAATACGAAAATTGAAGATGAAATTATTGCATAATGTGGACATAGCTATTGGGTGTTTTACCCTTTCATTTTCTTTATAAAAACCAGAATGAACTTGATATTAAGCCCTGGGAATTCCCGGGCTATGGAATATGATTCATGGTATCAGGAAAATGCGTCATTGAGAACCATTGTGCGCAACCTGCAAGCCAATATAGATCAAAGTATCAATGTCATTATGATTTTTATCGCGTGAAGTGCACAGGAATGCTAATTCCCATTGAGATGGTGTTAAACGTTTTACGTGAAGGAATTGCATTGTATTAGATATCGATGTTTAGTTCTGTTAGAATAATGAAGAATAAAATGAAGAATAATATCTGTTAGAAATAAGCAGTACCACTTGTGTCATCTTTGTATGTATATTGTATATTTTAATGTAAATAATTTATATGTGCAACAATAAATTAAATAAATAAATAGAATAACGTTATGTATAGACACCTATCTCATAATAACTCAGAAACAGAGTCAATAACATTATAATATGTGATTTATATAGCAGATAGAATAATTGAAAGGCGCATTAAAAATGAGTTACACAATAATTTGAATGTTAATAAAGATAAAATAATCAATTTAAATGTACTGACTACTGATATTTCGCTTATACCTACATTCTGACCAGCGACAAAATTGAACCACAGAATGTTTACTGATTATAAGTCGATTTTCCTTCCTCAACAATAAAAAACTAACTGGATCGAACAAAGGTTCGATCCAGTAGTTTCTTATCAAACTACAAAATATAATTAATTATTATAACGCTTGTTAGACGTGCCCTTATGAGAATACCTTTTTGCTGTTATAACAGAGTATTGACAAAAAAAACATCGACGCATTAAAAATGAGTTACACAATAATTTGAATATTAATAAAGATAAAACAATCAATTTAAATGTACTGACTACTGATATTTCGCTTATACCTACATTCTGACCAGCGACAAAATTGAACCACAGAATGTTTACTGATTATAAGTCGATTTTCCTTCCTCAACAATAAAAAAGCGGCCAAGTGCGAGTTGGACTCGCCCATGGAGGGTTCCGCAGCAGCAATAAGGTTTATTTTTATGAAATTAAAATATTTTTGATTTATTTTTATATTTCAGTCGATTTAATGAAATTTAGATTACGGTTTACTATTTATGACGTATAAAAAAAACTACTGGCTAGATCTCGTTCAAACCAATTTTCGTTGGTAGTTTTTATAGTAATCTACATCATATATTTTTTTTTAGAATTACCATGCCTCTACTTTAGAAATTAGAGGGGGGGGACACACATTTTTCCACTTTGGAAGAGTCTCTCTCGCAAACTATTCAGGTTAGAAAAAAATGATATGAGAAACCTCAATATGATTTTTGGAGACCTATCCATAGATACCCCACACGCATAGGTTAGATGAAAAAAAATATTTTTTGTTTCAGTTGTACCTATGGGGACCCCTAAAATTTTTAATATTTTTTCCATTTTTGGATCAAAATCTTAATGCGGTTTACAGACTACATCTGCTTACCAAGTTTCAATAGTATAGCTTTAATAGTTTCGGAGAAAAGTGGCTGTGACATACGGACGGACGGACAGACAGACAGACAGACAGACAGACAGACATGACGAATCTATAAGGGTTCCTTTTTTGCCATTTTGGCTACGGAACCCTAAAAACTAACTGGATCGAACAAAGGTTCGATCCAGTAGTTTCTTATCAAACTACAAAATATAATTAATTATTATAACGCTTGTTAGACGTGCCCTTATGAGAATACCTTTTTGCTGTTATAACAGAGTATTGACAAAAAAAACATCGAATAAAACATTTTGTTTTCTGTCTGTGCTGGTGCTGTCGTTTTATTTGGCGTAAAAACTTTGCAGTAATACTTAAATCCTAATGACCTACAGTTATCATTGTAGTTACAAATCGTAATGTTACATTAACCATAATAACTTCTTCACAAATCACAGTTCAAAATGACCAGGGCAAGTGAACGTAGGTACCTACTTTAAACCGTGTTTTAAAAATATAACAACACTCCCCCACGTAAACTCAAGTGTCTGAGAGACACTTTACACTGAGCAGCTGAGCACCTGATGAACACATGTTAAACAATTACTCTTCTCTTTGTCTAATTTATTGAAGACAAAAAAACTTACCTAATACTTTTACAGAATTAACCTAGAGTTTAAAAGTTTACTAAACTGCAACTGACTTTAAATTACAAACAAAAGGTCCTCTTTCTGTTGTTTTTTGGATGTTGAATTGAACTCAAATCTCCGTTTTGCTGCAAGACGTACCTTTTTTTTACGCAGTGAAATGCTGTGACGCATTCGACGCAGGGGATGGGGACTCCCGCTGCGGATATGTGGGGCTCGCCGCGGAGAAGATGGTGGTGCCGCGGCCCTACCCACTAAAACACTGCGATGTTCCTGTCTCCTACAACTGGCGGATGCACGGGTCCCGACGAGCATTACTCCGTACTACCGAAACTCATTAGAATTCATAATTCTTAAAAAATCTAATACTTACATAGCTTCTTTTAGAACCGTTAGAAACTGATAACAGTCAAACCGATCGATATTAATTGATTGAGATGGTTATTGGTTATATAATATCTCAAACCGATATCCAATAAAAATCAGCCAAGTCCGAGTAGCGACTAGCGGTAACAGATATACACGATCTGTGAAAATTTCAGAAATCTAGCTATAGTCGTTCTTGAGATACAGCCTGGAGACAGACAGACGGACAGACAGATGTCGAAGTCTTAGTAATAGGGTCCCGTTTTTACCCTTTGGGTACGTAACTCTAAAATGACTGTGATATACGAACGGACAGACAGAGAGATAATTATGACTAATCTAGAAAGGTTAACCGTTTTTTGCCATTTGGCTTTGAAACCATAACAAGGAGGCTCTATGTTATTTTCAGGCAAATGCTATCCAACGGGTATGTTCGCGTGCAAATAATAATCAATATACCATAAGGGTGCTGAGGCTATATACGATTATATAAATAAGCTCCAATTACCTATTTATTACATGTTCTTGCCCTAGCTATTGCCCTGACAAGATAATTCCAGAAAATTGCTTTCTTGTTAGCTCAATGGTAAAAAACTAACCGGTCGGGTCTCTTATGCTCTATGTTATGGGCTGCTTAGCATATTAAGGCCACATAGGCCCTATAATTGAAGTATCATGTCGTCCTGTTTTTGCTGTCATATTCAATAAGACAATAAGCTAGTCGATAACAACTTAGGAATAAAAAGTAAGCGGCATTTTTATTCATATAATCAACTCAGTATAGGTACTTAGCTCTCGTCGAGTTGGTTGATTATTATTATGGTTACAAAACAATTGATTAATATAATTTATTCTTGGTTTAAGCCGCTAGCGTATGTTGAGTTATGGGGCCCAGTTTTCTATTATTACGAGGACTCCAGCACCCTAAAAAATGTTCCGACGCGGCTGCTGATGAAGAAAAAAATGCATACATTAATTCTAGACATTAAAAAGTTTTGTGACTAGTCTCGTGGCGATCTATGGCTACCATATGGCTACATAGATAAAGATCACTAGTTACAAAATCACAGACATAGATCTATGTCTGTGTACAAAATAGTAGGAATTGCTACATTACCTACTTGGATTCTTTCCAGTGTTTTGTTTACTAACGTTCATCTAGTCTAGTTGAAGATACTATTCTATTTTAAAATACATGTAATCTGGGGCCGTACCACGAAACCGTCTGTTATTTTTTATTGTTGTTATTATTAAATCTGTTATTTTAGTTATAGGTACCAGAGAAAAATGAATATTATTTTTAAATTAAAAAGTATAAATTTTAAGAAAAAAACCCCGGTCGTACGGTTTTGAAAATATGCAATGCTACAAACAACAGGTTTCTCGGAAAGATCCATGTGAGGTAGAAGTAGGTTCTATAAGCTTATTGGACCCACTTCAGGCACCGTTTGCCATAAAAAAGGAAACAGCTTACAACTTGGAACTTTTTTAATAAAGATTTTTGACCAATTTTGACGAAATTCGGTACAACAGAGAAGACAACGGATAGACAGTAGCCTATCCGTGGTCTTCTGACCAGACACCAGGTACATAATATAAAACAAATTCTCATTTCTGCTGTATTTTCCTAAACTACGCTAGTAGAAAAAAAAATGCACATCATAGTATAATATATATCTTATAAGGCAAAACAACTTTGCCGGTAAAGATCGTTTTTATTAATAGATTGTCTAACTCTGTCCATGAGCCGCGGTCACATTTCGCGTCTCAATCTGGCCTTATCAATTGTACTGTACCAATTCATTTAGCTAACGTATCCGCTCACTGCCAATTGCCATTGTCCTTGGTCACATTTACATTTTGCTGTAAATGTGGTTGAATTGGTGTGAATTGCCCTTTTATATTTATGCGTTACATTCACATTCATCATCATTCAAAGACCAAATCTTTAGGACTATAGTAACAAAGTTACTTCCAACGGGCGTGCGATCACTTTGCAGTACATTAACTCAACTTTAGAGAGAACTTTGTAAAGACAATACAAAACCAAGTTCACGTCTTCCGCCATCCTTTTTGGTTCTTTGTAAAAGTTGTTTTCAGTCAGACATTCTTTGCTGTGTTTATCTCAATAAGTCGCGAAATAAATAGTAAAGTTCGAACAGTTATCTGTTGACTTTTTTTCGTAGTGTCAGCTCTACAAATTGTCCGAAAACTGCAAATTGGTATCTCCAGTGTCGTGAATAACGTGATACATAATATATCAGTTCTCAATACAATGTATTAATAATTGTAATGAATTTCAGCCAACGTGTTTTGCAATATTTTAAAGTTGATGGATTTCAGTGGATAGATAGCCTGAAGAAGGGGAAAGTGTCTCTTGGATCAGCTGATAATACCATATTCTCAGATTCAAGAGACAGATACCTCACGATGTATTATCAGAGAAGTTAATTCCTAGGCAGATGGCGGACCTAAGTAATTTGGTCGCGTTGTCAACCAGCCGACCGATCACAGCTAACATTGAATTGATATAAGCTGACCAAACGACGTAGGTCTGTCAACTGCATAGGAATTTATTCCTCGATGGGTATACTTCGTACAACTACGCCACACATGCTGGAACAATATTAAATTGATCTAAAGGTTGATGAAGGCACGGATCCATGTCTAACATTGAAACAATAAGCGTCAATTTGCTGTTTATTCAGTTAATACCCTATTGTGTTGACTGACACTCGCATTCACGGGGAATTGAATCTATCAACCTTTCTACGAATTGTGGCTTTTAGATCGAAATATGGCCTAAAGCAATTTGGTAGAGTAGAATTTATTAAGGGTTATAACCTGGATTTTGGATTTCCCCGCTGTCTACACACCACCCGGCGGCATAACGCGCCGGACAAGGCCGGCGGCCTTATTTTGAAACAATTTTGACAAAGCTTGTTTCAAAATGACGCCGCCGCGCCGGCCTTGTCCGGCGGGTTATGCCTCCCTCCGGGTCGGCGGCTTTGGTGTGTAGACAGCTTAAAAATTGTATTTGTAACTTCCAAAAATTAGACTCCTTATTTTGCGTCTAGAGTAGGTGAAGAAGACACTTCTGCTTACCTATAGCCTATAAAAGATCTCAGTAGTATTTTAAGGAGCCGGGGAGGAACGGATCGAATTTATTAAAATCACAAGACAGTTATGTGCAAAGTGTAGTGGTCCATTAACCACTGGTCGTTCGGTTTTGGAGAATTTTTGAATTGAACACGCCAGATGAGTCAGGAAGGTCGACGGCCTTGTCGGTCAGCGCACACTGCAGACTGCAGACAAATGCGACTTACTGCCACAGGCCACAGCTGTTCACAATTTAAAACATTTTTTTTTAATTTATTAGAACAACAAGGTTATTAGCGACCGCGATTTATAACTTATTTAATCTTCGGGAAAACAAGAAATTGACCTAGTCTCTGTAATGCATAGGAAAGGAAGAAAAAAGAAAATCAGTTATAGTTACCGACATTATACTTTGATTATACTAGAATTTAAGTAAACATAACTTAATTTTTACTATCATAGCATTCAGTTTATATACTGTATTATCTATGCATAGCATACTTGTTGATGAAGATAAGATGAGCCAGGTATTTAAATGTTGATTCTGAGGTTAAATCACAATTAATTTCCTAGAATGACAGAAATAAATGACTTTATAACGCAAAATCACTGAAGACTAATCATGTCCTACCATTCACAGAAAAACGAGGATTTATCAACATCAAGCGTTCAATTATGTATAAGCGTTTAGATTTTCTTTACAGAATCACAGATGTAATCAACTTGTCTCTACACAGTAATAAATAGTCTCTTAAACATAACGGAAAATCCGAATGGTAGAAAATGAACGACAAACTACTATTTTTATCAGTTAAGTTCTTACGTAGTTTATGATTGAAATATTCAAAAGCTTTCTTAGCTGAAGCACAAAAATTTGGGTATAAAAAAATACAGTGGCATTTTAATACCACTTTAAAAAAGAAGTAGGTAAATAGGTACTCTTCAGAAAGATTTCTTGTTTAAAAAAAAACAAAAACTCCTTTCTCCAATAATATTATCTGTAAAAGAATAAAACAACAAAAAACTGCTCTTAAGTAAGTAAGTTCTCTAGAAGTAGTTTAAATAAGTGTAAAAAATCTCAAACTCCTGTATGTACGATGGTCTTAAGACCGCAGCAAATTGACGTTACAGGAAGTTGCAAGTGTAACTTAAAAAAAATATAAAAAACAAGAAAAAAAACTCGAAACATCACGATCTTCGGTCTTAAGTGCGGTTAATTTGATGCTGGGTGTTGTAACTCATTTTACGTTTTATAACTTCAGAGATAAGATTCTCTTACATCTGATGATAATAACTTTGAGATTAACCACATTTTTATTGCACATGCGTTGATAAAACCTTTAACAATAATATTATTACTTAATTTTTAAGAGTTCAACAAACTTGGGGCAGCGGCACATTAATCAAGGGTACACTCAGATCTGCACATGTATTTGAAAGATTTTTATAACTCTTCAGTAGATTTTTGGGTAAATAGAGATGGCAAAAAGCACAGCAAATTGTCTTGGTAACACGTTAAAAATTCTTTTAGGCATTTAAATTCATGAATAAAATATTACCACACGGCTCAGGTAGACACAAAGTATTAAAAACAATGCCTTGAACCGCTGCCAAATAACTGTCGATTATTGTTTTTATCCTTATTTTGATACTTCACAAATTTTCGCAACAATAAGCGTTTCGGAGAAATATAATACCTTTATTTTGCAGTAATAAACGTATTTTGGTATCGAGTGTCATAGTATGATCAGGTCTACAGTAATCTGCAATCTTGCGTGCTAACGCCTCTTTAACGAGTATTGACCGTGCGATTAAGTAAGGTGACAAAAAACCAGCCTGGATGACTAAGCTGCATGGTAATTTTTAAATTATATAGGGCGTTAATACGAGTGCGAAATGCAAATATTATTTAAGATTGTTTACTAGCTACGAAACATTTTGAAGCAAGTAGGTATATTTTGTTCTTGTTGGTACAACTTTGACGAAAACTTTCGCCTGTGAAGTTTATAATATCTTATTGTCAAGGAATATAGATTTAAAAGTTGTAAAACGGTAAATCTCCGTTTAAAAACTTAACAATGTATGAATAGTATGATGCGTTGTAAAGTTTTTGCAACATTATTTTTAAAGCTTAGCAACTGAGTATTTAACCGAATTGTATTTGACAGATTTGAAAGCGAAATAAGTTTTGAAAATTATATTATGTCAAATCTAATTATCGATGTGGAAACCATAGAATGCAATTTGAGTTTTGACTATTACCCAGCACTGGCATTGAATTCAACCGCAGGATTACTGCTGCACCGGCGACCTTAGTCAAAGTAGCACACTTTCTTGTATAAGCGAAAGCTATTTTAAATCGTTTTAAAGCTAAGTTATTTCATACAAGATGAAAGTCCACGAAATTCTTAAAATTTTCACACGCGCAGTATCTTTTTCATATTGCGCGTATGTAATATTTCGCATAACTTAAATAATTTATCTTCCGAAAATCAGTGTTGGTAGTGCCAAAGTGTATGCGCAGTATTTAAAATCATTCTCTCCTTTACTTTCGTAACCCAGTGGGAAAGATACGTTTGTTCGTACTCTTCAACGCAGGAATCGAAATCACGGCCTCCGAAACGAGAGCCAAGCTCTAAACCAAAGAGGCGTTCTAAAGCACCGTTCCCCTAGAAAGGCCCTAAAAATTTAAATGTTAGAGTTTGCCGCTTTTTCTGTAAATATGTTTTTAACAAACTTTGGAAGTGAAATTCTTTGAATGCTCTTAAAGTTAGTACTATCTCGGTCGGATCGCCCACGTGAATTCCATTCTAGATTTATTATCACTGTATCTCCCGTATTTACGTAACGTTTAACGTTCTTTCTTATCTGTGAGGCATAGACTGTAATTTTTTAATTTATTTAAGCCCGGCAGTACTTTGTCAATGAAAAAGTTTTGGAAAAATGAACCGATGGGGATTAAATATTTTTGTTGTCATGTATTAAAGCTGCATAATTATTATAAATTGAAATGGGCGTAACTTAATATAAAAATGTTGAATAATAATATCGAGCTTGATGGTAACTTGATTCTCGTTTTCCTGATATGTCGAACCTTTATCACTCCAAAGAATATCATGTCGAGAAACTTCGAACAAAATACAATTACCGATAATTTAAAAATAAATGAAAACGAATGAACGACAGAAGTAATTATGTTGACACAAAGTACAAACACGAAGGCTTTACCACAACTCGAAAAAGGAACAAAGATAGAGGCATCAGTTAAACGAAGAACAATACTCATTATGACGCGCGGTTGCGGTGAAAGATTATCTGTTTGGAATTAGTTTCACGAAACACAGCAAGCCATTTACTACTTGAAACGCTCAAAATGATCATTTAAGACAATATCTAGAATCATCTCTGGTTCTAGATGTTTTAAATGATTGAAGAAATAGGAATCCTATGTATGCTCATCGAAAGTAATCAACGAAACTTGGTTGACTACTGAACCCTGAAACGGAACCCTAACCAGCTGATTTTTTGTGTATTGATAGGTTAATAGCTTTTTAATATAATTTAAGAGTAACATTGTCCTACAAATAGAACAATCCCTATTTTAGGACCATCAAATCAAAGTACGAAATCCTTTCTATCTCTGTTAGCTACCACTTTCAAGATTTTTTGCAGATAAAAATATTGTTCGTCTTATCAAAATAAAGCTAGCTACTCACAAAAATTAGCTTAATAGTAATAAAAAAATGTTTTAGGGAACCCTGAGTCCTGACTATAAAAATAATCATTATTTTATGTTAACCTTGTTAAAGTGTAATCATGTAACTTGAACTTTTCCTTTCCTTGTTATAAAGTAACAGGTAGTTCCGATAATAGATTGGTTACGTCTGGTGTAACAAGATCGATTGCTAGATTCTATAGAACTTTTGCACTTATTAGGTTTAAGCTTATAGTAGCTTTGGTAGTTATTATATAATTACATTGTTTCATTACTCAAGCTTCGTCATAATAAGTAACTGATAGAATCTTTATCAACTTTACAATACTAACTTCAGCTAAGACTACAGCCAGCATGTCGTCAAAAATGTCATTGAGGTAAAAAAAATGATGATTTTGTAGTAAGGATGGTCTACAATGCAATGATGAGTGTAAGAGTGGGTTGCACCGGCTTACTATAACTATAACTTTAACCATAACAAAATGTGAAAAGAACTGTCAAATCCCTTGCAAAAGTCGCCATATTTGACGATAACCTTAACCTTAACTTCAACTACGCTTCTGGTGCAATTAAAAGTCCCATTTACATAAAATATTTAGCCTAAATTGTGTTGTAACTGTATGTTAATATCGCTCCTAAATTTGGCCATCGTTACCAGTTAGAAGTCAATTGTCATAAATCATTTTTCTAGTGCTACTTGGCTTGTCACGTACTACAGAACACCGAATGATTTTAATGAACCAAACTGAATTGTGAAAATATCCTCTATTCTATTGGCTATTGGCTAACTACGTTGCCAAGTACTGTTACTCTATCTTCATGAAAATTTTGAGGTTCCTTTTTTACTTTTAAAGGTAATGTAACTTTCACTTAAAAGGAGATAATTTTGTAAATATAAAAAAATGGTTTCTCGGTAATTGCAACAATAACTGCTTTTACATTATTTATAATAATAGCTCCCACACCGGTTTCGGTGACGATGGCCGGTTTCATTGAAAAATGAAACAAGGCCAGCTACGCAGGAGTAATTTTATAGTACCCAAGTGTGTGCGCAGTACACAAGAGCACTCTCTATTCCTCTATTCTCATAACCCAGTGGGACGGCAGACCGACACGACTGGCAAGAGATCAGGCGCAGGACCGACTTTTTACATGCCCATTCGACACATGGATCATCTTACTTGTTAGACAATCAGGTAGTCAGCCTGCATTGTCCTAACCAGAATCGAACCCACGACCTCCGAGTCAAGAGCCGCGCTCCATACCACTAGACCACGGAGGACCATCTATACATATAAAATTACAAGTCCTGACTGATTGACTGATTGACTGACTAAAACTGTTAAAGTTACAGCCACGAAATTTGGTGAGAAGGGTTGTTTTATTAAGTAGACACCCACTAAGGAAGGAATTTTGGTAATTTTAACCCGAAGTGGGTGAAATAGGAGTTGAAAGTTTGTATGAAAGTCCGTCATTTCTTAAGTTAGAAACATGAAACTTTATTTTTGGGCTACTAATTAAAAGTGAATAAATACGTATTTAAGCGTTTTTGGAAATTCTACCCCCAAGGGGGTGAAATTGGGGTTGAAAGTTTGAATGAAAGTCCGTCATTTCTTAAGTTAGAAACATGAAACTTTATTATTGGGTTACTAATTAAAACTGTATGGATATATATTTAAGCGTTTCTGGAAATTCTACCCCCAAGGGGGTGAAATTAGGGTTGAAAGTTTGAATGAAAGTCCATCATTTCTTAAGTTACAAACATGAAAGTTTATTGACGTTTGAGTTTGACATTTGCTTAAATAGGGTTCTGTTTTTACCCTTTCTTTAAGGGACCAGAATAAGGGGAAAACTGTCCTTATTTAAATACTATGTTAACGCGGACGAAGTCGCGGGCAACAGCTAGTTATATAAGTGGAGGGCTTAGGGAGCTTGGAACGATCTAGCTAGGCTTCTATCGATTCAAAACCACGCATCTATAATAATCTATATTCTATACTGTCAATTGTCAAAGTTCGATTTTCTGCGAATTCAAATAGATCAATTCATATTGTATACAGTATAACTTGACATTCTTGACAAAAAACGTCTCCGTGGTCCAGTGGTTAAGAGCACGTGGCTCTTGACTCGGAGGTTGTGGGTTCGATTCCCGCGTTGGAAACATGTTATTTCTAAGTTTGGTTAGGACAATACAGGCTGATCACCTGATTGTCTGATAAGTAAGATGATCCATGCGTCGGATGGGCATGTAAAAAGTCTCAGATCTCTCGCCAGTCGTGTCGGTCTTCCGTCCCTCTTGTGTACTGCGCACACACTTGGACACTATAAAAAATTACTCCTGCGTAACTGGCCTGGTTTCAATGAAACCGGCCACCGTCACCGAAACCGGTGTGGGAGTTATTATTATTATTATATATTATATTAACTTATATATATTATATTAACTTGAGTTGTACGAGTAATTCAAAAATCAATATTGTTTTTACATAGTTCCAAAAACATATTTATTTTATCATACGTGTTTAAATACTGTATGACGTACGAACAATATTATGATCTCTGGATTTAGAATGTCATGAGCAAATCACGTTGCCGCAGTGACTACTATTAATATTCTTATCACGCATTTATTCATTATCAGTTGCTTCAGTCTGTGATGTTTTGTTAATCTGTTTCACCAAGTTTTTGATGCGCAATATCAGAGATTTTTGACAGCAGTTTGTCAGCTTCTCAGAAGCGTTGTTCATTTGTTTACATTTTGATTTCATAAAATCCTGTCAAAAAACCTCAGAAGCCCGGCAACATGCCGGCAACAGCCCGTATCTTTTGACATTTGCAATGACATATTTTCTTCTTCTTCGATGCAGTACTGAGTTTTATTTTCTGGGAATGTTATACCCTTCCAACCTTCACAACTTATCATCAACAATCAACAATCATCTCTCGTATAGTCTGTCAAAAAAGGGAAGAAATTAAAAAGTGGCAACATCGTATTGTCATCCCTTTCAAATCGATCGAAGAACAAAGATGTTGCCACTTTTTAATTTCTTCACTTTTTTGACAGACTATAGAAACTCTACATCAAAAAATCTCTACGGCTTACTAAAAATCCTTCACGATTCGTGTCAGCCATTAGCAGTAAAATAACAAATTAACAGTGAACAATGTTTGATAATTGCCCTCATAACAATGTTGTCGCCTTCAACGACTAGGTCGTGACTCGCGGTATTGCGTATGCGCCGCATGCGCCGGCTTCCTGTTAATGGGACGACCCGTCTAGTCTATTGTCGCGAATGCCCGTCAATGTGAGCATATTAAAAATAATTTATGATTTCACTATGTTTTTTTTTAATTTTTTGGGAGCTGGAAACGTGCCGTTCTATCCAAAGTATCGATATAAAAATATCTACATAAAAGTTATATCAAAAACTATGGTAAAAATACCGTGTTGCTACAATGAAGGTTTTAGGATAAAATAAATAACGTTGCTAAAAAAATACCGCTAAAATATATTTATTATGTAATTATCAATGCGTAAATAGAGATGCAGTTAATTTTTACTATTCTCAATTAAATACACGTAATTGCTCGAACATAAATGGATACCAGTCTGTTATTAACAGTCAAAGTTATTTTACTCTAAGTTTATATGGAAGGGCAATAAGTTAAGGATCACCTTAAGCTATTAGCAATAAAGGTCCTGCTCTACCACAGGTAAAATCATTCTGAACGGACTTGCAAGTTAATTATTTTTAGTCGTCACTAGTTAATGAACTGGGATGCAATTTCCGACATGATTCTGTTAGCTGTTTCCATGAAATAGTTATTATAACTGATTTTATCTATTCTTCGACCGCCGTGCTAAACTTTTTATCTTAAGGATGCTCCAACCGGAGAATTAGCAGGTCGGATGTCTGTCAGTACGAATATCGACGTTAATGACATTAAAATAAGATTCATATTAGCGCGCCTTGTACGGTGGCGGTTACGACGCTCGCCGCGTTCTTGATATGGCGAAAATGTATGAAAAAATTTGAGAAATTTTCTTATTTTTCTTATAACTGGAAAAGTTTTGTTTTGGAAAATTTTTATATAAAATTTTTAGCGGACTTTATAGAGGACTAAATAAACAACAATTTTTTGTATATTTATTTTCCTCAGTTCAGTGTATTTAGATATTATATTAAGGTACCTAATCAGACCCCCTTTTTTATATTTTGCGATTATTGTGATGGTTAAAACGTATTTTATGTGAAAATTTTGTATACTGCTATAGAATTTTTATGGTAGTCGTGGAGATGAATAGGTATATTATCTTTCATTTGAAACCAGAATATCCTCGCAGTTTGACTCCTAATTCTTTAAAATGGTACCGGAAAATCGCTGATATTTGTAATAGCGTCCTTAAAAGCACAAATTATGTTTGATAGCCATCTTTGTTCATTTCTCATTTTATAAATTAATATATTATCGAACATTATCTTTTTTTCTATTATAGACAGGCTTTATTCAAGCAAGAATGTCGACACAAGGCCCACAAGGATAATATCTTTTTTGTAACTGGCCAGTGATTTAATTTAAAATTATAATTTTTGATCCCATCTTCTAATATTCGTCTATTTAATGTAAATTAGTAGGTCATATCAGTTTAATTACCTTGACATTTGTATCAAGAACTACCTGCGTATCCTCTTGATTCTTTTATTTAATTAATTAAAATGGACCAATAAGAATTTAATATTATAATATTTTATTTATTATGATATTTATGCTCATACAGAGTTATTATTATTGTACCTACGTGTCCCTATTTCCTGTTATTTGTCACATTAAGCTCTCTTAAGTATTTAATTGCAAAAATCTGTGAACTTTCAAAATTATGAACCTTGCGGTAATATCTGTCTAAATAGTAATTTTCTTGATCAATAAATAATAAGATCTAAAAAAATTAAATGTCAAATTGGAGCTACGTGTGTTGTAACCTATCCTGAAACCTCTACATCTAAAGTTCAACGATTACTTAATCCGATTGTATAATGCGTTATTATCGAATTAGACAATAAACATTTCGTCAACGTGTAATGGCGTATACGTCGTTAACTAAAACACTTTCTCCCCTGAAGGCCGCTTCTGTGCTTTGAATATTGTCAACACGTCATAGCATTAGGGCTGTCGATATAGGGAACGTACAGGAATTATTGTAGACATGCTGTAGACGGTAGCACATGTCAAGTAATTAATAGACTTAGATTTGTGACGCCAGACGCAGACGGTAAATAATATAGAGTTTTGGCAAGTTTTGGGCACAATAAACATGATTAACGTTAAGTATTTTTGAATTAGAACCTTGTGAATTTCGAAATATTTTGACCTTCATTTGTTTTATGTATCTTTTAGCGTTTTCGGCATCTATACTGCCCAGGGCAGGGTGGGCCGACAGGATACGGAAACATCCAAAGTTTAAATTATTTTTTTAATTAAAAAAATATATATATATATACGTAGTTTATTGTTCTTAATTTAAACTTCGGAGGTTTCCGTAACCTGTCGGCCCACCCTGCCCCGGGGCAGTTCAGGTGCCGAAAACGATATTTCTGTGGAAGAAAGAAGCTTCAGACCTTCACGGGTAGCCATAATTTTGTTTCTAAATGTCTCACCTTCAAGTGACCATAGTGCAAAAAGTCCTTTTTAAAAAATAGATACAAAATTGATTCATCTTCTTGTTGATACTAATGTAGCTTTCCTATGCAAAGGATCTTTGTAGAAGTAGAAATATTATTTTACCTGCGACATTATTAAGGTCACTTCTGACATCATAGATACAGCAGGCTTATAAAGTTGACGTTTTATGGACACACAGCACACAATATACTTACTGGAGAATGTAGATAACCTAAATATCTATGATTACAGAAATACCTGAATACACAAAATATGAAGACGAGTGGATGTAGTAACTAACTAGCATTTTGCAACATAAGAACAATTTCTCATTAATTTTTCCCATATAATTTGAATACCTACTTCATCATCTAGTTGTTCTAGCTAATATTTATTTTGTATCTACAAGGTGTACAAAACTAAGTATTAATAATACTTATAGTGCGTCAAGAAAGTGAAGAAATTAAAAAGTGGCAACATCGTAGTGTCCCTTTTTAGGGTTCCGTAGCCAAAATGGCAAAAAACGGAACCTTTATAGATTCGTCATGTCTGTCTGTCTGTCTGTCTGTCTGTCCGTCCGTATGTCACAGCCACTTTTCCCGAAACTATTAGAGCTATACTATTGAAACTTGGTAAGTAGATGTAGTCTGTGAATTCCTTGTAGAGAGTTCACTGTGAAAGTAACAGCGCTGAAAGAAAAAATGTTTTTCACTTTTGTATGTAGAAACTCGTGACGCTGGGACGCTTGCCCATACAATAGTGAAAAAAAATTTGGTCTTTCAGCGCTGCTAATTTCACAGTGAACTCTCTACAAGGAACACGTACACACCCTAAAGTATAATCACTTAGTTTTGTTACACCCTGTAAAAAAAATCCACATACTGTTTTGATTTCAAATCATTTTCCTGATCCTAAAGCCTCCATTTATGAAAAAAACGGCATTTTTCAAATTGTTAGTTACCCAGTTCATCCACTCGCATCTTCAAATATTATGCAAATGTAACACAGTATGTAGTTATTTATGTAATAAACATAGGAATGGTATTTCCAAGGTAAGGCACTAACGACTGCCGTAACCTTTCTACGCCTTGTACAGGAATACATTGTTAACATAATTATTATGACTCTAGGTTGCTTAGATTGTAGATTCTAGTCTGTTTAGTCAAATTCTATAATTATTTATCCAATTTACTATGTTATTGTATACCAAAGTTTTGTTACTATTTCTTTTCTTTTAACTCAGCCGTTTGCGTTTAAAATTATATTTCGCTACTTACGAGTTACGCTTGTAGCTCTCTAAACTATTTTGTAAGCGAACTGCTAAGGAAATTATTTTCTTTCTTAATAATAACACAAACACATATTACATTTAATATGAGAGAGAGAGAGAGAGAGAGAGAGAGAGAGAGAGAGAGAGAGAGAGAGAGAGAGAAACATAATATACCACAGCTTAAAGTAGTAATACAGTATATGCACTAGGTGCATATTTAAGGCCATACGAATAGCCCATTCCTAGCTGTCCAGCGTCACTCAAACTGTTACTGGAAACTGAAATCACTGTGCGAATTCCAGACAGGCTTACGAGCTATTGTGTTGGCCGGAAGCCCCGCCCATCGACTTGTCGCATACAGCTACCACAATACAAATATATACGGTAGCAGCACTCAGCAGGAAGGCCGCCAATTTGAACGTTTTTCTACATTATTTGTAATTTTTTTCCTTTTTTTTACTATCTGTACTATGTTTTATAATTTAGTTCCGTTCTGAAACTGGTGAAACATAGAGACAAGATTTTTATGACATGACACTGCAGTTTGCTGCTCCAAAATAGCAATTTTGAGTGCTTCATAATATTATTAAAAATCATGACTTGATGCTCTCGAAAGATCTCTCTCTAAGTCTTAAAATTGCACTTAAAAGCGGCTGCTCATAGCTCTATTAATCGCTTGAATCCCTCGAAAAGTTACTGGTAAGGACACATTTCTAAAAAATCAGTATTATATTATGTACCCCATAAGAAATCACTGGCTTGGGGTGGTAGTGTTCTAATTCGGGCAGTATAAAAACGGTCTACTGTATGTTATATTGTACTGTACAGCTAGCACTCACTAAGATTTATGACAAAACTAATTCAATACTTTGAACTTCAAAGAACATTCTGAAAACCGTTAGCAGTCTGCAACTCAGTCAAATCATTGGCACAAGGGAAATATAGGAAAATTATTACCCTCTATTTTCCTTCAAATGTGTACAACCTACAGGGCAAGATCTCGTACAGAGATTGCATGAGAATCGAGCAGACTTAGTGTCTAAAGTGTCTAAACACACTAGTCCGAAGTTACGCGGCGTAAATTCGGCATGATTACGCCCGCAATGTATTTTAAATTACCGATGACACACTATTCCGTCGCGTTCCGTCCGTATGTTGTATGCGTTTGACATTGCGGGCGTAATCATGCGGAATTTACGCCGCGTAACTTCGGACTAGTGTGTTTAGACACTTAAGCAGAAGATAATGCGCCCAAAATAAGTATATCAATAGCTGTTCATTTTAAAACATCCTAGTTACTTGTAAATAAAAATATTAGCCTGCTTCAGTCTCCTTGACATAAACTATAGATCTTAAAATTGTAGTTTATGCTCGATCGATAAATTTATTATTTTGGAATTTATTTGCAATTTAACATGACTCACTGAAATGAGTGGCACATAAAGGTCACTGAAGTTGTGTGACTTGTGAGAATTGAGGCAAAATATATTTTGTCTCGAGACATTAAAAATCAATACATATTAAATAATGTGTCATATTCAAAGAAACGCAATAAAATCTCTGACTTTGGGAAGGTTGAATCTATCTACTCTGGTTGAAGCGACATTTTAAAATAAATGAAACTTTTGTTCGATTTTCAAAAACATTACTATTTACTACGTCTTCTCATTTGAACTTTAAACTTTTCAGGAAAATGTAGAGTATGTAGAGAACGTAATTAGTTAGTAAGATAGAATAATCTTGAAATGATTTACTACAGCATTTGATTTGGTTTTATTATGATCAAACCATACTCATTGCAATAATTTTTATCTGTTTTAAACATGAAAAAATAAAATTTCGCACACTTTATAATATAGGCTTCCACCAAGAAAGTATTTTAAAAATTCTACCATGAAAGGGGCTAAATGGGTGATTAAATGCTACTCAAAGCCGTCTGAAACAGCTATAAGGAACAGTGCAGGAACTACAGGTGGCAGCACATGTCCAGAAAGTGCAACAGCTATAGGGAACGTGCAGGAACTTTAGACACAAGTCTAGAAAATTATAGTACACCAATTGTTAAGGATTGGTAAATGCATTGTTGCGCAGGTTCCCCATCACAATAATAATGTAACAATATAGCCAAGATGCGTCTACGCTCTGCGGTAACATCAGCTTACGCTCCACTGACGTCCATGTCAAGGCCACGTCAGATCTCGTTACCTATGACCTTTTCTAAAGGTAATGTTTAATTAGAATTAAATGCTAAAGGTTTTTGAAGCACACCCTTTTTGGTTTCAATTTGTCATACAGGAAATCGCATAATATTTGGATAATATTTCGAACACTAAATTTAGTGTTTTGAGGTAATGTTTTAATGCTATACAAAACTGAGATCACGAATTGCACATACTATTATTATTATCTATAGGAGGGGTAGCCCCAAGTTTATTAGACCTAAGATCTACTATTTACTTACGGAACCCTGTGCGATCTATCAAGTTCATACTTCTCGAAATCTTAAATGAAACAGCATAGTTTAGCTTGTTGGTCTGGTAGTCTGGTCTAATTATTTATATTTTTCACCTGGCCACGATTGACTGGACTAACAGTCGCGATCGACCGATTGGCCACCCCTGATTATTCTATAGTCTATACTCTATTCAGAGTCTATAGTCTTTGAAACAATCCATACTCATTTTAATATAGAGGCGAAAGTGTGTCTACATAATGTCTTTTTATCTGTTACCTCTTCACACCCAAATCGCTGAACCGATTTTGCTGAAATTGCCCGCGAAAAGATAAGGATACTTTTTATCCCGAAAAAATGTTCGATTCCTACGTCAGTTTAGTATTTACAAGCATCCTTATTCCTGGACAGGACACGCGTAAAAGCAGTGCACATGAAACCAGTATTATAACCTTAATTAAGTCCTAGATAATGAACCGATCTAGATTCAAATTAACGCTATTGTTATTCAATTTCAAATGTCAATTATTTATAATCAATCGAGTAATTAAATGTCAAATTGTATTTCAGGATCTGTCAAAAAATATTAATTATGAATTTATGAATAATTAATTAATTTGTGCATGATTATAGAAGTTGCTCTACCAAAAAGAGCTCAAAACGTTTAGGCATTTTATATTTTATACTTATCAATAATTTTGCATATTTTGTACCTTACTGCCGCAAAAGTTTCATCATTGAATGTCTCTGAGTGCAGCAGGGTGTTTATCATTACTACTAATCATGATAGTATATTGCGGGCAGTGAATGAATCGGTTGTACCTACTTTAGATTTTATTAATAACGTCGGCCTTGCTCTTAAAATAGTTTTGCTTACACCAAACTTCTATGTACTGTGGTGTTTTGAAAACTGGCCCAAACTTCTAATTTTAGAAGTCGGCCCGTCCGTTAAACCCTAATATTTTAAAGTCACGAGATTAAAATGGTATTTTTAGAACAATTATTTATTAGTTATTATTACCAATTACCAAGAAGTTACAGCACATTCAATATCACAATATAAAAGCGGCCAGCACAGCCGAACCAAGAAGTTACAGTACATTCAATATCACAATATAAAAGCGGCCAGCACAGCCGAACCAAGAAGTTACAGCACATTCAATATCACAATATAAAAGCGGCCAGCACAGCCCAACCAAGAAGTTACAGTACATTCAATATCACAATATAAAAGCGGCCAGCACAGCCGAACCAAGAAGTTACAGCACATTCAATATCACAATATAAAAGCGGCCAGCACAGCCGAACCAAGAAGTTACAGTACATTCAATATCACAATATAAAAGCGGCCAGCACAGCCGAACCAAGAAGTTACAGCACATTCAATATCACAATATAAAAGCGGCCAACACAGCCGAACCAAGAAGTTACAGCACATTCAATATCACAATATAAAAGCGGCCAGCACAGCCGAACCAAGAAGTTACAGTACATTCAATATCACAATATAAAAGCGGCCAGCACAGCCGAACCAAGAAGTTACAGTACATTCAATATCACAATATAAAAGCGGCCAGCACAGCCGAACCAAGAAGTTACAGTACATTCAATATCACAATATAAAAGCGGCCAGCACAGCCGAACCAAGAAGTTACAGTACATTCAATATCACAATATAAAAGCGGCCAGCACAGCCGAACCAAGAAGTTACAGTACATTCAATATCTATATATTGAGTCACAATAGATCCTTATGGGTCGCAGTGACGTCAGGGCTACAGAAACCTGCCTTCTTTTGAAAAAACACCACAAGTATTTAATAGCTTAAAAAGTAATGTACCAGTCTTAATTTTGATGTTTTGGTACATTTAAAATGTCCATAAAGCCTCAAGCTACTAGCCTTAGCCTGTTAATAAATTATTATTCTGTTGATATATTATTTTTTTAGTATTTATTTTTTTGAAACCATATTTCTTTATATCAGTGCCAATTTCTGACCGGTAGCATAGACGTCACAGATCTTATCCACATTATGTGAGGTCGTATGCGAGTCACGCTCAACTTTTGGAAGGTATGTCAAGGACGCCTCATTGTCATCTAGTTGTTCTAAATCTTATGAAATTAATCGTATTCATGAGATATTTGTGCTTTAATATTGCCCTCGAAACATAAAAAAAATCTGCGGAGACGATATTTCGCCGCAATAAAAATTATAGTCCGGAAGTTAAGCTCTCCGGATAAATGATAACTTTAGAGTGTAATGAGAAAAATAGTACAAATTATTAATTTAAAAGTATTTTCTGTTTGGATTATTACTAGTAATAGATACGAAAGGTGCCGTTTTAGTGTTATTGTAACTTTAAGAAACTTCAGTTCTTTTATGGGAAACGGGGATTGAAAAAAAAACAAAAAAACTGGTAGTGAAACCCAAAGCTTATACCATAGCATAAATGCTCCTTTTTAATTGATTTTCAAAAAAGGAGGTTTCATGCTTACCAGGAACTATTCTGTTCATTTAAATATTAAAGCGACATCAAATGTTAATGGTGATAGAGAAGACGTAACAGAATTTTGCATCACACGGTTATGTAAAGACATCGGAAGCTCGTGCACTACCATTTCCATTTCATCACCAATACATACCAATAAATGTTACGTGGCCGCATAGATTAGTCATTAAATGTTATGATGGTCTACTTACCTCTTGACTAAACTAAATCTATCAATCATCTTCACGAAGAATCAAAAACTTCCGTTGAAACGTTGTTCTATTGAGCTTGCCTTTTTTTTTTTTCCGGAGGGGGAAATGCATTACGCATACCACCCAGGCGCAGGGGGCGACCCGAGCGGTGATGTGGGACTCCCGTAGCTGATGAGACCACGGTATACCCACTAAAACCCCCCCCCATCTTCCGCCACGCCGCCTTTTGACGGGGCCACGGGAACGATACACACATCCGCGACCCCGCCAGCGGTCCGAAGACTCAACGATGGGCGCACAACACGTGCGCCCTCCTCCTCGGCCCCCAGCAGGGCTGTAGCAGACGCCCCCCGAGTCTGCTACTTGGAGGCCATGTGGCAGATCAGGTCTGTGGCTCTGCCACCGACCACACCTCGGCCGCAGAGGATAGGGCAAGCGGCGCACCGCAATACCTACTTGCCTCTTCCTCTGCGGCCCCACCAATGCCGTTCAAACGGAACGGCCAGCTCGCAGGTGGGGTAGGGAAAGCGGCAACCTACCACAATGCCTCTCCCCCCCGCGATCCGTCCTCGGCCGCAGAGGATAGGGCAAGCGGCGCACCGTAATACCTACTTGCCTCTTCCTCTGCGGCCCCACCTCGGTGCGCATCCGCAGCGGACTCCTCCAGTCCGCTGGGAGCGCCCTCCTCGGGCCAGGCGGCGACACCGGCCGGCCCTGGTTGCCTCCTATTGAGCTTGCCTAGTACTAAGCTTCCTAACAGCCAGTAGCTGAGAATCAGTACGGTATGAACACAACCTAACTCTACATAGAGACTATTCAATATTTATCCACAAAAATTACAATTATTACGACGTTTTCTTTTTCGGAAGTAGAGGTTGTTCCTATGTCCTTATTTATGCTTTATCTCGACATTCGGTCCGTAACTTCGTTTGGTGCCTTTTTTCCGACTACTTTGCATGGCAGCCTAACTCTACATAAATAGTCTAAATACTATACTGACTTTTGTATTACATTACTCGTAGGGCCAGTGACATATTTTGTGTGTTAGTTTATCACTTCTCGCTTTGTAAAAGCAAATTCTACCTATGGTAGCAATGATAAGCTATGAAATCTACGGATACACACTAGGATATTCCCTATGAAAGTTCTAACTACAGCAACGATTAACGGTTTGAACCGTTAAGTATTAATGAAGGCAGATTGAGTGTGCGTTGGTAAACAAGTCGCGATACAGCCTTCGCGTGTCTGGCGGCTTTAATCTGATGACTCCTGTTTCACCACGCCTTGGTCAGCGCAGACGGGATACAGGCCCTTTAGCTAATTAGGGTCAAATCAGACCGCAATGTGACGCGTAGATGCATTTCTAAATTTGTATGGATTTGATTGATTTGCAAGATGTTTCACGCAATTGAAATCTGTCAATTCAGTACAAATTTAGAATTCGCGTTGCCGTCTGAATTAACCCTTTGACCCTTTTTTATAAGAATCGCCGATCAAATTGTATGATAATTATTATTGTCACAAGCGTTCATTAAGATGACGTTGACGTTCGACTTGTGTAATGTCAATTCCATACATTTCGATCGGAGATTCTATAAAGAAGCGATAAAGAAAAAGTCTTGGCTACAGGATTAGCTACATGTTTTACATAGTTAATTGAGGTTAATAATTACTTTCATTGTTAATCTGTCAAAAATCTAGATAGCTCTGGAGCTTAATCTCTGGTTTTACAATTAGATTTTCACGGTTTTAAGTACAATATCTTTTTTCAAAGAAAATAATAATATTAATATGTAGAAAGAGTTGAAGCGTGCTCTAAGTTAGCCTCTTCTCTTCTTTATGAGATAAGAGATCTTTTATATTATTTATTTATTTAATTATAGTCATACTATGTAGAAACTAGATGGTGGTCCGTTTGCGCAGAAATGAAGTTAAATTAATGTAAGACAGCAATCATTCTGGTAGCTTTTAAATTCAAAAGGTAAATTATTAAGGTAGGAATAATTAGTGTTATAATTATTCAAGTGTGTTGAGCACAAAAATTATTGTTAATAGGTTTCACTTTTGGCATGGCTAAATATAAATTGAATGATGAACAGATCATGTTTAAATAGAAATAATATTAAAAATATTAGAATTTCAAATTTCTTTATTAAAATAAATAATTAAAAAATATTCTTAAGGATAATCAAACGTCCTTAACAAGTTTATTATTGTAATATGTTGAATATTCATATTTTGTACAAGTTTAAATAAATAGCTTGCGCATAATATAAACTATCGCAACATCAGAATCAAAGAGACTAGAAAATAACGAGTTAGAAACGATTTTAATCGATAAGAGTAATTGACAGAACGCTAATTAACGTTCCGTAGTTGCTCGTTTTACTACTGGCAATCTAAATACTTGTCCTATCATAAAAAATGTTTTTCCTACCAATCTTTTTAATCTATTTCGTAAATACTGAACAGCCAAATACATGTATACCGGTATTAATAGTCGAACAGTTAGTATTAACTGATTGTAATCTTAAAACTACCTACAAGCTATTAAGCTGACACCTAACTTTAGTCAAGAATCAAGATGCTAAAATCTGTTATTGCAAATTGATAGGTTCGCTTGCGAAAGACGCCGAGTATTAATCACTAATAGTATGCAAAGGATAATACAACATGACTAGTGAGACATTACCGATACTTATGGAGAGTACTCTGTACTCGATTCTCATTATAATTATGTAATAAAATTAGGTTCTTATTTTTTTTCCGAATTTCCCAAAAATAAATGAATCATGGGTACTAAGTAAATTACGCGGCTAGGCAAGTAGGCATACTATGCGGCCGGTGCAGAGGCGTGCGCTACCGAAGAAACACCACACAACTGCCCCTCCCGCTCGCGGTGTCCATGCGTTGGGTAAATAATTATTTAACTATAAGCTACATATACTCAGTGATCAATTGATATTATTTTTATAAATTTAACCCTTCATGGGCGAGTCCAACTCGCACTTGGCCGCTTCTTTACGTCAGATTTAGTTTTCTACGCGGAATCAGCGCCCCCATGGGGTCGCTGATTCCGCTTCGAATAGGCACAAAAAATAGCTATCATTTCAAAGGCTATCAGCGTACTTGTATTAATAGAGATCAGTGATCCTATGTCCTTTTTCGAGATTCAAAAATATAGCTAACAGCAAAATCGGTGCAGGGCGTGAAGAGGTAACTGATAGATGGACATTGGACACGCTTTCGCATATTTTATAATATTATTAGTAGCGTTAGCGTTAGCGACAAAATAAAGCTCCGTTCTCCCAAAATATAAAAAAATATTTTAAGCTGTATCAAAACAAATTGCAAGGAAGCAGGGTCATCGCACTGAACGTATCACATTTTTGGGAAGGGGCGTTATAAAATCGAGTCAAACATTAAAATGCCATCAGGTAATTAACAGCCAACAGGACCATTAATTCGAGTGGAATTTAATGGAATTTACGATAAAGAACATTAAAAGAGGTTAATAACATTCTCCGAAATGCGCAAAAATCCTAATGCGCTCTGGTACTCAGTCTTATCGTGACCGTCCGAACAGCAAATACACTGTTTATTTATTTTTTTATTGTCAAAAAATCCAAAATATCAGAACAAACGTGCTGAGCGGTGATAATTTTTTGATAATCCTAATATTAAAGCACTCGCTAAAGGATAAAGCTCAAAGAAATGTTTTTGTTATTTAGCAGACGATAAGTCCTTCTGATAAGTTGGACTGATCTCATTTATATTTAAATGCTGCATATCATAAGAAATGCAAATACTAATGAAAACATTTTGTTCGCAGGATTTACGAGGGACGGCGGCGCCAGCGCGGCGCCCAACTCAGCACGCTCGCTGATGACACAATAAATTGTGATGCTGACGCGCACAGGCCCTTACAGAAATTTGCGTCCCAGAGGGCGACGGAGGACGTCGGAGGACCTTTTTAACCCAGCAAGTGCCTAAATACCACAACTATGTTGAATAACAGACGTAATTTTATCTTTAGAGTGAGTATTGTGATCAACATCGCGGTGCTGCTGTACGCGGCGTTGCACCTGTCGAGCACGACGTCGCCGTCGGTGGAATGGGTGCCGTTGACGGTCGATGGATCCGAACGCAGCGCGGAGTTCCGGTACATCAACCAGGATGAGGTGCGGAACAACACGGACCGAGCGGAGTCCAGCGTGCGGAATTTCGAGGAGTCCACGTCACAGAAGACGCCTTCGACTATGGCGACGACGAATAAGACTCAGTCGAGCACAGCGTCTATTCCGGAGCTGGAGAAGAAGGTGAACGCCACGATGCCGGAGAGCGACACGAATGGGACTCTAGAGATAGAGGACGAGGATGCGTTGAATCCGGCGACGTTGGCTTACCTCAGGAGTATTCTAGCGTGCAACGATCGGGATATGCTGCCAGTGACCACACAGCGAGGGGAGTTCTGGGTGCTCAAGAACTATGTGCGCGCGGACCACGGGTTTATACAGTGCCATGAATCTATTACTTATACCACGCACGCCGGTTTTGAGTTCCTCGACAACGTGCAGCCCCTCGTCGAAAGGTAAGTTCTTTACTTTTAACCGACTTTGTATGTCAATGTTAGTTAAATTTCAAAACCTTTTTTCCGTAAGTAATTTTTTTTGTTTTTAACTTCCAAAAGCAAGTCTGTAAGTTATTTCAAAAATTTTGACTTCGTACGGTATTCATTGTTAGTTGCATAAAAATCTGGTAGGTATGACAGTTGACACACGATCTTCTGGTTTTTCTGTGACCCTGAGATACCGTAGGATAAAGAGTGCATTCAGGTGTGACCATAGATCACGTTACAAGGATAGATGTGGCATTATTTCTTAATAAAAAATATATACATCATACCGATTGCTATACAGTATTTTGTATCTATAGTGTTGTTTGGTTCTTCAGATGTAATATCAAAGCCTGTTATGCTAGCATGGATCTCTCGATCTATGAAAAGACCCCTCTAATAACTCTAGGCTACCTTCTTTTTTCTGAAAACTGCAAAAACTGTCAAAATTATTGTTTTTGTCCAATACCATTATTATATTTTGTTCACTTCGTGACTTATCCTTTACGATTTTGGAAACCCGCTCACCTCTGTTGGCCTTTCCCTTTACCAGTTCAATGGCACAAAGTTTAACTTAAGTGTTTAATGTTATTATGAGTACTTAACAGTTAACTCATAATGATAAATAGTTTTGAGCTCCAGACGTACACTAAATATATTATTCCTAATGTTTTACATTTTTAAAGCCTTAAAATTCGTTAAATCTAACAATTATATCTATCTAGTACTTATATCTATGTAGTAACATAATATAATAAAACTGTAGAAATGAAAATTCTGTACATTAAAGATATTGAAAAAATAATAAGCAGGGGGGTGTTACTACATCGCTATAGAAGCCAAAAAAAAATGGTTAGTTTTTTGTCTGTCTGTCTGTCTGTCTGTATGTTTGTTCCAGCATCACGCGAAAACTACTGGGCCTATAGCCGAAACTTTTTCGTTTTCGCTTCGTTATAGAATCGCCGATCAAAATGTATGGAATTGACATAAGACGAGTCGAACGTCAACGTCATATTAACGAACGCTTATGTCATTTCCATACATTTTCATCGGCGATTCTATAACGAAGCGAAAACGAAAACATTTTGGCTCACCCCACTGATCTGATTTGAATGCGGTTTTCGCAGATATATTGGTCTTCTTCCAAATTAACATCTGGTGTATAAAAATTTTTCCTCCCACCCCTCTAAGGGGACAAAAGAGGGGGTCAGATTTTTTCAAACTTTTTTCTTTAATAAGTACAAAAACTACTGATCCGATTTGCTAACGGTTTTCGCAGATATATTTGTCTTCTTTAAACTCAACATCTGGTATATAAAATTTTACCCTCCACCCCTCTAAGGGGACCAAAGAGGGGGTAAGATTTTGTATTCCCAACTCAACATTTGGTGTATAAACCCCCCCCCCCCTCTTATGCGACAAAAGAGGGGGAGGGGGGAAGATTTTGGATCAACTGATGAAGTAGAAATACTTTATATGGCAAAACAACGCTTGCTGGGACAGCTAGTATAACAATAAACGAAATGCTGCATTTATATTACAGTCTTTTACTTTACCAACAATATGAAATGTCACAATTTCGTCTTATGTAGTGTGTCAAAGTTTGATACTGTGTGGGACGAACATCCTACGGGCTATTCTGAATTCTGATGCAACATTGTAGGATCGTTAAGTTACGTCCTAAAATTTGAATATAATTCTTGTTTTGGACCCTTAGAGGGCTTCGACTTGAATTAGTAACAAAACCAGAATCTTTTTATCGGGTGAATGAGCGCATGTGATTTATCCTACACTGCAGATATAACGTTTTAAGCAGGATTATAATAATTATCCTGTTTAAATCTTATATTATCTGTTGGTGGGGAGTGGGGACGTCCAAAAATTACGCGAAGTATTTAGGAAGGAGGTCTAGTCAAATCTCCCGCTTCTCAGGGGGTTAACATCGAAAAAAACGTCTCACGCTTTGTATAGGTGACATCTAACAGGTATTTAGGTAATGTGTTAGTTATATTATTATAATTAAAAAGAATATCTCGAAACTTCAATATTTTCATTAGTTTTCCACGTATACTGTATTAATATGATTTATGAATGAAATAATAATAAAAAAATAATTAATAGGATATTTCCTAGAGGTATGAAAATGTTACTACTATAATAATTATTATTCTGATACGCATGTTATTACATCTGTAATATAATTAAAATATCTGCTCGTACAATCAGAAAAAAGTCCTTGACCAGTCCACAAATTATGATAATAATAATTAAATACTCGTGATTTATTGGTTGGTGTTTTACATACTTACGTATTTTAATTACATAATATTATAATGTTTTCTATATACAATATACATAATATGGCCTTTAAAAACATTTAAAAAAACTTCGCTTACTACTTGCTATGTCCGAAGTTTTTATTTTTTTAATTTATATTATTATACAATGAGGAATATAAGTCGGCGCTACAAACTTGCTATTTAATATTGTAGTATTGTCCACAGTCCAATACACAAAAAGAAGGTCTATTTAGTAAATCTATATAATATATAAAATTACAAGTCCTGACTGATTGACTGACTGACTGACTGACTGATTCATCATCGCAGAGCAAAAACTGTTAAAGTTACAGCCACGAAATTTGGTGAGCAGGGTTGTTTTATTAAGTAGACACCCACTAAGGAAGGAATTTTGGAAATTTTAACCCGAAGGGGGTGAAATAGGGGTTGAAACTTTGTATGAAAGTCCGTCATTTCTTAATTTAGAAACATGAAACCTTATTTTTGGGCTACTGAATAAAAATAAATAAATACGTATTTCTACCCCCAAGGGGGTGAAATTGGGGTTGAAAGTGTGAAAGAAAGTCCGTCATTTCTTAAGTTAGAAACATGAAACTTATATTTTGTATTAAATGGATGTATATTTAAGCGTTTTTGGAAATTCTACCCCCAAGGGGGTGAAATCGGGGTTGACAGTTTGTATGAAACTTTGTCAATTTCAAACCGATCGGTCTGAGACTTTGCATGTATTTAAAGCTACTATGACGTAAGCATCTCCTAAAAAAGATTTTAAAAATTCCACCCCTAAGGGGGTAAAATAGGGGATAAAATTTTGCATGAAACTTTTGTCAAATTTAAACCGATCGGGCTAAAACTATGTATGCATAAAGATACTATGATGTAGGCATCCCCTCAGAAAGGAATTTAATAAATTCCATCCCTAAGGGGATGAAATAGGGGATGAAAGTTTTTTGAAATTTTCTTAGACTTTCGACTGATTGAACTGAAATTATTAAAGATTGTAACCTTAACTAAACATACAATTTTCGAGTTTCATTTGATTAATATGTGCCTACTTGGCTGCGGGTCCTGTTTTTACCCTTTGAGTAAGGGAGAAAATTATCCATCTCCGTTATTATATTATGCTAACGCGGACGAAGTCGCGGGCAACAGCTAGTAAAAAATTAAAATGCAACTTCGCAGTGATAGACGTCAAAATGCTATAATATCTATGACTATTTTTAATTGGTGCCTCATTACATCCTCATTAGCATTACGAAGCCATTAAAAAATTAAAAAAGAAGTTCAAGACGATTCTACTTACTTACCATTAGTGGGATGTTCTTATTTCAAAAACCGTCAGAGTACAGAGCGATACGATCGTCTTGCCACATCTAATGACGATTGCAGAACAAATTGCCGCAGCACGATTCTAAATTGTTTAAGCTTTAAACTCTTCAAATATTGTAATAATTATTATGAGCAAGAATTTATATTAAAGGTGTCCCTACATTGTTATATACAATAATAATATAATTTTGGGACTTCTGATGAAAAAACTGCGACAAGTGGTTTTGGCAGTCCTCTTGTGATGTCAACCTTACACCGCCTAAGGAATTCTGCAGCGACCGAAACAGGTGGAAATCTGACGGTGCCAGGTCAGGACTATACGGCGGATGCATTAACACCTCCCCGCCAAACGCAGTACAGTTCAGAATCGATGATCCTGTCTGGCGGTAACAGCTCATAATGAATAATGCCCTTCCAATCCCACCACACACACAGCATCACCTTGTTGCGAGTTAACCCGGGTTTCGCCACAGTCTGTGAAGCTTGACCGGCCTTTGACCACGATCTTTTTCGCACGTTCTTGTTGTACGTGATCCACTTTTCATCACCAGTTATCAGCTTATTCAAAAATGGTTCGGTTTCATTACGTCGAAATAAAGAATCACAAATGAGTACACGGTTCATTAAGTTTCTTTCAGTGAGCTCATGAGGCACCCAAATATCGAGCTTTTTTGTGTACCCAGCTTTTTTCAAGTGCGCCAAAACCGTTTTGTGGTCAATCCCCAGTTCTTCAGCTACTGTATCGTAAAGCTACTAATATGCCGATCTTGCTTCTTTAAAAATGGCATCAGTTTTGTCCGTAACAGGGCGACCAGAGCGACGTGAATCTTTGATATCAAAATTTCCGGATTAAAAACGCTTAAATAAAATTTGCGCTACTCTCACAGATACTTACTGCTTTAGGTCCATAAACATCACAATTTTTTTTCGCGGCTTGTGTTGCATTTTTACCTTTTTTGTAATAAAATTTTAAAATGTATCGAATTTCTTCATTAGAATCACTCATTTTAACAATACGAAAAACAAATGAAAATCTCACATTTACCTCATTTTAATTTGGAATTGTCTTCTCTAAAATTAAAACTTTTTAATGATACCAAAATCAGGGTATAGCCCAAGTCACTGCCCAAGAGATTTCATACCAAGTTCATACATACTATAATACGAAAAGACTTTTTCCCCGACCTATTATATATATTATATTAAATGGCTGGCACTGGTAATGTCAAGTAACTAGCAGTTAGCGGTGACTGGGGTGAAGCCAAACGAGCGCAATTAATGAGTTGTGAGTCGCAGAATTTCGGTCGCGTGAACAACTTTTCATACAAATCATGACTTACAAAATTACGTTTGTGTGAATCAAACAGGACTTCTGAGTTTTGTATAAAACTGAATGCATCAGAATTTCTGCCAGCCGAAATTCTGCGACTCACAACTCACAAATTACGCTCGTTTGGCTCATTTATGTAATAAGTAATTACTAATTATACTGCTAATATTAAGATTTAAGAAACCCTAGAAAACATTCTTCAATAATATTATCTTGTGTAATACCTAACCTAAGCCTTATTTAAAACTAAAGTAGGTTTCAACTATGACACTTTGCATTGATACTGACACTAAGCACCTATAATTTAGCTGGTAAATGAAAAGTAAACTAGTTCCAATACTGGACCAACCTACGTACAACTTGAACTATTGTGGACACTTTATTTTATAGCACGCTACTTAGTGACTTGCATTGCACTTTTTATCTACCTCTATTTATTTTTCCCATCTATTATAATTGTGTGCCTATTTCTACTAGATAATAGTAAGTATTAAGATAGTTTTCTCTTACCCAGTACCAATTAACTGTCCCACCAGTGGTAGGTTATGAATAATCTTTGAATGTGTCTATTTCAATTTCTTTTTCCAATAACTTGAGGATTTAAACACAAAGCAACCTATTTCTTCACATAAATGGATATACTAAAGGAATATCAGAATACTTAACTGAGCGGAACCAAACCCGACTGTGTCAAGAGCTAGACGCTAGTAAAAATAAAAGGCGATATTACAAAAAAACAATTCGCACGAACGTTGACTCGACTCTTTATTCAAACTATCAATAAAATGTTTGAACTCTATTGACCTCCGTTTTTTGCTGAGAAATGCGATTTTGCTAAATGTTAATGTTAAATCGCACGTTAGAGATTACTATAACTCAGCAGTTAGCAGTTTCTTCTTTAATCATATATCGGATATTCTGTTTATTCAGTTGAAAATTCTTTTGGCTATTTTGCTATCAAGTTTCGACAAAAAGGATAAAATGCAAGTAATAAAAGATGCTCATATGTAAAACATTTTTTTATAACGGTGACGATTGAAAGCAGGAATATAAATGTCGGCTGATCCAGTTGCATTTAAAACAGCAAGCTGGACAAATATTAAAGCTGTTGCGAAATATGCAAATGGTATAGGAAGTTCAAAGGTGGAATAAAACGGAAAATATTGCGCTTTCAAAATATATTCGTCATTTTTAATCATTAACCCTATTACTAATAAAAAAATAATCGGCCAAGTGCGAGTCGGACTTGCGCACGAAGGGTTCCGTACCGTTATAACCACCAATGTATTATGGGAACCAATTTGGTATGACATAGTGTAGTATCAGTAACTGTTAAGAATTATTTCTGTAATATGTTACATCAAATAAATTTATTTTTCTTTCTTTCTCTCTTTCTTTCTTTCTTTCTTTCTTTCTTTCTTATAGAGCAAAAATTGTGTTTCTTTTGTATGGGAGCCCACCTTAAATTTATGTTTTATTTTAATATTATTATTAATTACTGAAGTTATAGACATAATTCAGGCTTTTGTGAAAATATCAAGTGCCTATCTTTTGCTATTATTGATATAGAGCAATAAAGGCCAAAAATATCACGTTTGTTGTATGGGAGCCCCCCTTATATATTAATTTTATTTTGTTTTTAGTATTTGTTGTTATAGCAGCAACAGTTATACATAATTTGTGAAAATTTCAACTCTCTAGCTATTACCGTTCTCGAGTTACAGCTTGGAGACAGACGGACAGACAACGAAGTCTTAGTGTTACTTGTTAGGGTCCGGTTTTTACCCTTTGGGTACGGAACCCTAAAAACAAGCTGCACAATGTTAAAGTAATTACTTAGCTGAACAATGTTTCGCCCTTGCCAGATTTGTAAGAAAAATATCATAATATCCAGAAAAAATCAAAACATTGCAGTACATTTAAACTATAACATAATATACTTAGCAAAGTGTAATTCTTTTTATTGTAAAAGGGGGCAAATATCATAATTACAGATACCCAACAAGTAATTTAATTCTTTTAAAATCCATCCGTTGGCATTGGTATTTGGTACCAACAAAGAATTACGTATCCAAGCTTTTATAGTTTATACCTAACTCAAGAAACATGAAAACCTAATAAAGAGGTGATGATTTTCATCATTAGTGCTTATTGTGTTCTAACGTTTCAACACAAGGCTATGAAAAGGTAGAACATTAAAGCGTTGTTTACAAACAAAAAGAGATAATTAACTTAGTTATCTGTTTTAACGCCAAAGAATAGTACTAGGTAGTAGGTTGTGAAAAATACTAGTTACCTACTCATACCATGTCTTTACCTGGGGGTGTAGTGCGAGTTTTATTCGATCATACGCATCGAACACGTTAACGCGAATTTGTATGGGATCAAAGCAGCACCACCTACTGGCGTACGTGGATACCGCTTTGATCCCATACAAATTCGCGTTAACGTTCTCGATGAGTATGATCGAATAAAACTCGCACTACGCACTCTGTTCCAGATTTCAGTAATATCTAGCACTCAGCTGTGACTTTAGCTGAATGTATGGAGTTTTCTGTTTTACTTCATATTTCATAACGTATTTAAGAATATTCAGATTAATCTAAAAAAAATCGGCCATGTGCGAGTCGGACTCACGCACGAAGGGTCCCGTACCAGTATTGAGCGAAAGTAGACAAAAAATTTTTGTATGGGAGCCCCCCTTAAATATTTACTTTAGTTTAATTTTATTATTAATTGCTAAAGTAAAAATATAACTAAGGATTTTGTGAAAATTTCAAGTGTCCTAGCTGTTACGATTATTGATTACGAGCAAAAATGTCAAGAAAATCACGTTTCTTGTATGGGAGCCCCCCTTAAATATTAACTTTATTTTATTTTTCAGTATTTGTTGTTATAGCGGCAACAGATATACACAACCTGTGAAAATTTCAGAAGTCTAGCTATAGCGGTTCTTGAGTTACACCCTGGAGAGTGGAGACAGACAGACAGACGGACAGACAACGAAATCTTAGTAATAGGAATAGGGTCCCGTTTTTACCCTTTGGGTACGGAATCCTAAAAAGATGATGTCAATCAAATGTTGTTCAATTTGTATGTTAATTATTATTTATGAGATTAGGAAAGCATAATGTTTATATTAAGGTCGTTGAGTTTCCGCATCGATTCAGCTCCAATGATTACTTTTCCTGTGTTCTTGTTCAATGACATCTAATCAGTTTATTTACTTTTCCTCAAAGTAAAATCTTTTTCGCAGAAAACAGTTTTACCGAAGTCACAAGCAAACAGGAATCTTGATTAAAAACAACAATTGAACGATCTGTAGGTTTCTAGATAACGCCTTCCGTTTCGCCGAAATTTGTTTATCGCGGGCTAACCGTACGTTTATCGCGGGCTAACCGTACGTTTATCGCGGGCTAACCGTACATTTATCGCGGGCTAACCGTACGTTTATCGCGGGCTAACCGTACGTTTATCGCGGGCTAACCGTACGTTTATCGCGGGCTAACCGTACGTTTATCGCGGGCTAACCGTACGTTTTCTTGGATAAAAAGTATCCTATGCCCTTTCCCAGGCCCAAAGTATCTCCATACCTTTCAACAAAATCGGTTCAGTGATAGTCCTTTAGGCATGAAGAGGAAGTACCAGACAAACAGACACACTATGCAATTATAATGTTAGTATGGATAGAAATTTGAAGAGGCAGAAATATAACCTAGTTAAAAGCAAAGCGAGAAAAATCAAACGCAAAAGCATTTCTATTAACTGAATTTATCGGTTCCCTGGTGAATTTCAAAATGGTTTTTAATTATTTTCTTTAATACGCTATTTCTAAAAGATTTACTATTATGTTTGTAAGTGATAATTTGTATAATGAGCTCCGTATCCGCTGTATTCAACGATTTTCCACCCGAGTGCGTCGGATTTTTCACATTCAAGTGGATTCACTTGGATCTATAAGATCGCGTAGAGAAAACCGAGAGAAAAAACTCAGAGGAAGTGAAACTGGATTTGTTACATTGAAAGGATATAAGAAAGTAAATGGTTATGTATTAGTTTTTTAAGATATTCTAAGAATGAAAACGAAAGAGGCAAAGAACAGTATTAATTCTTTAACAATAATAAACTTTATCTAACTCGATACTAGGAGATCGCTTTCTGGTGTTTTTGTGGAGTTCTTGATTAAGAACCTTTTACAATATTTATGGTCCAAACCATGAGAACGAATTTCGTAATTTAATGTAGAGTTATGTACTCACCTTGTGGTTTGCCCATAACTTTTGGTTATAAGTAATTTCTTGTTATAATTTTAGCTTATTCAATACAAAATATTCTATGTTATAGGTAACTAATATCACGTTATAACTCTAATTAAACTAGCACATCGATGTTGCCACATACGAATTGCAATTATTGCGCTTCCAATTTTCGTGTTATACAAATTGGCTGAATTAGCGTTAACAAATTAGTTTTATCAGCATACAATGTACCGTCAGCAAGTGCTTTGGTGCTGTTTTGCAATTGGCTCATTACTAATTCACCTAGTTGAAAGCGTTTTACTAAATATTATGATCCTAGTAGTGAGTACCTTTGTAAAGTGTCATAAGTCATTTGAGAAACATATAATATTATACTGCTTAGTGCTTACAGTCATCCTGCAATCAATACGTTGTTCAAATATAACAGGAAATATTACGCAAAGGTCGCAGCAGAGGGCGCTACTAGCACAGTAAATAATCCGAACGAAATTCGATGTTTTGCACACGTCAATTATCAGAACATTGACAAAAACGTTGTCAAGCGTGGAACAAAACTTTTTGTTTACTGTCTGTGCGCTGCCTCTCGCGTTAAAACATTGCAGTAATCTCATAATTTTGTGTGATATTGTTTCACATTTATGCCAATTTTTGGAATAAATATGGCACTTGTTACCAGATCCTTGTGGTTTGCAGCAATATTCAGATGTATTGTATAGTTCAGGATAAACTGGCCTTCTATACCTATATAATATGACCTTTCATATCCAACTACGATCTAGTTACAGATCTGACCTTAATGTAACATCTTCTAGTGGCAGATGTCGCAACTCGCAATAATCCGTGACTGACTTTTTCCTTATTCCTCTCTCGTTTCCTTATGACTTTAGATTGTACCCTTTCTATATGCTTGTAAAATTACAAGTAGGCAATTGGTAGAGCTCGAAATAATTGTACAGGATGGACTGCAGAATTATAAGACATTAAGTATATTATTATAATAATTATAATAGCCTTTTATTCCAAAAACAAAGAGTTACAAGCAAAGAGGTATCATGTACTAGGGTACAACAGGCCTCCTCCAATTCCATAACATTATAAAGACAATAATATTGTCATGGCATTAAAATATTAAGAGTAAATTTACGCCCAAACTAGACGTGAAATTAAGTAAATTGAGTTCGCAACGATCGCGTAGATATGCATTTCTAAATTTGTATGAATTTGACAAATCTGTCTATTCAATACAAATTCAAAAATGCATATCTACGCATCGCGTTGCGGTCTGAATTGACCCTAAGGGCTAGCTCGCTAATCTTTATATCAGCTGTACTTAAAATATTAATTAGAGTAGTCATAAATTAGTGGAGAAAGTTGGTTACGATTTAATAACAAAACTTGAAAGCCAAGTGACTTGTAGAGCAGTAGAGTAATTGCATCTCTTAATTGGTCAATTATATTGAAAAACATTTCTAAGTATTGAAACATGGAATAGGAAAGTTCATTATACAACACACATTACAGCTACTTTGTAATTATTTTCACATTTTAAGGTGTCTAATTGTTTACACTCGTACCTACATAGTAAACGCTTACGCAACTATTTTAATAGCCGCATTATAAAAATTTTGGTCACATATTTTGTCAATTCGCAATAGGCGATATTAATACATTAAAAAAGAATGTTTAATTTTGTAAGTCTTACTTTAACTGGAGAACGGCTGAACCGATTGGTTAATTTAGTCTTTAAATATTTATGGAAGGCCAGAGAAGGTTTATACGGTGAGAAAATTTAGGGATTAAGTTAGTTAGTTAATCTAATTAATAGTTAAATAATTATACAATCCTAGAAGGATTGTCACGTGGCCAAAATTAGAACTTACGTGCATCTTGTAAAATGTTACTTAAGAATTGAGAGCATAAGGTTGTTAATGTTTTTTTAGGAAAGTAGAAGTGAATTATTCTATCAAAAATCGGCCAAGTGCGAGTCGAACTCGCCCACAAAGGGTTCCGTACCGTTATAGAGCAAAAGTAGGCAAATATTGTGTTTTTGTATGGGAGCCCCCTTTAAATATATTTTGTTTTATTTAAATTTTAGTATGGATTATTAAAATAAAAATATAATTAAGGATGTTATGATAAGTGCTGAGCTTTGGCCATTATTGATTACGAGCAAAAATGCCAAAAAATAACGTTTATTGTATAGGAGCTCCCCTTAAATATTAATTTTATTTATTTTTAGTATTTGGTGTTGTAGCGGCAATAGAAATACACAACCTGTGAAAATTTCAGAAGTCTGACTATAGCTCTTCTTGAGATACAGCCTGGAGACAGACAGACAGACAGACGGACAGACAGACGGATAGACAGACGTTTTTACCCTTTGGGTACGGAACCATAAAAACAACACGTAAACGTGAAAACAAGTAAACGGGCGTTTGACTGACAAACAAGTAGGACGTGGTAATTACTAACAATTAACAAATAAAATATTCTGAAGTTGTAAATACCAATGTCCAATATGCAATAAGCATGTTGTACCTACTATCAATAAACTAAATATTTTCTGTGCAGCCACCGTAAACTATACTAATGCGATTATATCAACAACATAATACAACACGGTTAAATTTTAACTATTAGAATAGTCCAGATCTAATAACATTTAAAATTACATGACCCTAAAAATGCTGAAAATGGCCTAATTTTGTCACAGTATGTTTACGATAACTTGCAAAAAAATATCGAGATTTCATTGTCACTAGCTAAAACCTACGATGCCACAGACAGACACGTACAGGGTGTATCAAAACGAAGAGATACTACTTTAAGGTGTGTATGTAGTGCTATGTATACTGTTATAGAGCAAACATAGACCAAAAATTGTGTTTTTGTATGCCCCCCTTAATTTTTAATTTTATTTTAATTTTTACCCGACTACGGCGAAGCAAAAAGGAGGGTATGATTTTGACCTGTATGTATGTATGTATGGATGCTCATCTGTTCCCTCGTAACTTTAAAACTACTAATCCGATTTGGACAAATGAGATGTCATTGTAAGCCTCTTGATTGTCCGCTGGTTATAGGCTACATGACGTCACGTTAAATTGACTTTAGCGCCATCTAGGGGACATAAAGGAAAGATCAAAAAAATATATATTTCCTGACGGTGTCGTGTGGGGTATCAAATGAAAGAGCTTTGTTAGCACATTTAAAATATGTAAGCATTATTAGCTATTTCTCGTAAGAAATTTTTGCCTACAATCACCTGATCATTGCAAGATTTCATAAAGTCAGTTCAATACAATATATGAAACAATATAATTATCCTCGATCATTTGAGGAATTCTAATATGTTTAAGAAATTTATCGAGCGAATCGCAGCCCCAAAAAAATTGAAAAAAAAAAGTTTACAAAACTAAAACCCGACTACTAAAACACGCTCTAAAGAAAACGTGCGAAACAAGAAAATAGTAATGGAAGTTTAAAGGATAGCCGTGGTTGTATGCCACCTACTGTATCAAAATAGATAATAATAAAATTAAAATGGCATACGACCACGGCTATCCTTTAAACTTCCATTACTATTTTCTTGTTTCGCACGTTTTCTTTAGAGCGTGTTTTAGTAGTCGGGTTTTAGTTTTGTAAACTTTATTTTATTCTTAAAATATATTGAAGTAGACATGTAATTAAGGCCTTTGTGAAAAAAACGGACAGACAGACATCGAAGTCTCATGAATAGGGTCCCGTTTTCACCCTTTGGGTACGGAACCCTAAAAAGAGCTCATTGTGAAAATAGCAGCGCTAAAAGACAAGTTTTTTGTAATTTGTATGGAGAAGCGCCCTAGCGTCATGAGTTTGCTCATATAAAAGTTTAAAAAATACTCTTTCAGTGCTGCTACGTTCACAAATCACAGTTATAGGCTATGAAATATAAATTTCAGTAGATTGGATAGTTGAAATGCTAAGTAGTAGTAAACTTTAAAGCTCTCAATTATGTTTTCGCAATCTTACAGTATCTTAAAGTAACTGTCTATCTTAAGTAACTTAATGATTTCAACTATATAGCAGTTACAATCAAAGACGAAAGTAAGTGGATGAAGTGGATAAGACGTAACATTTTAAATCATTTGTATTTGGGGCAATTACTAATTCTTCCCTTATAGTTTAAACAAACCTCGCAGTCGTAACCTAGTCGTAACCTTCATCATCTAGTAGCATGGACCTAGGTATATCTGCCCCCCTACCATGACATCTTACAGCAGTATTACTTTAATATTACTTTCAGATTTTGCACAAACAAAAAACATAGCTATATTTATATAAATAGAGATCATGTTTGATTATGTGAAATTTAAAAGTAATATTAAAGTAATACTGCTATAAGAGCTCATGGTAGGCCCCCTGGCCATACATAAAACCCACATTTATGTCAAATAATTTTTCCGGTCCTCAAGGGTTATTAATTCAGACCGCAACGTGACGCGTAGCGGCATTTCTGTATGGATTTGACAGATTCGCAAGACGTCTCACGCATTTGAAATCTATCAAATCCATACAAACTCATACCGCGCCGCGCCTCGCCTCGTCGCGTTGCGGTCTGAATTGACCCTTAGCCTCCATTTATGCAAAAACGTCCATTTCCAAATTATTAGTTATCCGCTTCTTTCACTTGCGTCTTTAATCATAACTTCAACAGAGCCGTTGAAAGTAGTCAGTCAATCAAAGGTCGGTAATTATATTGTACTAAATTGAACTATCTTATTATTTCATTGCGCAAATGAAGAGCGGGCATCATGGCACTGCAGGGCATACTGCATAGATTAATGTCTCTGTATCAAATTATTTAGAAACTATTTTTATCCACTTGTTGTCTATCTGTGACCTCTTTAAACTGAGAGAAAAAATCACTACTTCGGTATGGAAATACTTAGAGAGGACTTTTAAAGTATTTCCCAGGAGGGAAAGGACATAGGCTAGTTTTACTCCGGTTAAAATACGGTTTCCTCGGGGAAAAACAACGAAATACAACAGTAGACTGTAGAGTAAAGAAGAAATACATGATGATTACCTGAAGTAATTAATGTGAAATTAAAGACGTTGCTTAGATCTTGAATATTTTAATGCTATAATATCGATTTTGTAAACTTATAGGACGATAAAAGGTGAGCTATATACCTAATCTATGAGTACTTAAGTAGTGAGGACTACACCAGCTGTACTTAAAGTACATATTGAATGACTTGAACACATAACGACATATCACGCAAATGTCAGATGTGAGATGGCGCTACTAGCGCATACAGTAACAAACTATCCGATCATTGGAAAATCACTTCATATCTGAATATTATGATTATTGAAATAAACGTTGTCAAACGTCAAACAAAACTTTTTGTATACCCCGCGTTCCACCTGGCGTTGAAAACGATCAAAACGCTGAAAATGCCTCCTATTTTTAGCGTTTTGATCGTTTTCAACGCCAAGTGGAACGTAGGGATAGTGTCTAGTATCTACACAATAAATATACAGATATATACTTTATATCTATATTGGACCAAGAGCCTGCGACGGCCAGACCTTCCTCAGTTACGGAAGCTGAGAGTTTACCTGTTTGTGGCCTTTACAGAGGTAAGAATGGCCAGCAACTGTGGAGTTTCGGTCGCGGTTACTTTAGGAGGTATCTGTTCGAGTGGTATATGTTGCGGTTCTGAAGGTCTACCTGACCTTCGAGAAAGGGTAAAGCTCAATTTCTTAGCTTATATTCTTTGCGGTAAGTGGAGGAATCTCGTCTTCCAGTGCCGGACATTTTTAACAGTTGCTTCTCATGACTGCTAAACACCCTCAAAGTCTAAAGGCCTGTTTCACCACTTCCTGATAAGTGCCGACTAGGCTATTCACAACTTTTTTGACATATTCTCCATACTTGATCTGTCAAGTAAATTGGTGAATAGACTATTCGTCACTTATTAGGAAGTGGTGAAAGAAGTCCTAATACTTTAAAAAATTTAAGGGTGTCTGGCATCTCAACTTTCAGATTTACGAAACTGAGGACTAGGTCTGGCCATCGCAGGCTCTTACTCTATATTAGTTACTTTCTAATTGTAGCATCAACAGGCGCATGTTGTCATGTGACAGACACCACCGCGTGTATTGTCAAGAGGTTTTATCCGGTCCTGTCAAACCGTCGCCGCTGGCAGTTGCTCTATTCTCGTAATAACGCGTTGCCCCTCTGTTCTTGTACTTAATCATTGTGTCTAATTTAATAATAGCTCTGCTCGATCACTGCTCTATGCTGTAAGCGTTTTGTTCATGCACTTAGCTTCATTTTTAATAGTTTAACTGTACTTTAATTGTTTTTTTTTAATATAACTATGAAGTATTAACCGACATCTAAAAAAGCGCTACCAGACATCAATTATTATTAAACTACAGCTGTACAATAATATTATGATTATTATCGTTCTTGTAACACTCATTATCAACTTCCTCAAGTAGGTACATCCTTGTTATATTTTATTTTCAGCAGCAAAGCCGCAATACTATAATACCGTTAGAAGATAATAAGGATGTATATAATAACGAAAACGTAATTATTTACATATTATTTTGAATAATCGCAGATTTTATCGTTTCATTTCTATAGCAAAGTGGAGGCGATGACCCTATATGCGAATAGAAAAGTGTATTTTATTAAAGTTAAACCAAAATTATGCAATAAACTTAACTCTAACAATACCTAATTAGTAGAACCACTTAATTTGTATTGCATTTCAAAGAATGTACTTCTAGTTGAGAAATAATAACTTAGAACCGCTACTGATACAAAAATAGTTAAATTATTATAGTCTGTATAGAGCCATAGAGCTCAAAACTTAGTTTTGGTCATTTAATAGTTACTTACCTATACCATCTAGTAGATTTTAAAACCGTCAAAAGTCTATTACAGTCAAAAGACTAATAAAATCATATAAATAGCCCGATCGGTTCCCAGAATACCCACGGTACTTGTAGAATGTTAATCGTATCCACAGACTATTTTTAACCGTGTCTATTAGCTTTCATTAATTGCAAGTCAAACAGGTTAGTTGGAATCATGCAGAGCGTTGTTAGAGCTTAGATACTGATTTGAATATACAGTATTAGTATCTTTATAAGTACCCTAGACTGCCCTAGAGCACAATCTTCATTTAATTACAGTTAAGTAATTGATACTCGTCTCTAAGTGCGGCAGTAAGAACAATAAGGGTCTGTTTCACCACTTGCTGATAAGTGCCGGATAGGCTATCCACCACTTAACTTGATAGATAGAGGGCCTGTTTCACCACTTTCTGATAAAGTTCCGACTTCCGAATAGGCTCAATTCACAACTTTTTAGACAAATTATCCATACTTGATCTGTCAAGTGAATTGGTGGATAGCCTATTCGTCACTTATCAGAAAGTGGTTAAACAGGCACATAGTATAGAGAATCTGTCAAAAAAGTTGTGGATAGCCTATCCGGCACCTGTCTTTATCAGGAAGTGGAGAAACAGGCTTGTGAAATCATACAGTTGAAAAGTAGGTAAATTGGTTTATCTCGTAGGAAGTAAATCACAGGTCTCCGGTGCACTCACAACCACCTCTGACCCCAGGGCTAGTGAAAGCGGAGCTCTTAAATAGACCGGCTAGAAGTAGGTAACTGAGGAGCTTAGGAAGTAATGACCATAAAGAAGTTAAAGTGATGAATAGTTCTATATAAGAAGTACTTTAAGCTTTTTGTTTTTTTTTTTTTCAAATAAATAAAATTTCTATTTCTGGGGTAGAATTTTGTTTCCGTCAGCGTTCAGAATATATTCAGGCTTTTTGTCGTGAATGCAGCTTACTGAGTTAACCTTTTTTAAGATGTAGTTATTGTTTGGCATAAACAAACTAGGATTAAGTAAATTAAACATTGTCTATACTCTATCAGAAGGCATCAAAACAAGAGTTTTGTCATACCGTAATTAAATAGTCTGGCAATTTTTAATGAATAGCTGGCATCATTTTGACAGGATTCTCTGGTCGCGTGCCCCGGTCCCTTTTACACGCTGCAATAGTCACGCCACGGATCTACGCACCAATGCCTGCCTATTGCCTATTAATGTTGCAGTTTTTCCCCCGATATGTCGATTGTCTAGTATTGATCAAACATAATAATATAGTCTTGATATTTATAAGAAACTGGATGAGACGAAAACATCTATTGCGTTAAAACCGTACACATTTTGTAACAACTATGCTATGTCCTTTCCGGTCTCTACAAGTATATCTTTATACCAAAAATCTCAATCGGTTCAGCTGTCTAACCCTCAAGAGGTACCTAACTCAAGAGACAGACATAATTTCGCTTTTGTAATAATTATACTTTTAAGTTACAAATATGTTTTGTACAGTTAGTTTTAGAATACGATGGCGCTAGAATATTTCTCATGGATTTGTAAATACTTTGCTTGCTATAAACATCCTGATTTAATTCACATTAAAGCTGTAAAAAATCATCTTTGTTATAACTTCCTTAAACTAAAATTAGAATTTAGAATGTAGACTTAACTATATAGAAGAGTGAGTAATTTTATTTTTACGATGCAAAATTTATTTATTAAGGTTATTATAAGTTATGCTGCTTTAAATCAAAGGCAAAGAAAGTGTAGCTACTTTTAAGACTAAAAAGGCAGCATTAGAGTGGTTATAAAGAAAACTATAAAAACTTCCATTAAGATTTTTATATAAGCGGATATAAATAACCATGTATTATATTCAGATATTTATGATCTAAGCCCGTGGGATCAAGTAAGAACATCTTATTTACTATTTATGGAAGCAAAGCTATAAATTCATCTTATGATTATTCCATAAAAATATTAACATAATATACAAGGGAGCATAAATAATTATATAGTGGTAGATAATTCTAGAGCTGAAATTAAAATTATCAGCTTTGTTAATAGTGAATTGTATATTCTGCAGTTTGTGGAGCTTTGTAGTTCAGAAATCTTTTAGACTTTATCATAATTGATTATTAAGTGAATAACAGTTAACCATAACAATCTTAACTTAAAGCCGTTAAGTTTTTGTTTTTAGATGCTTACTAAATAGTTAAATACTGAGAGACAGAATCAAAATTTTCTAAGAAAGGCTATTTCTTACTATCTAGGCGATGGTAAAAAAGCGGCCAAGTGCGAGTTGGACTCGCCCATGGAGGGTTCCGCAGCAGCAATAAGGTTTATTTTTATGAAATTAAAATATTTTTGATTTATTTTTATATTTCAGTCGATTTAATGAAATTTAGATTAAGGTTTACTATTTATGACGTATAAAAAAAACTACTGGCTAGATCTCGTTCAAACTAATTTTCGTTGGTAGTTTTTATAGTAATCTACATCATATATTTTGTTTTAGAATTATCATGCCTCAACTTTAGAAATTAGAGGGGGGGGGACACACATTTTTCCACTTTGGAAGAGTCTCTCTCGCAAACTATTCAGGTTAGAAAAAAATGATATGAGAAACCTCAATATGATTTTTGAAGACCTATCCATAGATACCCCACACGCATAGGTTAGATGAAAAAAAAATTTTTTTGTTTCAGTTGTACTTTACTATTTATGACGTATAAAAAAAACTACTGGCTAGATCTCGTTCAAACCAATTTTCGTTGGTAGTTTTTATAGTAATCTACATCATATATTTTTTTTAGAATTATCATGCCTCAACTTTAGAAATTAGAGGGGGGGGGACACACATTTTTCCACTTTGGAAGAGTCTCTCTCGCAAACTATTCAGGTTAGAAAAAAATGATATGAGAAACCTCAATATGATTTTTGGAGACCTATCCATAGATACCCCACACGCATAGGTTAGATGAAAAAATTTTTTTTTTTGTTTCAGTTGTACCTATGGGGACCCCTAAAATTTTAATATTTTTTCCATTTTTGCATCAAAATCTTAATGCGGTTTACAGACTACATCTGCTTACCAAGTTTCAATAGTATAGCTCTAATAGTTTCGGAGAAAAGTGGCTGTGACATACGGACGGACAGACAGACAGACAGACATGACGAATCTATAAGGGTTCCTTTTTTGCCATTTTGGCTACGGAACCCTAAAAAGGTCCTTGGTATAGAAATGTAATTTTTTTCGATCTTTTAATTGCCAAGCAAAAAACGTTAATGTAGAAGAGAATATCTATATAACATTTCGTCCATACAAATTACAAAATGTGTACAGTACATCATACAAACAGATCTCTTGAAAAGAGCATTTCTAGAAAATTCTTGTGGAATATTTTGAGGTTATCTTTGCATTAGAGTATGGAAAGTGAAAATGGTCGGTGCGGCTGGCTCCATTGACACGGTTAGCTTCCTTGTGTTAACGGTCGCTGGGATTATGATAACCTATTTTACGAAATTGCGCTGAGAAAATAAAAAAGTCTTATTAATTAGCTATGGCAGACAGACAGACGTACGGACAGAGCGAAATGAATCGAAAGTTATCTGGACAATTGAAAAAGATATTTTCGTCGCTTCCGACCCGTTTCGCGTGGTCGGGCTTCCGGATTCTCTAAAATCTAAAAGACGCATTGAGGGAGTGTAGATTTTCACATATTAATAAGCTTCATATTTTTTCTGTAAAACTCCTCATTAAATTAAGATAAAGCAATCATTACATGAGTGCGGCCGTTAATCAAGAAAAGAAACTTGGAGCCTTCACGAGAGAGGGACTAAAAGGAAAAAAGCTCCGCGGTATTCGAACCCACTGACGTAAAATAGTACACATTACAACACGACCGGTTACGTCAAATACCAGTTCCGATATTCCCGGAGTTATAAAAATACCAGTACCCGGATTCTGCTAATGTAATCCAATGTTAATGCAGCTTCTGTAAAGTGTCAGAAATTATATGCAGTCGCGGCGTTAAAAACGTGAACTGTGAAACCTGTCAGTGTGTAACCAACCAAACGTCCACAAATTTTGAAACGCTGGTGCGCACTGAAAATAATAAATAATAAATATCCTGAGTGACTAATTTGGCAAAATACTTCATTTTGTCATTTATTTCAAGCCCTTTGTTTGTATGTTTTTATCAAATTAATCTACTCTACCTGCGAATATTCAATTCAATTCTATTCTATTGTAAGAATCAGTCGTAGACATTTTAGGGTTGGTTGCACCAACTTACCTTAACTATAACTTTAACTATAACAAAATGTCAAATGAACTGTCAAATATCTAGTTAATAATCAATAATGGATACGCCATATTTGACGATAACGGCTTAACCTCAACTATAACAACGTCTCTGGTACAACCCATTACCCACCCTTAAAGTTTTAACACTAAAAGACCCTGAGAACACTAAATAATATTTTGCACCAGCACCGGACTAGGTCCAAGATGTAATAAATGTTGAAGTAAAAAAACAGAATCAGTGTATAGAATACACGATAAATAAAAGAACAAAAGATGATTTATAACAGTAAAGTTTTTACAAGTAAGAGTTATGTTGTAACTTTGTAGGAGCCATTCGAAAGATCGATGTAGCTTTTTACAATGTTGTGAGAAGCTCACGCTATGCTACTGTTTCCTAATCAAAAGCTTTCGACAAAGTTATTATTATAGGGTCGGTTCACATTGCAACGTATCGAGGGCCGAGGCGATATGATGCATTTCTAAATGTGACTTCTAAAATTGAGCTATATTTATTAGTTATTAGGTATTTATTACACAAGAATGTAAACATTCAAAAAACATCCTCTTTCAAAGACAGCGAGAATAATTATAATGAAGGTTTCTTATAAAACAAGTAATTTATCCACCTGAGGAAACAAATCGAAGGAATCAATTCCCGTCCCGTCTCCCTTAATAACCGACAATTAATCTTTCCTACAAATTATCCGCCATTTTCTTATCCCAAGAGAATTGAATTTAATCGTAAGGTATGCTATTTCAAGTGTTTAAGCGTTAATATAGCTTGAAGAAAAAAAAAGTGCTATTGTTAGTTAAGAACAAAAAATAAAACATGAAAAAGTAAGGTTAAAGATCGATCCGGCACACTTTTTCCGTCTTATTATTTGGCAATAATAATCATAGTAAAATTATGTTCGACAATGATACAACAGACTTTGTTACACTGCACTGTAAGCACAAATATTAACAGCTGATATCGACCTATGTTTTACAAAATATATTTTATTAAAATTACTCCATTTTTAAACGAGTAATATTATTATTATAATATCAAATTACCTAACTACCAAAATGTTATTAGAAGCTACTTAAAATACCTATCGGCAATTTCTGCGATACGCATAATATTTATTATAGTAAAGGTTTTAAATGTCCTTTAGTTTTGACGTTAAGAGTGTTTAAATCTACTAGATATATTTATTTCCTCATTCATATCACATTACAATAGATTCGACAGATAGTCATAACTCTTAAGCCATTGTAAAAGCTGTTCAGAATTGAGACATCAAACCGGTCCAGCATGGTGTTCTATTAAATAATTAAACTGTTATAATCGCCAATAAAATTAGCTGTTTAAATTGGTAAAGGGTATGGATGAAGGAGACAAAAGCTAGTTTGATTTAGTACATTTATGCACGGTTTCGGAGGTTTTTTGACAGGAATCGATTCACTTGCACTTTTAAATAGGACATATTACTGCAAAGTGCAACGTTTTCACGCTAGACGACAGCACCAGCACAAACAGTACTTAAACAAACAGTTTTGTTCGACGTTTGACAACGTTTTTGTCAATATTGTGATTCTTGACGTGTGTTTTGATAAAAATGTAGAGGTGCTTATAACAAATAATATATATTTTTATTATAAGCACGTTTACATGTAGAGGTGCTTATATTGTTTTTTTTTATGAAATAAGAGGGTAAACGAGCAAACAGGTCACCTGATGGAAAGCAACTTCCGTCGCCCATGGACACTCGCAGCATCAGAAGAGCTGCAGGTGCGTTGCCGGCCTTTTAAGAGGGAATAGGGTAATAGGGGAGGGTAGGAATGGGAAGAGAGGGGAATAGGGGAGGGTAGGGAAGGGAATAGGGTAGGAGATTGGACCTCCGGTAAACTCACTCACTCGGCGAAACACAGCGCAAGCGCTGTTTCACGCCGGTTTTCTGTGAGGACGTGGTATTTCTCCGGTCGAGCCGGCCCATTCGTGCCGAAGCATGGCTCTCCCACGTCAAATATGTAGGTATGGTTTGTAAATATGTAGGTTTAGGAGGTTAAAAATGTAGAGGTGCTTATAACAAAATATATTATGTTTTGTTATAAGCACCTCTACATTTTTGCGCGTGGCAGCAATCCCGCGAAGTGTATCAGTAGGGAAAATGTTATTTAATAAATGAATTTTATACATTTTAAACGTTGCCATTTAATATAATATTATAATTATGATGTAATATTTCGATTTACTTACTATTGATGTCGTCGTGAGCAGTGCTACACGTGGACTATGTTAACAGCTCTGTAACTTATTATCATATCCCCTCGTTATGATAATATGTTATAATATACATATAAACGTTTCCCGTAAACAATATGTTCATTGTTCATAGTACTCCATACCGCAGCTCAGGACATTAAAAATCAAAACACTTTAGGGGCGTCCATTAATTGCGTGAGGCATTTTTGAGGATTTTTGACCCCCTCTTCTCTCTTGGTGAGATTTTATTAGATTTTCCCAAACCCCGCCCCTCTTCTACTCACAACGCGAGATTTTCAAAATCTATGTTTTGGCTGTAAACTTTTGTGTGTTGATTATTATTGAATGATGGAATCTAGATTTAGCCATATTGTAGAAATAATTTTACACACATGTTACAGTTTTTTTTTTGCTGAAAAAAAAATTACGTGATATTTGCTACGACGCCCCCTCCCCCCTAAGTGAGTTACGTTGGTGTTACGTAATTAATAAACTTTGTTAAAGTATACACTGTTCGCAACTTAATTTGCGCAGAAGTTTGCGGTAACGGTTCATTTTTTGACACTATATAAAAATAATTAATTAATTATTATCCGATGCCTATTTCTTATCACCACAGTAATATTATCTCTTTAGTAAACTGTTCAGGGGCTTCATCGGGAAAACGGTCAGAGTCAAACGCATGTCCTGCAGTATTTATAAGTACCTATAAATTATGACTCCTATAACTTATCTTTTTTTTCTTATACCCGAAGTATTATAAGATGAATAATCCATAGAAAACTTTGGAATATTTTATAAAAATCGAAACAGTAACGGCGCTGAAGTCAAACAAACATGCAAATCGCAATAAAAGAATGAATTCATTACCCTTTCTTTTAACTGTGGAAACGCTCAGCAAAATAAGAGCTGTAATTATTTTAATCTTAGTAATTAGTGTTTTACAAGAACATTAATTTGAACAGGCAATCTAAATAACAGACAGCGGCAGTAAAGCGGAATGTTCACTAGACGCCGGCTCATATTTCTACTTTACCTCCGTAATGTACACTCAGCTTAACACATTATTATGAGACTTTTTTTAATTTACCAAATGAGTTTTGACAAAGAGCATGGTTAGCAAGATCCGAAACTAAAAATGTTAATAGTAGGTAATTGCAATTATACTTATTGCCTGTTTCACCACTTCGGCACTTCCTGATATATTTAGCGCCGCCTGCCGGATAGGCTATCCACCACATACCTTGACAGAATATGAAGTATAGAGAATCTGTCAAAAAAGTTGTGGATAGCCTATCCGGTACTTTATCAGAAAGTGGTGAAACCCTTAGATAAATACAAAATCTGCATCGTTGTTTTTACATTTCCTAGCTAGTATTCGAAATTGAAATTTCAAACATTAAAAATTGGATTTAACTGTTTCGCCAACAAATACGCGTCCTAATTTGCGTCGCCCTAATAACTAAATTATTATGGAACAAATTCTGGAGATTTTCTCTAAACACGAATTTGATTCACGATTCACATTAGAAGCTAAACAAAACAAATTGGTATAGTAGAATTTCTTCTACTATACCTACCTATTTGTGTTCAAGCGATATTTTTTGTGAAATGGAAATCGTTCGTACTGTACATTTGACGAGTGTAGTAATCTAAATAACTGTTAAACGTCATTTGCTATGATGTATGTAACTACACAGGGTACTTAGACAACTTGTATTCGATAATTCGGACAATGAAGTTAAGTGTGGGATTTGACATAACTCTTCGATAAAGAACATGGCGCTTGCAATATTTTGTGTCAAATTCAATATTTTTTATTCTTTTTCCCTTGTCAAAATTATTGTCGTAAACAACTTTCTCAGTTTACACGTGTTCTGGCTTTCTTAATTTCAAAATCAATAATAAATTATTATACTCGATTCCGTTACCAAGATATCCATGCATATAAATGCGAAGATCTCTTCACTTTTAAGCCGCTCAACCGTTTTCTATGAAATTGGGTATCTTACTTATATATATTTTATAGATAGTTTTTGCTACGTAAAGTGCTTATTAATATACGAGATAAAGGACCTGTTTCACCACTTCCTGATAAAGTTCCGAATAGGCTATTCACAACATTTTTCACAGATTCCCCATACTTGATCTGTCAAGTTAAGTGGTGGATAGCCTACCCGGCACTTCTCAGTTATCAGGTTTCCTAATTTGAGAGTTTAACCAATAATTTGATTTATCTTCTTCCAAAACGTGCTAATTAAAGCATCATTACAAAAATTGTCGAAATGATTGACTTGTCAGTTGTCACACATACACAAGTCTTTGACGTGGGAGAGCCATGCTTCGGCACGAATGGGCCGGCTCGACCGGAGAAATACCACGTCCTCACAGAAAACCGTCGTGAAACAGCGCTTGCGCTGTGTTTCGCTGAGTGGGTGAGTTTACCGGAGGCCCAATACCCTACCCTTTTCCCTTCCCTTCCCATCCCTACCCTCCCCAGTCCCCTATTACCCTATTCCCTCTTAAAAGGCCGGCAACGCACCTGCAGTTCTTCTGATCCTGCGAGTGTCCATGGGCGACGGAAGTTGCTTTCCATCAGATGACCTGTTTGCTCGTGTGCCCCCTTATTTTATAAAAAAAACGTCATACAGTCTATAAGGTCGCGTTCACCCACGTCTGCGGAACCCACCGTCTTCGATCCGACTCACACTTACAGGTTGCATCATTGACAATCAATTGTATAGCTGGCCTACATTCGGCTAATAAAAACCGGCCAAGTGCGAGCTGACTCGTATACAGAAGATTCCGTACAAATCGCATTAATTGTATTCAAGCGTCTTTAATTGTGTTTGTTAGAGATTGCAACAAAATATACGCAACACACTGGCATAATATGAATAATAAGGTCGTAGTAAAAATAGTTTTAAAATATGTTTCCAAATCCAATATGAATACCAATAAGTTTGTACCTTACTTAAATAAGCCCTTCCAATGGTGCTAAACGTAGTTACCACCATTGGAAGGGCTTATTTTTCTATGAAAGACAAAGTGACAGACTAAGAAAGAAGATCAACTTTTTGCTCTTAAAACTCGCATTTTTGCTGTAGTCACGCTATTAGTGTTCAGATAGGTTGACTTTATAATCTTTATCGGGTTACGCTTTAAGTTTTTGATTACATTTGGTTTTTTACCTTTCTGGTGCGAAACCCCAAAAAGCTCGTTCGTGCGATCTTGAGGCGCCTCGTACCTCATCACTGTCGGCAGTCGGCACGCGAGCCGCACCTTACCCGCGGTCGCTTTCCTTCATTTCCTTTCGCTCCACTTTTTTCATACTTATTCATGCCCATACAATTACTGTTGTTGATGGAACACGCGGTACGAAAATGCATTTCATTTGTATTAAACTAGATGACGCCAGAAACTCCGTTGCGCCAAAATTAGTTTATCCCGCAGAACTGTACATTTTTCCGGGATAAAAACCAAAGTATCTCCATACCAAGCAAAATCAGTTCACCGGTTTAAGCGTGAAGAGGTAACTGACAGACAAACAGACACACTTTCGCATTTATAATATTAGTATGGAATTAGGCAGTCCATTAGAACGAATCTAATTCAGAGCCATGCCATCTTAAAAGGTCGTCAACGCCTGCAACTCTTCTGATGTTGCGAGTGTCCATGGGCGACGGCAGTTGCTTTCCATCAGGTGATCCGTTTGCTCGTTTGCCCCCTAGCAACTTAGTGTGGCGCGTGGAACCCTAATTTATTTTCAAGATTTTATTCTGAAAAATTGTACGTAAGTGTTTTTTAAATGCGAAGTCCAAAATGTACCTACTACCATTTACTTCCTTTTAATCTAATTTTCCCAGGAAATCCTAACAGGTGCTAACCTAATACCATGTATTTGCATCATACGTAGAAGTGTAAATGTAAGTCAATAGAATTTGTAAATATGGGTGTTATGTGAATACAGAATCGCCGCTCGCTCCGGTCCCACGATGTTTTATTCAAAATGTTTAACCCGAGAATATCAATTGTCCAATCTAGATTTAGTGTTTAAGCTGGTGTTTTACTTGATCATCATCATCATCTTAATATCGGCTAAGGTCCCCTTGACTTTTTATTATCAACTCGAGTTGTGCTAAGTTCAAGTTGAAATTGCCTTAACTTGAGTTTATCCGGCGAAGGAGAAGAGTGAGAGCACCATTCATACTGCCTAAAATAGGACGAAAATATACAAAAATAAATATTTAATTTCATATTTTTACTTACGTACAGCTAGTACGTTTACCTTTGAATTACAATTTACTTGATTGTTTATTTAATGTTTCCGTTAACATGATACTGTCAATAATTTTCTTCAAGTAAAAGATTTCAACGTCATCTCAAATATGCACGTGACAAACTGACAACAAAATATTTTAATACTACATGACGCCCGCAATTCCGTTGCTCCAAATTCGTTTATCTAATAATAATAACAATATCTATGGACGCTTCACACCACGTCAGTCTGGCCTCATGGTAAATACCGAAAGGACTTGTGTTACAGGTATTAGCCGTAACATATATACATAATATTATATTTAAGATTTTTATCATACATATTTAATACACAAGTTTCTGCAAAATCGTTTCAGCGGATTTTCCGTGAAGATGTAAATTCTGACAGTGGGGCTAAAATGGTCGCTTTGGAGAATCATAATTATTATGAATCATAATATGATTCATTTTTTAAAATCACAAAATGGTCACTCTGCTTGCAATTCATGTCTAGTAATTCGTTAACTTTGTTTGACCGTTTTGACGATTCAGTTTCTGAATTGATTTTAGAGGAATTGCAAAATGCGACCATTTTAGCCCCGCAGACGACAGACACACTTTCGCGTTTATAATATTAGTTTGAGTTGCGTACACTTTTTTTTTAACGGGCTTTGGCCCACCACACATTCCCACCACTGTATCTCCTGTGTCGCCAGGATCGACAGCGGTATCCAACCACGAAAACCCTTTGATATGATCTCAGGGAGCCCGAGGGATATGCTAAAACTGTCTTGGGACCCGCAACGAAATCAATCAGAAGAAGAATAGGAGGAGTAGGAAGAATTCCAGATTCATACATATAATACATATAATATTTATTTATATAGAGTTGCGTATAATACGTCAATTTGCAATTGTTATCAATCTTCTTGTCCGTTTCTGTTGTTCTCAATGTAAATAAAGCTCTGTCTGATTGGCTATAATAATAATCATTTATTTCGGACATTATTCATCCATAATTAAAGACGTGAGTGCATGAATGAGGTATGTAACACATTTCGAATTTCGAGTAAATCGCGTTTAAAGTTTTGAAAAAACTTTTTATGATTTTTCATCACAAATCAAGTAATGGCTTTTGTTAATTGTATCAGGAGGTGTAAATATCTTCCGTTTTTATTGTTATGTTAAAAATTATATAAAAAAATCTCCATTCTAGGATAAATTAGGAAAAATGTGAAGTTACTCGGTTCTTCACTTTTAAATGCAACAAAATCTGTAAAGACTGTCAATGCATGAAGTACACATAAATCACTTTTTTTTATTGAGATGAAACAAGACTCAATTTAAAAGACAATAAATTCACGGCCAAACAGATTTAAACAAAAATGGATTATACTTTTGAAAGACGGGAAAGATTATATAAGGGAATTCCGCATTAGAAAACTAAATGTAAACAAAACTGAGTTGTAGGCGTCATCTAGTAGGAATTAAGTAGAGAAAACGAGATGATGAAAGTAATAATCTCCAAAGCAAATTTCGTCGAAATCAGTTCAGCCGTTTAAGTGTTAAGAAGCATTTAAGATCATACAAACACGATTTCCCAATTTATAGTTTACTAGTAAGATCAATTAATTTTTTAAAATATCTTGGGTTTCTCAAAGTTGATATATTATAGATTGTTTAAAATGAACCCTTACTTAATAAATAAATTTAAGTATATTAATAATAATAACTTAAATTATGCACTATTCAAATGTTACAATTAAAAGAACAATATACTAATTCAAGTTTTTATTGTGTTTTATTATACTTACTTTTAACTGCGTTTTCACGACTATGGCTTGTACGTCATAATACCTAGTAAAAAAAAAACAGTCAAGTACTTACAATAAAAAATTCTTTGTCGAGCATAGCTAGTTCGATTTTCAAATTTGGCGCGGGAGCGCGCTTATTTGAATTTGGAATGAAGTATCGACGCGACCAAAGAATAAATACACTAGGTACCTACGCGACGCGACGCTATAAAGGTGCTATAAAGTATTAGCACAGGTACGGAGTACTATTATATATTCTGTGGCACAGGATAAATGCAAACAGCCAAACTGATGCCTAAATATTTTTTTTTATTTCCAACAATTTAATATTATAATAAAAACAAAAACAAAATATTTTATACGTAGGTACCATTTAAGTTACGATAGGTTTTTCCAAAATTTTAATTTGTTTGGAAACAACGAAAAGCGCCTAGTCTTTAATAAAATAACTATCGTAGTATAAAAGAGTATATATATGTATGAAATATCCTTTGATTATATGTATAAATATGTGTATGATAATGTGTCATTATTAATATACCTACTCGAGTTTTGCCTAGAATGTCAAAGATTACTGTTGTATTTTTTTTGTATTATTTTCCTTAAATTATTCTGTTAACTGTGTTTTAATGTGTATTATTGGCAGAATATTAACCATTATTACATATTCGTTATCGTGCACGTGCTGCAACTTCCAGGAACGTGCTTTTTGTGTCCCTCCAAAACTCCGTCAAAAGTTTCAGTATAGAGTATAGGGTAATCAACCGACTTGACTCCTTGACTGCTTGACTTGACTTTTACTTAGACTTTGACTAGACTTTAGATATGATCATAAATGACGATAATATAGTAAAAACAAAAACGTTGATGAACATTATTATTATGAAGAAGACTGACTATACCTTTGTATGTGGCAAAGTACACGAAGTACACCCCCGATGTCAGAGCCAAACGCTAACAAAAAAAATGTATACTAAATTATCTATGCCTTTGAATAATAGAACAATAAAAAAGTCGACATAATATTCCTTATTTAAAAAAGTAAAATATTCAAGCGATCTCCCGTACTGCAACGCATATGGGATGTAATTACCCGGTTCTTGCATAGTCATTTGGACGAACCTTGTAACTTACCTGCTTCATCATCTGGCTAACTTTGTAAGTATACTTAAAATTCAAAATTTTTTGATTGCAAATCATTTTCCAAGTCCTAAAAGCTACATTTATGCAATAAAACGTAAATTTTCAAAAATGTTACTTACCTCATTCATGCACTCATGTCTTCAATTGGTATTAGTTATTTAGTAACAATTTTTCTTAGACTAAGTTAGTAGAGTTAGTATTAGTGTTAGTAATTATGTTAGTTACAATTTATCTTAAAAATTATGTTAGTAGGGTTAGCTATAATGCCACCGATTGAAATGCAATTCTGCGCAATAAAGAATACAATTATAGCACATTTAATTTAGACGAGTTTAATTTTTTTGTTTACATTTACCACCACAATTGACATTTAATACATTTAAATAATATATATGTAATTTAAAATATGTTTATTACAATAGTTAATCCTAAGCGGCCTAAGTGGGCCGCGATAACAATAGATATCCAAGAATTCGCGATCGAAGGACTGTGGTCTAAGTTCTAACCAAAATTCTTAGTAGTTCTAACAAGGTCGGTTCGAATAAACATTTGCAACAAAAACACTAATTATTATTGCAATAAAGGAAACATTAAATTATGCACTATTATTATTAAACATCTAAATTATAGCAACTAGGGACCAGTAGTCGGTATTATAAACATAAATGTAACAATATTATTACTTCCTAAATTGAAATCGGCGTTAGAAATATACTTAAACTTAGTAGCACTAGACGCTATAATGATGTCAAACTGTGTGTCTATCTGAATCTAAATCTAAAATATTGGTGCTAGCTTTAAGAAATTTATAATATGAAGATGCGTTAGAGTCCCGAGAAATGACATTCACTGTATATTTTTGTCTACTGTTTCGACTCTCTACTCGGTATATAATAATCAAGCCCTAAAAGGAATGATATTATACTAGGTCCATTCATGATGTAGACTACCTAATATGACGTATCTTTAAAATTCTCCGCACACTCACAGGAAATATAAACAGGAAAATTTATAAAAAACCCTACGAAGATCAGCCACAAAAAGTCCCTGAGCAAGGCCAAGTCAGGTTGTGCGTAGTAGGTGGAGTAATATCGACCTTATGCCTTATAGATATCGGACAGGTGCGCTTGCGGTCAACCCAGATGAGCTAGTGCCATAGACATAGGTTGGAGTAGATGCCGAAAGTGCGCCAAGACTGGCCAAGACTAATAAGGCTATATGCGTCACGTGTTGCGTCGTCCCAACGGAAAAAGGGTGTGTCGCCACTCGCCGCACACGGGCCACACGCGACAGCCACAAACGCCGTTTTAGGCTAGACTTATTGGTCGTAAAGTGAATCGTTGTAGCGTGTGGCGGCCACCGGCGTCAAAAAATTTACGAAAACTAAAGTACTAATGCCGGTAGCGGCGTTTTGTGGTTGTGGCTGGTGGCCCGTGTGCGGGAGCCCTAAGTTACAACGCACGTCGCATTGTATTTATATCTTTATTGCTGTGCAATTACAAGACGTCGTACACCAAACAGCAACGTTGGGACAAGTTCATAAATAACAAATTCGTGGTAAATTCTGAAATATTGTAGCACAATTAGAGCGACCAATGAGAGTGTATTGTCCTTCCTCTTTTTCGTTAATTTGTTGAAACATCCGACGACGCAACTCATTATTCTTTGGCGCTGCGACGTAGCAATGCAATAGAGCACTGTATCTTTACTCTTAGTTTGAAATATGCTGCATGAACAACGATCATGTTTGCCATCATAGATAAGTTTGTGAAGATGACTTGTCACCATTTCTTGACATCTTCTCGACTTGTTTATATCGCTCTCGGTTGCTGCTAACGTTAAAGGGATATATATATGGGAGCCCAGGTTTTATGTAATATAATTATTTTCTTTGATGTACATTTACTCGTTCACTCCAAATAATATCCATTATCTTCTCTCTAGCTTTACTCCAACGACTCTAGCGTTCTTCTTTCGAAAACGATTTAATTTTTGTGAAACTTCTTTGTATTATGAATCGGTATCTTAACTGTCAATCGCTATGGCATCTTGTGACATCATAAAGCCTGTTTCCATACAGGTCTCAAGTTTGAAGTGGTCAGGTCTGCGAGTTGTGTGCTCAGCATCCGAGTATGTCTGTACAGTTATCCGAGACCGCCATGTAGGTCATTTGCACGTCAAATTATGTTTATCCCCGCCAAGTTGCGTACTCAAAATAATTGTAACTGATATGGGAGATCAAAAAAAGAATTCAACTGATCTCTTTTTTGAGCTACAATTTAAAATTTGTCTCATAAGTCATTCATGTATGACTTATAAGATAAAATATTGTATTTTTTGCGGTTTTTCTTGGCAAACTAATCCGAAAACGTTGGACCGATTTCTATTAAAATCTTGTGTGATTATCGCATAGATCCAAGGATCGGCCAACATGTTTTTTTACATATATTATAAGTATAATTCGAATAGGGCGCACGCACCGGCCTAATTTTAGATAACTAACTTTAAGTGGCAAAAGAATGCAAAATCAAATAGTGCTTCCGTAAGACTTGACTTTGCCTTATTGCTATACTGTGCTTTCAGCTTTGGGTATGATTCTAAAGACATGGCTGAGGCACAGTCGTAGTGTATTTATTCTTTGGCACAGTATAGCAATATGCTGAGGTATAACTGCTATGTACCATCCGAGGAAATTGATTCCTAGGCAGTTGACGGACCTACGTCGTTTGGTCGGATGTCAATTCAATGTTAGCCGTGATCTGTTGGATGGGTTTGACGTAACGCGACCAAATTACTTAGGTCCGCCATCTGCCTAGGAATCAACTTCTTTTATAGTACTATTAAGATTTGTTTGCTATATTTATTGTACAAGGTAGAGCAAGAAGCCCTTTCATATTTTCGATTGAACAAAAACAAATACTTTTCTTTGTTTGGAAATATCAAGATAAAGATAAATATTTGTTACAGATACAGCCTGCTAGTCTATATACACTTTCGCTTTTAACGATCTTAAAATGGATATTTAAGCGAAAGTGGCAAATGATATACAAACGTAAATCTCATAAATATTAAAACACATCTGTAAAAAATATCAATGGTTGCATAACTTTTGTTACATATTCTATTAGGAGTTTCACCTTCGAATTAGAACAAAACAATTAATTATATCATTGATAATCTTAATTTATTTACATCCATTTGTCAGTCACATGTGATGCAAGATAAGCTTTTAATTGCAGAAGTGTGTATGCGTGTTCGCTCTTCACGCTAAAACCCCTGAATCGATTTTGATGACGATTTGAGTGTTGAGTCCCAATAAAGGATGGAATAGTTTGACATACAATATTTATATACCTAATGTAAATAATAAAAATATATACCTGATAATAACGCCTCCGTGGTCTAGTGGTATAGAGCGCGGCTCTTGACACGGAGGTCGTGGGTTCGATTCCCGCGTTGGAAACATGTTATTTCCAAGTTTGGTTAGGACAATGCAGGCTGATCACCTGATTGTCTGACAAGTAAGATGATCCATGCGTCGGATGGGCATGTAAAAAGTCGGTCCTGCGCCTGATCTCTTGCCGGTCGTGTCGGTCTGCCGTCCCACTGGGTTATGAGAGTAAAGGAATAGAGAGTGCTCTTGTGTACTGCGCACATACTTGGGCACTATAAAAATACTCCTGCATAGCTGGCCTGGTTTTAATGAAACCGGCCACCGTCACCGAAACCGGTGTGGGAGCTATTATTATTATTATATACCTAATACGAAACACGTCCCAATTCAAACTGAATGTAATTATTATTTATATTTATTATAATTATAAATTATTATAATAGTTACGTGCGAATTTCGACCACGGCCGGATCTTCATATAAAATACCGTAGACAAGCGAATGTGCCAATGAACGAATATGGCATCACTGACACATTTAAAATGGCGCTTCGTTTCCGTTTGATATGGTAATCGACAACGGTTTCATATTTTATGGTTATTGTATATTAAATATAGTTATTTGGATAGTGCCTTATCATCCAAATATATTAAAACTGGTTGTTAATTGTAATAAACTTTAATAAACAAGGTTATGTTGTGGTGTTGTGTTGGTTTATAATAAAACTCTCGAGTGTGTAACAAAAGCTTTTCATAAAATATTAGGAAATTTTGCCGTATATCCGTAAAGTGAACGCCATAATAACTGTATTTTAAAAAGATAAAACCGAATTCAAAATTGTACGTAAGTAATTGAGAATTAAAACTTCCTATCTCCAAAACTACTGAACCGATTTTGATGAACTTACACTATTGCCTAAGTTGAACAATACCTAGTACAATAAAAAAAGAATCACTTAAATCGGACTTATAGTTCCGCAGATATGCGTGCACAAACATAAAAACATACATACATACATACATACATACACTTTTGAAATTTGGCACTTTTGTTCAGAAGCTGTTATAGACTAACATACTTATACAAAAACTGGGCAGTTCCGGAAACATTACATACATACGTGTCGAATTGATAAACTGCTTTTTTTGAAGTCGGTTAAAAAATAGATTAAATTTATTAATTAAATAGTCCTTAAAAATTTAATATCCCAGGGCTTGTCTAGTCTGTCTAGTCAAAGTGAGGCTAAAGATCTAACCGACAGCGAAGACAGACAAAAACCATAACACTTCGCTTATCTTCACCGTAGTCGGTCAAAACATAAACAAAGTAATAAACAAATGGGCTGCACGTAATTCCCTAGCGCGATATTGACCTTCCACGTCAAACTCTACCAAAGGTCGACTCTTACTTTTACTGTGACTCATGTCAACGAAATGTAGTTTAAAAAGCGGCCAAGTGCGAGTCGGACTCGCCCATGAAGGGTCCCGCAGCAGCAATAAGGTTTATTTTTATGGAATTAAAAGGTTTTTGATTTATTTTTATATTTCAGTCGATTTAATGAAATTTAGATTAAGGTTTACCATTTATGACGTATAAAAAAACTGCTGGCTAGATCTCGTTCAAACCAATTTTCGTTGGTAGTTTTTATAGTAATCTACATCATATATATTTTTTAGAGTTATCATGCCCCTACTTTAGAAATTAGAGGGGGGGGGACACACATTTTACCACTTTGGAAGAGTCTCTCTCGCAAACTATTCAGGTTAGAAAAATATGATATGAGAAACCTCAATATGATTTTTGGAGACTTATCCATAGATACCCCCCACACGCATAGGTTAGATGAAAAAATTTTTTTTTTTCAGTTGTACCTATGGGGACCCCTAAAATTTTTAATATTTTTTCTATTTTTGCATCAAAATCTTAATGCGGTTCACAGACTACATCTACTTACCAAGTTTCAATAGTATGGCTCTAATAGTTTCGGAGAAAAGTGGCTGTGACATACAGACAGACAGACAGACAGACAGACAGACGTGACGAATCTATAAGGGTTCCTTTTTTGCCATTTTGGCTACGGAACCGTAAAAACCTTTTAGTAGCTATAACATAATATATCACAGGGTAGTAATTCTAGTTTTTCTTGTAGGCCGCTTAACTTTGATAAATTCTAAATCTGGTTTTGGAAGTTCGAAGCCGTGCTGCGCAATTAGTGGACATAAAAGTAGCCGGAAAAGAGCAAACCCATGGTAAACGATTGTCGTAACTCTTGCAATAGGCATTAAAAACAATATTTTCAATTATATTAATACTTGCGATCGTGTTTCTTAAAATCCCCAATTCTCCTTGGGAATGAAACCTCACTTACCAAAACACTACGTCATTTACTGCCTGTTTTCTTTGAGATCTATTTCTAATTTTAACTAAAATACTTTGCTACATGCCCGGCTTAAAAGGTATTTAAAAATATTCCAGACGGGTACTGTCTAAAGTAATTGTAATGTAATAACAGTCCCTCGCGAATTCTTCCCGGGGCGTCATCTGGCCTTCCCCATCCGTCAGTATTTCCCTAATGTAACCTAACCGTCAACCCGTCGACCCCATCTGTCAATGTTTGTGACAGTATTCCAATTAGAATACCTTCAAGTTGCTTGGTAAATATTGGCGTACATTGTTTAAGAACTCAAAATTAATATTATGTTGGTAAAATTATCCGATAAATATTATGTAGAGTACATTTAAGACGGTATTCATATAGCAATTATTTACAACGCTAAATGATTAACTATAAACTCCCTTGAATACCTTCAAGAAGTTTGGTAGATATTGGTGTAAATTTTTACATAACCTCAAAATTAATATGTTGGTAATAATTTAATAATAATACCTTAAGATGGTATTAATATATAGTAATTTATAACGCTAAACGAAAAAAACTGTAAACTCTCTTAAACTTTATCATTACTCATTAGCTATATACTACTTTTAATAAGCTCCTTATTAAAAGTAGCCTTTACATAGTTATTACCTTACAATTTCCTTGTTACACTTACTTTATAACACCTTGTTGGTTTGTAAAGCTCTTACAAAGTTACAACTAACAGCAGCTTAATATAACGAGAGTACTAATTGCACATCTCATAAAAGAAATTACGTAACACATTTTTGTAATTTCACATTTTGGATCTCAACCTATTTGGGTTTAGGCCAAGTCGAAATCAATGTGAGACGTATAAAATGGCGATTTTATGGTCAAATAAATATTCCGAGTAGCTACGACCTTTTTTATCTGACGCATATGCGATTTGCATGTTCACCGTTATACATACAGTACTAGCTTGGATAATTCGATAAAAAGATTTACAAAGACTTTTTAAAAACGTATCTGTGACTTAATTTTTAGTTTATTTCGTGGAAGTTTTAAAACTTAATTAATTTTTTGCATTAGAAAATACTACAATTTAAAGCTCTTTAAAGCATTTTGTAACTGCTAACCCTAATAATTATTTAAACAACGATAACTGAGGGGTGTTTCTTTGAGCGCCTGTCCTTGAAAACTGCATGAATGATTTTTGAGGGTCTTTAGACCTCCCGTTTACTCAGTGAGACGCGTGTTTTGTTATGTACATAATATTATAACTGCTGTATAATTCTACGTTTCTTCAATTTCGACACTCTTGCTTGAGTAATCTAAGCGTAGCATCTTTATTACGTAGTATACGTAAACCGCGATTTACCTTTAATTTATATCAACTCAAATATAGAGGTAAAACTTAATAAAAAACATTATTTCTCGATAAGAATTAAGAATCAAGAAAATATGGTACAAAAACCCTTGGCCCGCCTCGCACTTGGCCGATTTTTTTAATAGATAGAGACTAGAGAGATAAAAAGAGACAGTTTATATTTCAGTATAATACATACTTACATAAACATTAAACAATCTAGCACGTATGATTTGTCTATGCTAGCACAATATTTGCCAGATCAGCATAGTTACCAATAATTTTCTTTTTAGGGTTCCGTAGCCAAAATGGCAAAAAAGGAACCTTTATAGATTCGTCATGTCTGTCTGTCTGTCTGTCCGTCCGTATGTCACAGCCACTTTTCTCCGAAACTATTAGAGCTATACTATTGAAACTTGGTAAGTAGGTGTGGTCTATGAACCGCATTAAGATTTTGATGCAAAAATGGAAAAATTATTAAAAATTTTAGGGGTCCCCATAGGTGCAACTGAAACAAAAATGTTTTTTTTCATCTAACCTATGCGTGTGGGGTATCTATGGATAAGTCTCCAAATATCATATTGAGGTTTCTCATATCATATTTTTCTAACCTGAATAGTTTGCGAGAGAGACTCTTCCAAAGTGGTAAAATGTGTGTCTCGCCCCGCCCTCTAATTTCTAAAGTAGGGGCATGATAATTCTAAAAAAAATATATGATGTAGATTACTATAAAAACTACCAACGAAAATTGGTTTGAACGAGATCTAGCCAGTAGTTTTTTTTATACGTCATAAATGGTAAACCTTAATCTAAATTTCATTAAATCGACTGAAGTATAAAAATAAATCAAAAACCTTTTAATTTCATAAAAATAAACCTTATTGCTGCTGCGGAACCCTTCATGGGCGAGTCCAACTCGCACTTGGCCGCTTTTTTTATCTTCCTTGAGCAATTCATGTTTTCATCTTTCTATCTTAAGTCTACTTTTATACTTAACTATTAGTCCTAAGCTATTAGTCAAGCGGTTTTACCTTCTAGATAATCTTTAACAGCTGTTATAGCATTTATCAAGCATTTGGTTGTAGCAAGCTTAATATGGTAAGCGGATTCCCAACCCCCCTGTCTGTCAATGTTCATCACAATATCTACTAAGCCCTAGGGGACGCGTAATTCAGCTTTAATTGCATATTTTTCTTATCATTTAAAAGTACTTACCCGTAGAACACAGAATCTCAAGAGGTAGAGAATTATCAAGCATTATAGCTTTACATTTCAGATCGATGTTGTCTGTAAGTACATCAATGTTAATTTTGCCTAACAATTTCATAAATAGTTAAACGTAATAGTTAACAGTTAACGAGTTTTATACTCTTCAGCCATTTAATATAAGAATAGGCTTCGATTTAGCCTACTCCCATTTACATTAGACCGTCGTTCAAAACGAAACAGAGCATGAAGATTTTATAATTGACTAATAGATTGAGAACTGACCAATGACATGCATTTTATAACGTGGTCCAGTTCAGCCATGTGAATCTAGAACGCTATTGTTTTCTTCAAAGGTCGCTATCGAAAAACCAACAATTAATTTTAAGTCTACGATTCTAATTACACTATCCACTATAATTTGCGATCAATGATTTTTAGCAAAGGTCTAACCTTCTCTTCAAGATTAATTAACTTACAAGTTACAACCGTAATAAAAAACCGGCCAAGTGCGAGTCAGACTCGCGTGGGAAAAATTCTGTTCAGTAGAATGATATTTTTTGTATGGAAGAGCCTAAAATAATTAGCTTATTTTCTTTTTTAAATATAATTTGTGAAAAATTAAACTGACTATATAGCGGTTCCTATGATACCACCTGGTAACAGACATACCTTTGCTGTCCGCTTGACAGCAAAGTCTGAGCAATAGGGTTCCGTTTTTACCCCTACCTTAAAAATATATCCATAAAATACAATCGACTATGCACGTGTCTTATTTGAATATCTTCGACGTAAATCATGTTATTTTCGTTGTTCAAATAAGGAATGGAAAGCTTAAGTGGTAACCAAACAAATTTCGCTGAAACAACGTAGAGTGCAAACAACGTATTGCGTCAGAGGAACAGGGTGTGTATTGATTTAACGGAACCAACCCAAACTATTAATGACTTAACTATAGAGCCATTTTTCGTGGTTTGGTCGAAACACCATAGAATACCTTGTAACTTTTATTAAATTATGTATATTATTGTAATTAATGATACTGTTAACAAAACGAAATTGGATTAGAGATATTTAAAAAAAAAACGTGCATTTAAGAAATTGAATTTTTATGTCTTTGACATAATATCTTCAGAAGTGCGTGCCAGTATTGTTGATGTGTAATTGGATATTAGCTCACAGTTGTATTCACTTTTAATCTGAAACCAATTACCAACTTTGTTAAGATTTAAGTAATTTCGTAAGTAATGGTTAATAAAAACAGGTGCGTGTCGGGCCACGCGCAATATAGGGTTCCGTAGTACCGCTAGTATTTGAAAAATTTTGTATGGTCAATGAATGTACATTTATAACATGTTTTACACTACTAACAACATCATATCAGTTACTTTCAAAGGAATTTGAACGAAAAGTTTCTTTATACTTCGCCGAATACATTTTTTCAGTTGATCGACTATTACTCAATGAATGAACTCAATTAATGAAAATGAACTTATAAAGTCTTCTTAGTCGTGATAGTTTTACTTTTAAATTCAGCATATTTCCTACTCCCGTGAATTTTTTCACATTTCCAGAAGCAACCGTTTAGCTGGTAGAAGGGGGGGACACTGGACTCTAACGATTTTTTCCACTTTAAAACTTAATATTTCACAAATGGATCCCTAAATCGGAAAATGATCTATAAATACTCATAATATTTTTGAAAAACCTATTCAATGACATCCAACACGATGGGGTGGGCGTGAAAAAAAATTCAACCCCACTTGATGTGTAGGGGAGGTACCATAAAAAAAATATATTTTTTAAATATTTTATGTACCATTTTGTCGGCATTATTAATATGTGTATTCATGCCAAATTACAACTTTGTAGGTCCTATAGTATCTGAGCAAAACCGCGGACAGACGGACAGACGGATGGACAGACCGAAACTATAAGGGTTCCTTGTTGACTACGGAACCCTAAAAACTGTAAACAATGTAGTAAATACACCATTTACAGTTTAAACCATTACTTTTATTACTTCATGCCGCGTTAGATTTTAATTTTAACGAAAGGAATTTAAAAGTTACAAAAACAAATATAAGTAAAGAAATTAAAAAGATCGAATTTTTGCGTGACATTACATTTCTTCGTGAGTCGTGACCCAAAAACGTGAGGAAAACACGTCAGCTCACCCCTTTTTGTTCCCCCACACGTCTTTTGTCGCCATAATTATTCTAGTCGTTTTACATTCATGGGAAATGAGCAAAGAAATAAAATAGCCCTGACTACACAACAATAAAGTTAACTATAAAGTTAGTTTGAGGAATATTGAAATTGCAATGATGGAAACATCTAAATATGCAGAAATGACTATAAAACAATAAAATTTTTAACCGACTTCCAAAAACGAGGAGGTCATATTACGTTCGTCTGTGGATATTTTTTTCTTTAACTTTGGCGTTAGCTTCAGGAATAATGTTGCAGGGATTAAAATAATTACACAAAATTGAAAAAGAGAGTTAATAATATTAAAACTGCGGCCGGCAACGTTGCGAACCGTATTTCTTTTAAGAAAAACAAATCCTGTGGTTATTCTCTCAGTACTCAAACTTCAAAGTACAAATTTTATCCAAATCGTCTCATCGGTTTCGTTGCGCGTATAACAAACAGACAATTTCGCATTAAAATAATTTTAGTACGGATGGAAAGTTTTGAAGGCCATAATAACAACATTATTAAATAATAGAACAACAAACCGATCCACGGACCACGACTGCTTACTGTAACAATAGGGTATTGTCAAATTGTCTATGACAATCATAGCATACAATATGTTATTGACACCTAAGTGAGCCAATAGGGGCCGAGACGAACGTAATCGGTCATGGTTGTTACCTCTGTTGTTACACATGTGGTTACTATCCAGATATTGGTTGCTAATATACCTGACACCTGTTCCATGATGAGACAGAGTAAAGAGCAACCTTACGTGTTTAGCCAGTCTAAAATATCATATTTTTTATATATAAAAGTAATAAAACTTCAGCGGCATTTTTGCCCGACCCAAAAATGGCCAGAGCTTACAGTTTTTACCTATTCTTAAAATGGGATTTTAGGCATGGGTAAAGACTGTAAAATCGTGTCAGCAATCAGGACAGGTGGCCTGATCGAAAATTCGTAAGACGGATGGAGAGTAAGTATAACGCTAACCCGGCGTAGAAGGAAAAAAACATACCTTTTTGTAGTAACTATTCAGTAATCTGTGGTTATCACTTTCTACCGCGCTGCGAAAATGTAGGTTCGCGTAATTTTTCACTTCTGTCGGCACTCCCAGAGCGCAAGCGTTGTTTTTTATCCACACATCATATTCGTTCAGAGATTTAATCACGATAATGATGATGATGATTATGATGATGATGATAAAGTATGACGAAAATAGGCGAGTAGCTGACAGACACGCTTCAAAAACTGCATATCGAAATCCAATAGATCTTTGCACTCATTTATACTTGTCAGTTTGTTCAATCAATTACGTGCCCTCCGTCAGGCATAGGGTTGTCACTTACAGAATAACACTTCATTTAAAAAATGTATTTTCTAGACTAGACTTAATGCTCATTAGGATATAAAACTAGACTTTGCACCTGATATGAGTGAGACTGAAAAAAATAGAAATTAGAAGTAAATATATTAGTGTTGATAATATAATAATGTAACAGAACATTTTTAAACAAAACATATTGTAGGAAACACTGCAACTTTAAGAGGGATCTATACCGCCATTTTTCCATACAAACGTTGTCCGCTGTTTCCTCCCTGGATAATACCGGTAGAGTTTTAATTTTTTTCCTGAATATCTATGGCCAATAATACAATGTCCCAATGTTTTTTTTTTCATAATTTAATTATTAAAAAAGATATGAAAGTTGAAAAACCCAAAAAATTACCAGATTTTTCTCTGTGTTCAAACACCCAGAAAACAAAACGGGCTAGATTATACTAAAAAAGTATAACATAGAAACACAGCTCAAGCCTTGCTTTAATTCTTAATGGAAAAAGTCCTTAAATCGGTTAAGTTTTGGAGAAGGAATCAGAGGAAAACGAATCGATGATTTTCTGTTCTTTTATTAGAACTTTTGTCGTGTTCTCTCTATCGCGCTCTGCGGTGAGAGACTTGAGATTGGTGAGACAGCAATACATTTTCAAAATAACTATTTTGAATTTCTCTCGCCCCTGGTGTATCCTCTTAAGTCCTCATTTAAACATAACGAACTTGCAGATGGCAACCCTGTTGTGTAGGTGAGATAGGAATAGTTATGTCGAGCCGCTGAAATGTCGATTGGCACGCAAGCTCCAGAGGGATTTCGTGGCATTAACTTAATTATTTTGTACTGGTGTTTTCCTGTGACTATGTTTGGACATTACATCCATGGCAACACATAGCTCTACCCCTGTATTTGCACAGTAAATAGGCAAGAGTGATCCATGTTAGGAGGTTGAAAGCCTAATGCATGCGATTTTATACAGGGTGTTACAAAAGTAATTGATAATACTTTATGGTGTGTATGTGTCCCGGATTTAGACTTCACTGTGAAAGTTCAGGGTTAAAAGACTTTTTGCCCTAACGTCACAAAAAAGTATCTCTTTTACCTCTTCTTTTACAGTGAAAAATACAAACAAATGAAGTATTAAGTATCACTTAGTTTTGTTGCACCCTATAAAATTCTAGCCTGAGTCCTGACATTGGAGCAAAATGAAAAAGTCGCACGGAAACCGGGTTAGTAATTACAGAAATTGCATGAATCTGTAGTTTTATAATTCAAAATGATAGTGCTCGCGAAGTCGCGACCGGCATTACTGTCTAATGTGTCTAGACTAGAAACCCAATTACTGCTTAGAATCTAGATTTAACAAAATGCTGTGTAATTTTGTCATCAGGAATATATTATGAATGGTAAATATACACAATATTATTTTGAGGCACCATAGTGGAATATGGCGTGTTACTATCAACAGAATTGTGCTGTATCATTTTGACTTGCATTCTTACCATGTCTAAAAATTTTCTTTCTATGAAGATACAAAGTTTCAGCTTCATAGAGGAAATCTATCTTTTGTCCGTAAATGCAGTATTTCTATTTTTTGACATTTCTTCTTGGGTTATGTAGCTGATAGAAATCTATAGGCTAGGACGATACTACATATTATATTGACATAATATACATAAATATCATCAGAAACGATCTGATGTTAGATTTTGCTAAGACTCAGTTTAAAAATTATGCAAGACTTTTTTCTAGACATAAATACTCCTCCTTAACATTTTACTAGCATTCCTAACGGGTAACTTATATCTAGCTGCTAGATACTGAGATAGCAGCTAAGTTTCGGTGTTCAGATCTAAATAACCAGTTTTACACTTTAGTTTTCTTTGCAAATCACGTTCTAATTGAACGTGGGTAGGCAACCTTTTTAGCCTGAGCTCTTAAATATTAAGTACTCTCAAATACGTTGCTACTAGCTACCATCGCATAGATCAGGAATATAAGGCTAAAAATATTATCTTGTCTATTAAAACAAAATAAAAAATACAGAACTTACAAATGAAATTTCTTATACGGCATATGTAATAATTGCAAAGTTGTAAATTGTCAACTATTAAAAACACTTGTGAATGGTTCAAAAATTGCGAAGCATTTTAACTACGAATACTTCTTTATCAGTCCATAACTAAAAAGCATTTATTTAGTAATTGTAACATTTGTAATTATGTAAATTATACGACCCAGCTGCAAAGTGTACAGTTTTTATTTACTATAGAATTACTATAAAATACAATGTGCCAAACTTTAAAGAATAGTTTTTTTAATATTATACTTATCGTTAAAATTTTTATTCGCGGTTCCAAAGTTGAGTGCCCCTGCCGTCTGCGTAGTGTTTATTGATCGGCTATTAGAGCTAAGCTGAGTTCTTACAGTAATGATAGGGTTCGAACAAGGTCTAGGGACGGAAAATAATCATTTTTCATCAGTTTACAAGGACGTGTGATTGATGAAGACTTCATAAATATTGCAGGAACTAGTTTTTCTAGAAAAACATGTAAAACTCTACATATATTATAGCCTCTTGGCAGAAACTCTAATTCTTAGAATAATATTAAGTGCACAGTCCACATTGGCTCTTAGCTGATTCCTTTGAATCGTAATTCGTAGATCATCCACACACTATTTGAAGCGCAAGAGACATACCAAACTTGACGATACGAGTCAAATTCCCCAAAAAGAGATAGAGAAAGAAAGTCATCAAAAATTTCTTGATAGCTCATGGTCATTAAAACAATAGATTTCAATAGGGAACGCACAGGAACGACACGAATTGTGTCAAATAAATAGTTATTATCGAGATATTTTGGATTGGCGACAAAAGTTCGCTGCATGTACGTTACATATAGAACTTATTGTTAACTTTTGTCTTTTGCGACCCAACTTTTTCCTCAAACTAAACCAACCTCTTTCTATAGTATTGTTAAGTGTTGCTGATACCATTTGTTTCTAAACCCAACTTCTCTCTTCCAGATGGATGGCTCCCGTCAGTCTGGCCATCCACGCCCCAGGCTCCGACCTGGCACCGACGGTCAACAGCATCAGGTATCTGCGGGACTGCCTCAACAACGACCTGGTGAAGCAGTTCGTCACATTCCACGTGTTCTTCTCGCACAAGCATATACCTAGCACGGTGAGTTTCATTTTAGTTCAGAGTCTGAACTTCAGACTGAAACCCTGAAGAGATTTGTGATGGTTATGTGACAGTATCTATCACAATCATAACTAAAGAAATACGTATTAAAAACGCCTGCTAGTGTTTCCATAATCATAATGGTTTTTGTGGGAAATACGATCTAGCTAGATTTTACCCTAAGAAGCCGGTTGTTTATTCAAATATAGGTCTAGACTGCTGATTTATCTTAAATTGCTCTGGTCGGCACAAAATCTAAATGCGCTTTATTTTCATCCTGAATTTTTGATTTTTGAAAACATGTAATCATAACCAGAGATACACCATAGGTTTTTGTTTTAAAATACATCAAGGTACCAATAATAATAATAATTATTATTGGTATCTAATTATTGGTACAGTGATTTACAAAAGTGTCATAATACCTGGTACCAGACACTTGTGTACGTCACAGTCCGAGTCTAGAATTCCCCGTTTAAAAATACTCCCCGTTTAGAACTAGTCAGGCCGTTACTAACTGTACGGTAATGGCTGTATAAAGGATTAGCGCTTATGCTCGCCTGACATACAAACCGACGCGACGTTATCACGCGAATGTACTATCGACTTTGTCGCTCGAATAGGGCCCCGATTCTCATGCTTTGAATGTTCGATCGCTGCAGGCCTTCTCACTCATGTACTGCAGTGTACCTACACACAATACATGCTGTCTGACGGCCTAAGATCGAAGTGACATAATAATAGAGTTCTAAGAATTCGACCCCTACACAATAATAGTAAAAATAAGAAAGGTAAATCTCCAGTCATATAAAAATTTCCAACTTTCTATAGAAACGACAAATTCAGAGTATGTACCATCAAGGAAATTGATTCCAGGCAGTTGACAGAGTACAGACCGATCAGACCAACCAAAAAAATGTAAATTGTGATCTGTCGGCTGGGTTTGATATAACGCGACCAAACTACGTAGGTCCCCCATCTGCCTGGGAATCAAATTCTCTGATAGTTACGAATCATCAGATATGAATCATTTACACACACTTTTATGCAGAAGAAAGAACATCAAGAATTTAGGCAATAGATAACGCTCAAATTTCAAATGCTGAATTTATTAGATAGAAATAGTTGAAGTGCGTGCTTACGTCCTTTGCGAAATTAGATTTCAAACTGGATCAAGCAGAAACTTTAAAATTTTTGTAACGCAATAAAATAAGATTTTCTTACTTGAGAAAATAAAGATAATATTATGAAAGAGTGAGCTTAGATAGGAGAACACTTTTTTCATAAATCTATCTAATATTTTTACCTTTAGTCATGCTTATAAAAATTACAGCAAAGATGCAAGGAAGGAAAAATATTTCTTATTCCGTGAGGTGTCTTTGAATATTGAATTGGTTAATTTATGAGGAAAATAAGTACTTTAATCAAAGGCACCTTTTATTTTATACTCCGGGAAAATAACTGAATGAATTAATCACAAAGATGATACTTTATAAAATACATACCTTCATAATTTTATTCCTCAATCGTGCTATTTTATGTGTAAATGAGACGAGTACTTAAAAAAATCCACGAGAAGGATTGATGGAGACTGTTGCTGTTTTCTTTATAATGGTGTATTTAACGTCTCTACCAATGATCTCTAACCCAAGTCTCAACCCAACTTAACCCAACTAACCTAACTCAATGCGAATTGTTGATTTTCACTTTTTTGTCTATTTTGCCTGAGTTAAAAGTTATGTTTTCAGCTGGCCTTTTTTTTTTTTTTTTTTTTTTTTTTTTTTTTTTTTTTTTTTTTGTGAGGAGGGGAAATACGTTACGTATCCCCCACCCCCTCGGGGGAAGGGGCGGGGGTATGTGGGACTCCCTACACGAGGTTTACCCACTAAAACCCCCCCATGCCCTCCTTCCAGCCGTAGGACACGGGTACTCTGTTGTTGAACTCCGCGTCCTCACGGCGCTTGCCGCGTCCGGCTCATCTCTGTTGCGGCGGCTGGTGACCTGCCGCCGCCTTTCACCACCGAGAGCTCCCCGGGCATCTAGGGAGCTTTCATCTCGGGGCCCTTCGCGCGGGCGGTGATCCCCCGATCAACCGCCCACGGGCCTATGGCTCCACCTCCATGGCGGGCTGGGGCTGACTACCCCCAGCGTCACCGGCTCCAGGCTCTTTTGGCCGAGCCTTGTCGGAGGGAGCTCCGCGTCTCTTCCGGCGCTTGGTGCTGGGGAGTGGCTTCTTCGCTGTCATGCAGCCACTACTACCCAGCACGTGGTCCTTCTCCTTGCCGAGTGCCTCGCAAAAGAAGCAATTAGGCTGCTTCTCCCGGCACTCGGCAGCCTTGTGCCCCGGCTTTCCACAGCGAAAACAGTTCCGACTGCGGTCTACCGGGCACTGGCACGTCGCGGCAAGGTGGCCAGTGTCCAGGCATCGGTAACACCGCATAGGCCTCGCGGCCAGCAGTGTCACCTTCGCCGAGACCCAGCCCACTCGCAGCCGCCCTAAGCTGTCTAGCTTTTTGGCTGCCGCGACGGGGACGCTCAGCCAAAGCGAGCCATCGCCCCACCTTCCTTTCTTTATTGGGCCCGACCTGATGGAGGTCGTCGGGCATCCTCCTTCTCTTGCAACGGCCTCCAGTACGTCGGCCGTCGTGGCTGAGTCGTCCAGCCCGGCGATGCGCATTTCTACGCATTTCTCCGGGCGGCCGATCTTCACCGTCTCGGGGTCAAGGACCTCCCGCATTCTTGCAGCGAGAGCATCTGCCTTCTCTTGGGCACCCTCACCCGGGATGGTGAGGACGCGAGCGCCGGTCTGGGCCAAGCGGAAGCGGAACCCGATTTTGTTGATGTCAAGTTCCGCCACTCCGCTGGTCTTGACCGCGTCTTTCGCCTTCGTCAGCACGTCAAGGTACGTGATCCCCTGCGCCACGGCACTCTCCTTCAAGGTGACGGTGATTGCCGCGGTGTTAGGGGCACGGAGCTTGGCCTTTTTCTTCTTCCTAGGGGCGGCTTTAGCTGGAGTAGCCGCCCCTTTCTTCTTCTTGGGCCTGCGCGGACCAACTGTAGTCCACGAGGCCTCGGTGGGAGGGGCATTGGTCTTCTGCCCCCCCTTTGCCGCCTCCTGAGCGGCCATTGTTGGCCGCTTCTTTCTTTTCTTTTTAGGCTTTGCAGCCTTCTCCGCAGGTACGGCGGGCGGCTGTATAGGAGCCGCCTCACCGCCCACCGAACTCTCGTCCAGGGCTTTCGCCGGTGCCGTCTTCCTCGGCTTCGGCGTCTTCTTCTGTGCCGCTGATGGTGGGGCGCCGGATGATGGACCAGCACTGTCTGCCGCCAGCGGCGGTCTTCTTCTGGGCTCGGGAAGGAGCCTATCTTCTAGGCCGGCAATCCTAGCATTAAGCATGTTGCCGAAGGTCTCGATGTTGGAACGCGAGACCTCCGACAACAGCTTCTGCATCTCTTCCGTGGCGGGCTTGGTGACTAGCCGACGCAGCTCCTCCAGCTCCCGGCGCATGGTGCCGATTTGAATGAATGAATGAATGAATGAAAATCCTTTATTGCACCAAAACAACCATAAGAATATACAGAACTTAGAACTATTGAGTAGAAAGTACAAAAGGCGGTCTTATCGCTTCAAGCGATTTCTTCCAGACAACCTATATAACTATAATAGAGTAACAGTAGTAATAGATGGTAGGTGACTACATAGCTAAGAGTGATTTTTCCAATATATTATAAGTATACTAAGTATATTACAAATACATACATACATATTATATATACAATATACATACATACTAAAGAATATATATATATACTAATTATTATAAATACAATATACAAACATAAATAAATGAAAATAATACAATATAATGTAGATAATTATCAGTTATTTAAGGATTCATAATTATTGTGACAAAAAATGTTCCTTAACCCCATTTTTAAAAACATACGAGGACTGAGCACGTCTCAAAGATGTGGGTAATTTGTTCCATAGACTGACAGCACGAGCTGTGAACGAGGAGTTATAGAATTTTGTATTACGAGTGGGCGGTATTAATGACATATTAGAGTTTCGAAATAATTTAACATTATCATCTAAAAATGTAAACCGTTCTTTTAAGTAGGGTGGTGTCTTAGGGTCGTATAAAATGCTGTACAAACACGACAGTATATGAGCATTCCGCCGAAGTCGGATTGGCAGCCACTTGAGTTTGACACGAAATTGGGAAACGTGATCATACTTTCGCAAGCCGAAAATAAATCTTATGCAGAGGTTTTGGAGACGCTCAAGTTTATTTAGCTGCTCCTCTGTAATATTTGTGAAACATATGTCAGCGTAATCGAGTATGGGTAATATGAGCGACTCTGCAAGCAGGATTTTAGTTGGGATCGGCAAAAAATTCTGGAAGCGCCTCAACGCACTCCACGCGCCAAAGACTCTTTTACTGGTCTCGCTAATGTGCTTGTTCCAAGACAACGTTGAGTCAAGATGAATCCCAAGATTTTTGACAGTTTGCGAGAAAGGAATGATTTTACCATCAACCATCACAGGACATAGGTCATGGACTTGAGCCCGTGCCAGAAGCCCTGGACTGCCAATGATAATTGTTTGAGATTTGACAGGGTTTATAACTAGTCCTCGAGACTTACACCAAGCACAGATACTTTTAAGGTCTTCATTAGTTCTTGCAATAGCTGATGGCAAGTCACTAACAGGTGTGTGAAGATAAATTTGCAGGTCGTCAGCATACATGTGAGAGCAGGAGAAGGTAATAATTTTTATTATGTTGTTAATGAAGATACTAAACAATAAAGGTGATAAGACACCGCCCTGAGGGACTCCATCCTCGACTGTTGACCACTCAGAGGCGTCATCCTCGACTACAACACGTTGTTTACGATTATTTAAATAGCTTCGGAACCATGCCACTACGGTAGGGGAAAAATTCATAGAGATTAGGAGTTGCAGGAGAATATCATGGTCAACGGTGTTAAAAGCATTAGTAAAGTCCAACAGAGTTAAAACTGTTAATTCGCCGTTGTCCATTGCACGCCGAATATCATCGGTTACCTTTATTAATGCTGTTGAGGTGCTATGGCCAGGACGGAATCCAGACTGCAGGGGGTTAAAAAATTCTAACCTGTTTAAGAAGTTTTCAACCTGCTGATGGACCAGACGCTCCAGTACTTTTGATAAAAATGGCAAAATAGAGATTGGTCGATAGTCTTTACAAGACTGTGGGTTAGACTTTTTGGGTAACGGGATAATCTTAGCTCTTTTCCATGATTCTGGAAAAGTACCTGTTATTAATGAATAATTAAGTATATCTGTTATAATGGGACAAATTATGTCTACTATTGGCACAATCATGTTTCGACCAAGTTCATCGCTACCAACAGCACCGGATGAAATCGACATTATATTTTTCTTAACCTCACTGAAAGTTACTGGACTGAAACAAAAAGGAGAATAACCTTCAGGAGGCTGCAAAGATAGATGGTGTAAGGTCTTAGTCTTGTCAGACGCACTCAGCGCTGTTGATGGCGATGAGAAAAATTTGTTAAGTTCCTCAAGTCCTGTATTGATTGGAGCCTGCCCACTTCGATTAGCTATGCCCAGCGACTTTAAAAATTTCCAGGTTTTAGCTGTCCCACCACTTTCTACCGACGAATGTATGTAGCGCCTCTGTGCATCTCGACACATAGTGTTACAGCGGTTACGAATTTTTATGTACTTTTCATGATATTCGTCAGTTTTATGTCGTCTGTAAGCAGCCTTGGCACGGTGTTTGCTATTTATTAATTCTTTAATTTCATTAGATAACCAAGGTGCAGGTAAATGTTTTAATCTAACTGGCTTAAGAGGTGCATGGGTGTCATATAGTTTTGTAATCATGGATGTAAAAGTTTCTATCTTATCATCGATGTTATCAGCTGAAGTAACCGGTGACCAATCCAGACTTTGTGCATCAGCACGCAACTTATCCAAGTCGATTCCGATAAAACTACGAACCATACGAGTCTTATGTTTCAGTTTGGGCGGTTTTATCTTACATGATGCAAAAATGAGATCATGACAGGAGAACATGTCAGCATTATACTGACCATGTTTGGAAATGTCTGTCGAGGATGCTACAATTATTACATCTAGAAGAGATGGTTTACTGTTGGGAGCACAATGGGTTGCATTTAAAGGTAGTAATTGCATATTACATGAGTTTACGACGGAAAGTAATTTATTGCATCTAGTATCATTTTTGAGTAAGCATGTGTTCAGGTCTCCCATGATTACTGTATGCTTATATGCTGGTGTTAGCTCTTCCAGTAGACTTTCAAAGGCTGAAAAATAATTTATCTGGGAAGAAGGACAGTACAGAACACCAAGTAGAACCTTTGTATGACACAGTGTTACTTCTATAAACAAATGTTCTGGGGCATTTACTGGAGGTGGCTGATTGGAGGAGCTTATGTGAGAAAAAGAAATATCAGAGCGTAAATAAATTGCAACTCCACCACCAGTACGACCAGTTCTATCATTACGAATAAGCTGATAACCGGGTAAGTCATAACATTGGGAAGGGAGACATGGTTTAAGCCATGACTCGGATATCAGTATTGCATGAATATTTAATTTTGGTGTAAATATCGCTAACATATCGGAATAGTGGGCTGGAATGCTCTGTGCGTTTATATGGACAACATTTAAATTTTTATAGTCTTGTTGAAACTCTAAGGCCAATGATTCATTGAGAGGGATTAAAGATTCTGTGCTGTAAAATGAACAATTTGATGAGGAACATGATGTAAAAGCAATACTTTCACTACTTGAATTCAAATCCATAAATTATAATAATAAAATAAATATAACAATATAATACAAAATAGTAATAATTAAATTTATAAAATATAGTATACGATAAGACTAATAAACTACCTACGTTTCTAGTGAGGTGCAAAGCTACCAGAGCCCACCCTTGTATTATAATAGTCAAATAATAGTGAAGTTAAAGTTGTTCACATTTTACACAAATTATGAGTTGACATTACTTTTCATATTAAAAGATGATGTTAAAGTTAAACTACCGTACATCTTATATATCTGTGAACTAATCTATGTAATAAAACTTCAAATATCTTAAAATTAATATGAATCATAAATTTTAAACTTATGCAAAATGGAAAACTTCATCTTCTTTCTTACACATTCATTTGTCAGCTAGAGCAATCATAATATTTTGCCACAATTTGACAGTTTATGTGAGATCTGTTATATTCTGTGGCCACTGATCTATCAAAGGAGCTGTCAACTGTCAAAATACAATAAATAAATATTTGACTAACCCTAAAAATATTTTTAACACCATACAAATAAGTAGCGTATACCTTAACTTTAAAGATAAAAAGGAATTAAAATTTGCTGTTGAAGCTGCTGGTTTTGTGCTTCCAAAGCCCGCACCTCGTCATTTTGGCAGCGGTCCCTCATATCGGCGACGGCCTCCTTTATATTGGCGACCGCCTCCTTGAGGTACCGCTGAAAGGTCCCCTTTAAGTTGGAGGATTTGCTGGCGACCATGGAAATGATCTCCAGCGACTTCTCCACGCTTGCGCTTAGCGCCGCGCTCGTCTTTGCTGCGTCCTCTGCAGCCGGTGTGGGGCTATTGCGAAGAGAGGCTCGCGCCTCCCTCGCCGCCCGAGCCGTCACGGCTACTTGCTCCTCAGCAAGCAGCCGGAGACTCTCCGCCTTCTCCTTGTAGTCGGCCTTGGATTTCGCCATGCCGACGTACTGGCCGGTCGTAGGAGGCCGGCCTCGTCCTCGTTTAGGTGCCGGTGCCGTCATCTTGCTGGTAGACGGCACCACTTCGTCTTCGTCCGGGATTCTCCTTTTCAGAGGAGTCGTACGTCCGGAGGTTGCGGGCAGTCCCTCGGAGTCCAGCGACATGTTGCTGCCGGACGCCGAGTAACAGTCCTCGCTGTCACGTCCAGTGGAGTAGTCGCGAATCGGACGGCCATAGGTGAACTCGAAGTAGTCCCGCCTTATGCCGTCCGTATCGCCCCTCGCAATTTTCTTATCTATAAGGGCATCGAGCCGTTTCACCGCATTGGGCTGCGGCACGGAGAAGTCCGTGTCCTCATCTGTGATCGGTTCCTTGGCCGGTGCGGTTAGGTGCACCGGCTTAGAACTTACGCGCGTCTTCGCGCCTCCCTTTCTCCCTTCCCTCCTCGCAGTAAGTGGCCCCTCCGTATACACGGACCGCCCGTCACCCGAAGGCGACGTATGGGATTCTCCGGCTCCATCGGAACCGGGACCCACCCGGAGATTATTTTTCTTGCTGCGACTACTCATCATTACAAACACCGACACCCCGGGTCGCGGGCTCTCTCTCGGCAGTGAGCTCTGCCATACACGCACACAATCACACACGCATACCGGCGTTCAGCCACCCCTCCCGTGTCACCGTGAAAAAGCTCACGATGGCACGGAGGAGGTGCCCAGGGACACGACGTGGACGGACCGGTATCGCCCCCATGTTTTCAGCTGGCCTAGCATACGCCAACGAGATATCTCTCTCTACATGTTTCTCGATGTTTGATAGTTTGTATCTTCATCTCTATTGACCCTAGCATGACAATCATTTTTTCTCGCGTAGATCTATCATCGAAATAACACATTTTTATAGAGTTTTGTCGAGATAATGTCGAGATTTTGACATTATGAGACGAGTAGTTTTTAATTATCTCGAGAGTGAGATATCTCGTTGGCGTATGCTAGGCCGGATGAATTCCTTTAATAGGAGCCTTCAGCCTTTAACCTTTTAATCAATAAATCTTATTATTAAAGAAACAAATTCGCAAAGAATTAAAGCGACTGGGTGAAAATCGTGAAACAAATCCAAAAACTTAACAGTAAACGTATATCTGTGACTGCGAAACGCGTTTCGTTTATGGTGTTTTTACAGCACATTGTCTAGAAACTGTCCCAAATGTGGTCAGTCTAGACATGATAAACGACGCCTTGTTCTGAAATTTAATTTGTCTGGCGTGCCGCAGGGAGCGTAACTGGACCCGCCATTATTCTGTTAATGTTTTTTTGGGATATACGCATTTAAGGAAGTGGAATTGCATTCTCGCAAAAAGAATGGAATGAAGCCAAATCAGTTGTTGTGACATGACACATCATTAAGGCTAATGAATTGAATAATGTTTATGTACATTTCCATAAAGTAAGACATAATTATTACTTTGATAAAAAGTTGATAATTTTGTGTTACATGTAAATGCAACATAATATTAGAGTTGATTACGGGAAGAAATTATGCTCGGTTTTGGGAGATTTCTTCTTTCACCAATACAATACACATCAAAGCGTAAAACAACAAACATATTAACCGCTTTCTGCAGTTCATGGCTCAGTGTGAGAACTAAAAAAATGCGATCATAAGGCAGCAAAACTGGCCAAGTACGAATAGGGTTGAGACTTGAGTGTTGGCGCATCAAGGACTCCGTACAAAATGGCAAAAACACGTTTGTTGTTTTGGAGCGCACTTATTTTTTTTCCTTTTCCTTTTTATTGTTCTTTATGGTGGCAACAGAATGGCTTCATCTCTAAATAATTCGACTGTCTAGCTATCATTCGAAAGACAGAGAAAAGAACAAAAGGCGAACATAATTATAGGCAGGCGGAAAAAAGCTAAGTCTCAATAATAGGGTGGCGTTTTTCACTTCGTGTGCGGATCCCTAAAAACTAAAAAGCTATTATGATAGCGAAGCGCCCGTTCCACTTATTAAGACTACGTGTGAGTGCCCTTAAGCGCGGTATTAATAACTTAATAATACTGTAACGTCGTTTTAATAATCGGTAATTTAATATAATCGTAGATAATAATAATCCCATCAAACAAGCATAAAGACGATTAAGTTGCTTTTAGTTTCCAATATACTCTTCCATGTTCTATGAGCGTGTAACCATAATCGACTAGCGAGGTCTTAAACAAATTCAGAAGTCTAGCTATCGCGGTTCTGCCAGGAGACAGACAGACATAGAGACGGACATACAGCGAAGTCTACTAAGTCTTCGCTGTATATAGGGTTCCGTTTAGGTACGGAACCTTTAAAATGTAATGCAAGCAATATTTAGTGTCAAAAACACAAATCTATTTCGGACACAACAGTTTGAAAAGCCTAAAATAGTTGTTTACAAACTATTATACACGTTACTAATTTTCAAAATACGCTGATGAAAATATATAAAGTCTCTTCAAGAAACTACAGTAACCAGGCATTAAAGCCGTTAATCCGTAAGTTAGACTGTATAGTGCCTGTATAGTGCCTGTATAGTAGAGTTACGTAAAACCTCTTTTGTATTGTAACTTGTAAGGTATTAAATCTGGCTGAAGACAAAAGAATTGAAGATGAGCACTTCTTCACTGAGAGTTTCGCTATATAGCCTACTTAGATTCACAGGTAAAAGCTAACTACGTCTTAATACTTACACATACATTGAATTTACACATACATACCTAATCACAGTAGTCGCAATATTTGCTAAAATATGCTATGTAACATTTGTTGTTCTTACTAATAAATATATATTTTAACAGCGTATCATATTATTCAATGTCTGCTTTCTTTGTATATCACGTGGCTTCTTCAATGTGCCAGAAAAAAGACAAACAAACCAAGCCCCTTTAATTGCCAAGATGTTTTCTTTATTGAATTGATGCGTTCGATAATATGAACTTGACGTTCGATTTGTCCAATGTCAATTCCATACATTTTGATAGGCGATTCTATAAAAAAGCGATAAAGAAAAGTCTTGGCTAGGGACTCTGGTATAGTTATTCGATGTTTCAATATTTTCTATATTATGAGTGTTATTCTGCTATTTTGTGAAATTTATATTCAGGAACCCTATTGCAACCACTAGGTAAGGAAACTATCCTCTTTTATTCCCTTAGTTGACTTCACACCTCTAACAAAAAAATCTGTGCTGTAGTCACCAAGCTAATATGCAATCATTTATTTGCTGTTCATGAAACTATCATTATTGAATATCGGTTCTTTCCATTTTTGTTCCTTATTGCTTTAAATAGCACCAGACATCCATCCATCATTTAAAATACAAGTCCAAGCTTTTCGCTGTACACGTGTGTATTTGCATAATCGGAATACGTGACACTCGACACATTGAAGTGTGGAGTGCAGGAAACGCATCATAATTATAATTCCCAATGACGAACGTAACCGTCGCACTTGGTAAATGATGGTCATATTTATTTGTGAAATAAATGTAGATAAGCCATAATTCAATACGTGAGTGGAAGAATAAGGTAAGTAACATGCAAAAACTTCCCGTTTTTTGCTTAAATGAAGGCTTTAGGGCCGGAAAAGTTATTTGAAATAGAAAAACTATGAATTGTATGTGTAGCCAGATATATTAGCTAGGTTATGAAGTAGATAAGTTACAAGTTTTATTGAAATAATTAGGGAAAAAATGAGTTATTGTCCGAATGTTACGAAATGTTACTTGTTCGATTCTTCAATTGTATGCAGTGTCTCTACGTTCTTGCAAGATGGACCAAAGCAAGCGTTTACGAACTTCATACGCCTTGCGTCAAAATTCGTTTATCGCATAAAAACTTTGCCTGTATCTATTTAATTAATTCGGGCAGTTACATACTAATTTCCGTTCAAACTTAGTGTTTGAAGTGTGAATGGAATTAGACAGAACACAAACACACTTTACTGTTAATAATATTGCTTACTATACGTTCCGCGCGGCTTTGCCCGCGTAAATTAGATATTAATTCATAGACAAATTAGTTCACAAAAATAGCCTATGATCCTTCACGTAGTCTACTTCTTATCTGTGCCAAATAACAGAAAAAATGCTTCAGTAGTTCGTGAGCTAAGCCCTTTTAAATAAATTCCACCGTTTTTCCACATTTTCCTCTATTTCTTCGCTCCTATTAGTTTTAGCGTGATAATATATAGCCTCCACGATAAATAGGCTATCTAACACTGAAAGAATTTCCCAAATCGGACCAGTAGTTCCTGAGATTAGCACGTTCAAACAAACAAACGAACAAACAAACAAACTCTTCAGAATTATAATATTAGTATAGATGAGTATGAATTCCAATTAGTATCCCTTACCTACCTTCGTCTCCAAAGTCTCCAAAAATGATATTGAGGTTTCTCATATCATTTTTTTCTAACCTGAATAGTTTGCGAGAGAGACTCTTCCAAAGTGGTAAAATGTGTCCCCCCCCCTCTAATTTCTAAAGTATGGGCATGATAATTCTAAAAAAAATATATGATGTAGTTTACTATAAAAACTACCAACGAAAATTTTTTTGAACGAGATCTAGCCAGTAGTTTTTTTATACGTCATAAATGGTTAACCTTAATCTAAATTTCATCAAATCGACTGAAATATAAAAATAAATCAAAAACCTTTTAATTTCATAAAAATAAACCTTATTGCTGCTGCGGAACCCTTCATGGGCGAGTCCAACTCGCACTTGGCCGCTTTTTTTATACTCTCTAACTAACATTCACTCTCTTCTTTACAGATACCAGATCCGGAGAAGTTCCTGCAGCAGCCATTCAACTGCTCCCTGCCTCCTCCCCACATCGTCAACGCCAACTCCACCTACATGAAGGCCAAAAGCCTCCTCTACCCGGTCAACGTCGCGAGGAACATAGCTCGAGACTCCGCCGTCACCCACTTCATCCTCCCGTCAGATATAGAACTGTATCCTAGTCCAAATCTAGTTCCGAGGTTCCTGAACATGATAGCCAGGAACGCGAAACCACTCAGTACTTCCACCAGGCCAAGAGTCTTCCCGATTAGCATATTCGAAGTCGATGCTAAAGTGCAGGTGAGCTTTGAACATTTTTTTGAGAAAACCTTAACCGCACGCACTTATTTTAAGAAAACAAGCACAAAAGGTGATCGCACATTTATCAGCAAGCATGCGCCAATGCATTGTATGTAATTATGTGAAAATTAAGGTATTACTTATTAGTTATTAGGTATACCGTGTACGTACGGTGCTGACAAAATATGTGCGATCATCTTAAAATAAAAAAGGCGTGGGGCTCCTTTAAATCCATTCCTATCGAATTACCTTTACGTCTTTGATACTTAAAACCTACTTAAGACCGATACCTCTATCTATCATACTCTAAAAAAACTCCCTCTAAAGAAAAACCAGTCAACGCCCCAGATAACAAAAATAATCTGTTTACGACAGATTAGAATTTCTGCAATAAAAGCCCTAGATTTTCATCAAAGCCAGGCTCATTTATAATCTTCACGGTGCGAATAGGGATCAGAAAGAATGTATGCCGATTTATGCTAAGCGTTACTGATTGCAGAAGTGTATTGTGACGACGCGTGGGCAAATCTCTCGCGTGGGACTCCCTCTCAGCACACAATGCGTTCTGCACACTCACACACACTAATCTAGTTGGGTTAAGGCTGAGAGGAGTTCAAGTACAGTTGACCGACTATCAGTAGGAAGTAGCGGATTGATCAAGATAATATTCAGGACTGTGGAAGATTCTATAGGGTAGTGGTCGCAATGATAAATTTTAGAATTCTCAATCAGGAATGATGTAGCTTAAGAAGTCTGGGAATTTGAGTGCTTTGTCATATTATTTTCCCTTTTTTCGACAACGAATTAAGATATTATCCCCATACACAAACCAACGATTCCATTGTCTATAAGCTCTCTAAGGTTTTAGTACAATTTTATTATATTTAGATGATTTTGACAAAATCTCAAGATTTATATCATCAATCAATTAAATAGAATTCAATATAATAAAAATTTTATTATTCATAGTCAACATTAATAGTCCTAGTTAAAGAAACTTCATTTTGAGTTGCAATGAATGAACTATGCTTACCTCTCAGTAATAAACCTTAAAGATATAGATAACGAAAATTCACACGACTATCTTATATAACAATTAAAATCCAACGGTTGTTGCTTGAACTTTAGCAATGCATTCTTATAATTTAATTGAATTATAGGTCAAACTGTAAACATTGTGAAAAAACACAATAAAACAGAGGTGACTAAAAAATAATTAAATAAATTATTGATTAAATATTTCACCAGTAGTAGCTAGTATAAGTATTGCTATATTATAAATAGCTGTGCTCTGACTAAAAACGTATGTCTATTAAACCTTCCTTTATGCCAAGTTTTCTAGGTTTTAAACAGGGATTAATCTAATAAAACAGAGTTGTTGATTGAATTATATGTTAGTTTATTAAAAGCACTAGCAAACAGATAAAACTTCAGACAAAAACCCTAAAAAACGTAGGCCAAATAAAGCTGGTGTCTCTAAAGTATTCTTAAGAAAGGGGTTCAACAGTCAACTTAACCACTGGACTGTAGCCAGCTACTGGATGGTTAAATTGACTAAGCCGCAGCATACTTCGAGTTCCTAAAACAGTGCCAAATATTTCCAGGTACCATCGACGAAGACTGAGCTCCGGTCGATGTTAGCCAACAAGACCGCCATTCCATTCCACAAGTTCGTCTGTCCCAACTGCCACAACATACCGCAGGGCCAGCAATGGATGAACGCAGCTGAAACCAATCGTATGTATATAAACTTAAGTTGTTACTATTTCGTGATATTATGTGGTATAACTAACAAGCAGCATAGTAATTTTGTTTTGTATAGTAAAACCTAACTCCCTTATAAAATATATTTAATGCGAAAAAGTTTACAAAGTTAACTTACAAGCTGTTAAAAAAGTCGCCAAGGACATTAATCGTAAGTAAAGTTTCTAAGTAAGCGTCGCAAGGTCTGGAATCCCATCAAATGGAACCCTTTTGACTAGTGCACCGATTTCAAAGCCGCGTCGTCTAAAATGTTACTTAGCATATTATTGCGTAATAAAGTTATTATAAGAGAAGATAATAAGCAAAATGTTTGGAGCAACTTAGGTATAAAATATATTAAAGACTAGTTTTACGACAACGTAAAATTTACAACTTTGAGAATAGTTTGTTCGCACTTCCTGCATAGCGGGTAAGTGTGAGAGTTGTTCAAGACTCAAGTCTATATAAGCATATTGACGTAATAGAACTAAACAGGTAAAAAAAAGAATCAGGACCTTTAGCCAAGACGTTTTCTTTGTCGCTTTTTGTAGAATCGCCGATCAGACGCCCGAAACTCCGTTGCGCCAAATTTCGATTATTGCGCGGGAACCGTTCATTTCTCCGAAATAAAAAGTATCTTATGTCCTTTACAGGGACTCAATAGTATCTCCAAATCACATTTCAGCAAAATCGGTTCAACAGTTTGGGCGTGAAGATGTAACAGACAGACACACTTTGGCATTTATAATATTAGTATGGTAAAGGAAGTAAGTGTAGTTAATATTATCTTAACTTTAAAGACTCCAGTGATCTGTCTCGGCAAAGATTTAAGCCTCCTAATTGCTATAATTTATAGATGACTAGATCTAATCTCTTTTGCTGCACGTTAATCCTAAGTTAATCTTATCTGTACACGTAATGGAACCATCTCCGAAACATGCTGCAGCTTGAGTTTTAGTAAGTTTCATTGTTTTTGCGACAAAATGGCAACAAAACCTTCTAAGATATTTAAATAAAAAAAATATTAATAAGTACATGTTGAATTAAAAACAAGAAACCTTTGTTCTGAAACTCCCTCTGGTAAATAGGCAAGACAATTTAAAATATTGAATCAAATCACCGAAAGTTGCTTACAGCCTTTGATGAAATAGATAAACCAAATTTTCAGCACTAAGCGGGGTGATGATGATGATACTCTTTTGATCGGGGGTTAAAAAATAATTGAGCAATGCATAAGTCGCGCTACACTTTTGGTCGGGGGTTAGAAAATAAATTGACCAACACTTAAGACGTGTCTACACTTTTGATTGGGGGGTAAAAAATAAACTGACCGAGCGACGGATAAGCCGTGTCTACACATTACCAATTACAGAAAATCATTATCGATTTTATGTACGCCATGATTTATTGACATTTACCGTCTTCCTATGACGAGCAGTTAAGCTGGGGCTGTATTTCTTCATCATTTCATTTTGTCAGGATAATAATAGTATAATATTATATTGAGAATACATTTAGAATATTTATATGTATTGGAAAATTCGTATCAGTTCTATATTAATGATAATTAATTTTAAGTTTTGTTAGTCTCGCTAAAATTCGAGAACGGGTGAACCGATTTGGCTAATTTTAGTCTTGAAATATTCATGGAAGACCAGAGAAAATTGATATAGGGATTTAGGAGGAAAGTGATACGAGTTTTAGCGGACGTCATCTAATTATTATTATTTTAATTTGTAACATTTTACGTCGGAAGTGTAAAGAATCATAAGCACAGCCCTATCATACGCAATTTATATCATTACTGGACATGTGGATTCGCTATTATTAGATGCAGGATGTGTATCATCTGTGATATAGTTTAAGGTCAAATTCTTCCTCAATGATATAAAATAAATTAGAATACTATTTTGCATACTCGTTTGATCTGCCCTTGACATAATAACGAGTTATTTCAATTTCATCAGTCACAAAATCATCTTTTTACCATGTTTGCATTAAAAATAAACCAAGATTGGTATATTAAGATTAGCAATTTATTATTTTGTTGTAGTAATTTACCTATGATTATTTTAATTACTAATTAGCATGCATTGTTACCAGAAAAATATTCAAGGTTATTGTAACAGCTAGTAAAATAAACTTTGTGACAGATTTCGTTATTAGTATATTTTGATCCTTTCTAAATGAGAGATTTTGACATCCCTGAGTTCAGGACTGTGCTAACAATTGAGAGCCTCTATTGTTCAAATTGCATTCGACAATTATAAGAACCGCAAAAAAGACTGTGGTAATAATATGTGGTTTTAGTTGTTAACTATTCATTTTTAGAACATTTTCAAGCAAGTTTACGTCACCATTAAAGTTTAACGTCATGTTCTTGTTAACAATAATGGATGAACCGCATAAGTAACAATGTGAAAACTGTCGTTTTTGCATAAATGGAGGCTTTAGGACCGGGAAAATGATTTGAAATATAAAAAATGTGGATTCTATGTAGCTAATTAGATATATCTAGCTATATGTTAGCTAGAATCTAGCTAACATACAGCTGTTAGATGATGAAGTATGTAAGTTACAAGGAGCTCTCATCTCATTAAAAATGCTCTCATGTTGTAAAATGTTAGATTCTCGGTTCATCCACTTACGACTTCAATTCATTGCTTAACATTTTCAATCTCTCTATAACATATATAGGTTTTTACTCAGCAGTAAACCAAAGAGCAGTAAACGTCATCAGTCCTCACTTGTGCATTACCGCCATTAATCTGTTGTGGACTTGTGGGCTATTTACACCTCGTATGGGGTATTCTAATTGCGTTATGGGTCATCGACCGGGACAGCTCAGACTTGACGCTAATTTGCGAAATCTAGAACTTTCTTAGTCAGCTGTTTCGACATTAAAAGCATTATTTACTTGTTACTTTGTTTTGTTTGTGTGTGCCTGTTGTATGTTATGTGTGTTTGAGTTTGTTGTGATATCATAACTCTCGCTTGATTCTGCAAGTACTCAGCTGTGTCAGTGGGAAATAAATATGAGTGATTAGTGTGAAGAGAAGCTCTAGGTCCACAATTTCTGAGATTCCAGTTCCCTATTCCACATTTTTTTGAGATATTATATGACTAGAACTGACCAGAGTTTGTATATTAACTAGCGTTTTTCTTTTGCCAAAACATTAAAAAATCCACCAGGCCAATTAGTTATATTCCAATAAAATAAATATAGATAAAAAACCTTAAAAATTGGGTGTAAGGTATAAAGAAAAGCGTAGATATTATAATAATAATTATTATTATACACTATGGACTATGTTAGTGAGCTTACTCGATCATGACTTATGACCACAGAAATAGATCAAATACATCTTGAATAACAACAAAATAAAAGTTCCAGCCAAGATAAAATTCTCAATCAACTAACTGCATTTGTTATTTTAATCAAATCAAATTAATTAAATAAATCATAAAAACGAAATATCAGTCTTTAATTTGTTCTAAATATCATTCGATTAATTTATTAGGTTAATTGCGTGTTAATAAATCTTTGAATAATTATGTGATATATTCATCAAAGTTATTTCCTTGTTTAAAATGTAGAATGTGAAAGCAGACTAATACTTTTGCTAAGGACATTGACTTTAAATCATCTGAATCATGTTTAAATAATATGTTAATAATTATGACAAATACCTAAGTACAAATATTATGTTATAATATTATGTAATCTATATTACTATTCGTGTCGATTCATCGCAAAGTATTACTGCTATATACTGGTTGGAAATATTTTATTTTTTGTTCATAATATATTAAGCTCATTTGCGTCGGATCGTTTCGTATTTTCATCCCTTTCTTCGAACTCGTTCCAACCGAAAAATTGAAACGGTTGAGGATTTTCTAGCTGTTGCATAGCTTTTATTGCCGGCTTTGAGCGCAGCGAGTCAGCGACTGAATCAAGAAATTCCGTAACGAAAAAAACCTAACACACCCCACTCCGACTGACACAGCGGTGCGGCGTTGCCAGACTTCGACACGGTGTTTGTGAGCGTGCGACTAGACGTATGCAAATTATAATTGCATAAGTTGATAAAAATGTTCTGCCGCTTTACTGCGGCAGTCCCCAAGTGTCATACATTTTTTTAATTAATAATTTTCATGTATATTGTTACAGAAATGGACGTTTTCCACGTGGGCAAGCGTCGTGGGAAGTTCGTGCATTGGGAGCCGATCTTCATCGGGACACATCAAGACCCCTACTACGACGAAAGACTCAGCTGGGAGGGCAAAAAGGACAAAATGACACAGGTAATAACAACATGATAAACAGTAGCGGCGTTAGGGAGCTGGGAGGGGGCGACGCTGGGTGACCGCTCAGGGCGCTGGATAAAAAAGGGGCGCTAAAGGCAAAGGCGCCATTTTTTCAGCACTACCAGCACCCTGGGCGCGCGCCGACGAAATCTCACCCAGGGCGCTGGTAGTGCTTAAACCGCCACTGATGACAGACAGATGGAAGTTGCATTCAAAAATTTCGACAGCGAAGTTATTAATATTACCCAGCAATGCGTTATGTGAAATTCCATATATTATTATGTCAGTCTTGATTTCCAACTTTGCTGTCGAAAATGTTAAAGCAACTAAATTAAATGTTTTACTAAATGGTCGTCGAAATAAAGAGCGATAAGCAAAAATTTAAACCTGGGATAGCTAAAGACCGAAGTATTAAAGGAAAGCAATATTGCAATAAAAATAACAAGTATCAAGTGATGTGAGCGTACAGCCTAGAATCTAGATAATAATCTGTTTTGAGTTCGCATGAATTGTGAAATTCCAATTTTCAATCAATGTGATATATCTATATCCTTTCATAACTTATTTTAATTACCTGAAGTTCATTAGTTGGCTATTGATTGCAAGAGACGGTAAGATTAACAGAATACCATAAACCAGTGCAGGCCATAGACATTAAAGATCATAAAATCTCCTCATTTTTATGGGATCTGTTAAGAACTGCGCGCCGTAAAGCTACGTTGAAGCCATCAAAACGTCGCGTTTTCATAAAGTATATAAAATACAATTATTAAGGTTTTTAACTGCATATTGCAAGTAAATTGTTGGTTTTTCAAATACCTAACATAACAAGGAAGAAATATAAACGTGTATCAACACGTTTATATTTCTTCCCGTTTAATCTAGTGAAGATTAACCTTATATTATACAAGTACGATACAAGTACAAGTATATTTCCTTCTTCATTCTTATCTTCAATAAATATATATAATTTTTCTTTTTAAAGATTTTTAAATATTTACATCGTAATGTTAATAGGTATTTAAAAATGAATAAAATAGTGAAAAAGAAGTGTGCGTAACGTCACGTCTTATGTATTCAATAATATTATTAATCAGGCTTAGAAAAATAACAGAAGCTGATTTGATTATTATTAAAAAAGTTAGAATAATAATTATTATTATTTGTCCCTCATTTTTGTACGTAAAAATATCTCGCGCTCTACATTTTTGTTATTTTTGTCTCCTATTTTGTCTACTTCACTTTCACTATAATATCTTGGAGTATTCTGACCTGCTTATACAATGTAAAGGAGTGTGATGTCAATTTCAAATTTAGAGAAATTAACCCCAGAGATATTATTGATACCTTTAAATTGCTGAATATTAAAAATACTGCTGATCTCTGGGGCATGTCTACAAAAATTATTAAATCAATAATTGACATCGTAGCTCCTCATCTAGCAATGATTTTTAATGACTGCATAAAAAATGTGTTTTTCCTGACTTGATGAAGCATAGCAAGATTGTTCCTTTATTCAAAGCCGGAACTAAATCGGATCCCACGAATTTCAGGCCTATATCGATTCTACCGACCTTTAGTAAAATATTTGAGAAAATTATTTTAAAACAATTACTAGTACATTTTAATTCAAATAATTTGCTACATAATAACCAATTCGGATTTACTAAGGGTCGATCCACAACGGATGCTGGTATAGGACTTCTTTGTAGTATTTTTGAAGCTTGGGAAGAGTCGCGGGATGCCTTAGGTGTGTTTTGCGATCTCTCCAAAGCCTTCGATTGTGTTGAGCATGCTACATTGATCAGGAAACTGCGCCACTACGGCATAAAGGACTCTGCTCTCAGCCTTTTGACTTCTTACCTAAAAAATAGGACTCAAAGGGTTGAGGTAAATGGTAAAAGGTCAAATGGAACCAAAATAGAATTAGGTGTCCCACAGGGATCTATATTAGGCCCATTTCTTTTTCTCATCTATATAAATGACTTACCTTATCTAGTAAAGGATAATAATAATGAGATAGTGCTTTTTGCTGATGACACTTCACTTATTTTTAAGGTGAAGCGACAACAGTCGAACTATGACGAGGTAAACAGTGCTCTCTCAAAAATAGTACATTGGTTTAATGTTAATAACTTACTTTTAAATTCTAGTAAAACTAAATGTATAAAGTTTACTTTGCCCAATGTTAGGCAAGTCCAAACCAATGTACTATTAAATGATGAGAAGATGGATTTGGTAGATAACACTGTATTCCTAGGTATTACCCTAGATAGTAAATTACAGTGGGGTCCTCACATTGCTAATCTTGCAGCTAGGCTCAGTTCTGCAGCATATGCAGTCAGAAAAATTAGAGAAATTTCTGATGAAGACACGGCACGATTAGTGTATTTTAGTTATTTTCATAGTAGGATGTCCTATGGAATCCTTTTATGGGGAAACGCTGCCGACATTAATACAATATTTGTGCTGCAGAAGCGAGCCATACGATCTATTTATAAAATGTCTGCTTTAGAATCTCTGAGAGATAAATTTAAATAAATTGGTATTCTAACTGTTGCTTCTCAATACATTTTAGACAATGTAATATACGTTAGAAAAAATATAAGTACTTAAATTTAAAGTTAAAAGTGACACTCACTGTAGAAATACTAGAAATAAGCATAAGCTAGATATGCCGGTGATCAGACTTAGTAAGGTCAGTAAATCCTTTAAAGGTCAATGTGTACGCCTTTACAATAAAATCCCAGAAAACGTTCAAAATCTTTCCATTAATAAATTTAAAAAAGTAGTCAAAGAACGTTTGTGTGCCAAAGCCTATTATAAGGTCAATGATTTCATAAACGATGGCACATCTTGGGAGTAGGATGGCTTCTTGCAAGGCTACTTCTACACTATTGTATTGACTTACAATTATTATTATGTATGTATCTTGACATTGTATATTTTTAAGTTTACAGCATTGTAAATTTCATTTTAAAAGATTAATTTTTCCTCACTTTTTTTGGTAAAAAAGTGGGCCCCGTGCGAGTTTCTTACGCCGGTTCTTCTCGCCGGGCTAGTTCCCGAACCGGTGGTAGGCACCAGTAGTATCAACGTTCTGAAAGCATTTTTTTTAAATCTATTCAGAAATAAAACAATTTTTATTTATTTTATTTATTTATTTTATTTATTAAACTGGGATTCAGGTAGCCATGTACGCGATATACATATAGTTAATCAGGGTAAGTTCGGACACAGGGTGATAAGTTGAACTATCTAGACTTATCCGGATAGTTCAACTTATCACTAAATTAGTCAGTGTTTTTTTTTTGCCTGGCTCTATGGGCATTTACGCCATACTGCACTGTAACTGCAAACTGTACTACCGTACCGTAACTGTAGTTTAATTTATTTAGCGTTAACTTAAATTATCCCGATATCCTGACTTATCCCGTATCCGAATTTACCCCGATTAACTATACTTCCTTGTCGTCTGGAATATCCTGCTAATGTCATGGATGCTTTATTAACTGATCTTTCTTTTTCAGGGCTACATCCTCTGTGTCAAGGACTACGACTTTATGATCCTGAACAACGCCTTTCTCATCCACAAGCCTGGCATCAAGCACTTCGTCAAAAATGCGAAGAGAGATGCCATCGCGGGCAAGCAGTCTTTGTTCGTCAAAAACGTTATCATGCCCCAACTCAAGACACTGTTCGGTACAAGAAATGGCTGCGCACTGTGATCTAGAACTTAATTTGGCATAGCTTGAAGTAGTCGAAGAACGTGCTATCTCTTTCGCACTCGTGACGAGAGAAAGAGAGAAACGATAACTTCAAGCTGCAGGCCGCGAAAAAAATTGCCGATTTCTAATTCGTTGATGGAATTAGGACAGAATTTTGGCGGCCGCGTCATCAGGGTGTAAAAACCGCCTTCTTTTGTATGTATTTACAAGTGTCTAAACAAAACATATCATATCGATTACTATTTAATTTATTAATTAATGTAGACAATATCAGCGAATCGAATCCGTGTCAGACTCTAACGCTCGAGTGCCTAAAATGTACAGGAGATTTTCTATATTATAAAAGACTAAAACTGAACAAAATTTTGTACTGACCTTTATGGCCTGATTACACTTACCGAGTAGAGTGGAAAGTGCCCTCGGCCGAGCATATCCATAATAAAGTCGGCCCAGGGAATTACTGTCTCACCACATTAGCGTGAGATCAAATCTTACTCGTCCTCAAATAAAGAAGGTAGAAATCTAATCGTGAATCAATAAGACTACTAGAGCATACTAGAGTGTATAGCTCTTGGTGCGAATACAAAACGGCCAAAGTGCTATCTCATTATTTCTAGGAATATTATCCTTTCTTCTATTCCACTCCTAGCAATTTATCTTTGTTTATTTCATTAATTCTATTAGACGCCTTATTGTTAAATATATTTTATTTTCTAAACCTTAGTTTATGTTAAGTTTTGATGTTGTAAATATTTTACTTTTGTCACAATGAGTAAAGGATATACTTGACTCGAGCATTTAAGTATTTCTTTACGAAACAATCTGCTTTACTCCACTAGATGTATGAGCTTTTATTTAAGTTTTATCAGAATTTAAGTTCCTACCTTCGAATTACTTACAGTCTCTTAATGCTTATAGAATTGTACTGGTTCAAACCAAAATATACTAACTACCCAAATGCTGTCTATGTAGTTATGTGCATATTATTTTTATAATATGACTCCGTCCGGAATTTTTGGAAAAAAAGGAGAAGGTTATTGTATTTACTTCATTTTTATACATGAAACTTTTATTGGCGCTAAAAACTATATTTTACCGGATTATATTTTATGGAAACAAAAACTTGCACATTACTACATTGACGACATTTTTATATAGGAACTAGGAAGGTATTTTATTCCTGATTTAAACATATATATCCAACTACTTAATCATTTATTTATAATATTGCCTAATTATAGCTTAGGAGAGAATGTAAATTTTTAAAATTTATTACTCGAAAATCGAAATCGCTTATTTTAGTATTGACTAATGTATGTTAAACTAAGTGATACAAGTGTTAAACTCACCACGTCCGCTTATTTTTAAATATTAGTTAATTTTAATTTTTAGTTAATTACAAAATGTATGTTAAGGAATTTTTATATGCTTTCCTTTTGCTGTTCTAATTTTTCTCTTAGTCTGTCTAAATAAAATATATTACTTTACTAAAAACTACGAACAACAAAAATTAATTAGGTTGTGTCGCTCCGGACAAATATTTCAATATTTTGACTTTCATCGAAAATTTATACTTTTTACATCAATATTATCTAGATTTAGTTTTAATGTTAAGCAAAGCTTAGTCAATTGATTAGTGTAAGTTTAAATTAAGTCTATATTTAAATATTAGTTTAGTCCTTAACTCGAGCGACATCCTTCACAGTATTTAATTTTAGTGTTATTTCAATTTTCAACAAAGTCACTAGTAGAACAACTTAATTTTTATGACTTATATAAGTCACTAGAAGAATAACAACAATAATATTTTTATGACAAAACCACTTATAGAACAAAATGGAATTGAACATTAATTAATTAATAACTTTATAATCCAATAAAATATTACAAAACTTAACGCCAATTACACTAACGCTTGTTAAATTTAATCAATTATTAAATATTATGATTCATTAATCTAGTTTTTGGCATGATATTACAAGCCATAAGCTTGGTGAAATTGGCTTAAATTTTGATTTTTGGTGTAAGAAGTAAGATCAAATGGACAAGAGGCGAAAAGCGTCTAGACTTGTTACTTTTGTCTATTCTTATTTCTTATTACTGTTAAAAATATTTACGCAGCGTAGAACTATACAAGGTCTGCTTATCTTTGTTTGGCATATTGAAAACGTCGCACGACAGAAACAGCGGACCCTGAATATGCTACGTAAATATAATATTTTAGTAAGGGTGAGTTGCACCGACTTACTTTAAAGATAACAATATCATGTCAAGTGAACTGTCAAATCTATAGTTAGAGTCAATAATGGACGCCTTGTTGGAGGATAATAACAACGCCTCTGGTGCAACCCACCCCAAGAGGGTTTTTTTCATACTTTCTGTATATTTTACTGTACTTTTCTTAAGTCATAGGATATTATGGGTTTTGGGTTCTGGTTAATGCATGTGGTGGGTTTTCACTGGCGGGCAAGTGCCTCTTAGATATATAAGCGATATAAATCTCAATGTGATCATATACGAAAATGTATTTATCGGTACTAGCTGTAAGTAGACCTCTAAGAATTTTACCTTGTATTCGGGAAATTTTCATACGTTTTACAGGCGACTTGTAATGAATAAATGATTTTCAAGGAATTTATTGTTTTTGTTACACCTATGAACTACCTTTGGCCTACTTGCACACATCGGAGTTATAACCCTAGGGTTATAACATATCTGAAAAAAAAATATCTACAGCCGAACGTATAACCTCCCCGATTTTGGAAGTCGGTTAAAAATACAAAGAAATATCAACAAGATATAAACCAGGGACCAGGGGAAATTTTAGCCTAAATCTGCGAAAGGGGTACCAATATTGAGATTTTGTTTGTGAAATTGTACCAAAAATGTTGGAGAAATGATTTGTAGAATTTGATGAAATTTAACACAGATACAAATATCATACAAAGAAGCAACAAAAAAGAGTGTAAATTATTAGAAAGGATAATATAGAAATACCTTTTTAGTTTTTTATAATTATGTACGGTTCCGGAAATACATAATTTCGGACTCATTGAGTGGAGACAATAATAATATGTACTTGCTCGAAAAACAGACAATCACCAAAATATCTGCACCAAGGATCTGCACCTAATATAAAAATACGTAGATCCTTTGAGTCCTTAAACCAAATTAAAGCAAAACCCAACTCATTGTTTCATAAACGCGATGCAAATTTAATAACAGTAAAACTGGAGCCACGTGAGCAGACGCGAAATCCCAGTTAGTGTGTGCGCAGCATACTGATAAGCGCGAGATAAGGGAGACGGTGGTACGTGCCCCGCATTACTGCTAAACGCCCGAAATAGACGAATATTTTGGTACATCGGAATATATTTTATAGGAAAAAATTGCTTGAGGGTATTTGTAGAAAAAAATACGTGTATAATAGTCACTACTCACTCGGGGTAAAGCTATCGCAATTCGCAAGCACACAAACACCTTCAGAAGTCTGCCGAACTGAAACGACGTCAGACGATGCACGGCAACGCCGCACCGACGAGTGGGGTGTTAGGTTTTTTTTCGTTACGGAATTTCTTGATTCAGTAAAATATTACTTATTTGAGTTATTAACATGCTTAAAGTAAAACCACGGGTCAAACTATATTATGTCACCTTTCTCGCGCTCCTATTTTAAAAGAAATAACATGATTTGACGGAAGTGGGAATTATTTAATAACCGAGTTCCAAGTTCCAACCCTGCTTATGCGAGACTTATTTTTAAAGACGTTGATTCTTATCAGATAAGGATGTTCTGCTCGTACGTGCCTTGCATGTCTCTTACTTGGATTTACCCACTTAAAATATGGAATAGTATAAAAAACATTCAGAGACTTTAATTAGTTGCAGAAAAATATTTTTTGGTGTGATTAATTCCTTTAGCTAGCATAATACAATATATCTAGTGATTTTTGATTATAAATTGCTATATTAATATGCCTTTCTAACATCAAAAGGCGTAGCTTTTATTCTACTTTATAATGAAATATCTAATATTAAAAATATTATACCTCCTTTCATTTAACGAAAGCAATGCGACTTGCGAGATGTGAGTGATCAAACACAATAATTATGGTTAGGGTGCTGGTGAGCATTTAGGTATATGATTTGCACAAGTTTCACATCGAGGTAGATTGCAGTTTACGTCATTACGAATTGATTTGGTCCAGTCAATTAAGTTCCTACGTCGCTGCGTTTTCGCGTTACAGCCGATTGAAGTTGCTTAAAAAAAAGGGGATATTAAATCATTTGCACATGTATGCCTCTGGGGTTTATGGTCACAAACAGCTTGGAAACGAAGAAAATCGAAGAGGCAGACATTCAGGGCTCTGCATTATTATGAGGCGGAGTTGTAAAAATGTTTAAAAAAAAAGCTCTACTAAATAATTTGCACACGGTTCTAATTGCGCCTATTCGATTCATTATGACTCCGTGGATATGAAAAAACATTTGGCAGACATTTTGCTCACTGATTTTTAGGTCTATTTTTCTCTTCCTTTTTGTAATGAAACGTGAAAAAAGCGATTGTATTCAGGAAACGTCGTCGTCGCTGGCATCCGAGAAACCTTGGGGATCGTTTATGTCGACGATTTTTCTATCAAAAAAACTAATTCTAGAAACGTGAATTTGGAATAACCGGCCCTTAAACCTTTTTTGGCCGTTTTTTAAAAAATGCATAATCGGTCAAGTGCGAATCGGACTCGCGCATGAAGGGTTCCGTACCGTTATAGAGCAAAAATAGGCCATAAATTGTGTTTTTTGTATGGTTTTTATTTTATTATTATTTATTAAATTACACATAATATATTTAAGGCCTTTGTGAAAATTTCAAGTGCCTACCTAAGCTATCAATAGTAAGTACAATATGCTAAAAAATAAAAATAGCGTTTTGTGAATGCGGCCATGGTGGCTAGTATGTGGTGACTGGTGACTGGTGACCCTTAAGAGGGAACGCGGGTACAGTAAAATTTGAACGAAGAAACTATTGACATCACGCTTCACCCTGCGCTGGCACGTATATTGTGATAGAGACAGATACAGTAAATCGAGGTTACGTATTCCTCTGATTCCTCCTTCAAAATAGAGCAAATCTAATTTTTTTTTAATATCTTCAGAAAGGATGAGTCTATGCCTCTACGTTTTTATTTTACCTAAAAGATTTTTCAAATTCGTTTTATGGTCGGTTGATTGACGGGGTACGAAACATTCATTTTTTTGCGATTTTTGAAGGGTAATATTTTTTATTTATTAGTAAATTTTAAAAAAATCGGACGTAGAGGCATAGCTTTCACAGATCCCAATAATGTATAAAAAAATCATTTGTCTAGACGCATTATCCAGGGAGGAATCAGGAAATTGAGAAATACGTTTGTATAAAAAAAAAAGTGTTAGCGTATGCTCTTAACCTGTTGACAATATTATGTGCCTTTGTAAATTAGCTAACGTTGTATAACTTCGAGAATTTAACCCACGACCTCTGGGTCAGGTGACTAAGCGATGAATATTTCGGCAACACATTTCGTTTCAATCGCAAAAGCTTTAGACATAAGATACCTAAAAGCTAAAAGCTCCAATGGCACATTAGTACCAACCCATGGTCCATCACTTTCCGGGAGGCGTCTGGCATACTAAAGTGTGTTTTGTTGTGGCTTACTCATAGTTCATACCACATGTGACATAATATCCCTACGAATATAACTAATAATTTCACTAATAAACATTCAGTTGATAATTAACAAATCAATTAATTTTCCTTAAAATTAACTGATACAAAAAATATAGCCAATCATTGAAAGAAGATGTAAAAAATAAACCATGAAAGTTGAGCAATCCCATGTCCTAAAAGTCAGGTTTTCGGCGGAATTGCGAATGCGGTGACGTCGTGTCCTGATGAGACAGGGTTTCGCAATTGACTGCCCCCAAGGTCCAGCAGTCATTGGTAGTGCCAGCCTCGCGCGAGCGTGTTGTACCATCATGAAGTTCCTCGTACTGGCGTGCTTATGCGCCACCGGTAAGTCACACCTGAAATTTTGTGTACGGCCAGTAGGTTAAATTACTACAAGACGTGACGCGGGAACGCGGGAATTAGAGTAAAATAATTTTCAAAAAAACCGGCCAAGTGCGAGTTGGACTCGCCCATGAAGGGTTCCGCAGCAGCAATAAGGTTTATTTTTTTGAAATTAAAAGGTTTTTTTATTTATTTTTATATTTCAGTCGATTTAATGAAATTTAGATTAAGGTTTACCATTTATGACGTATAAAAAAAACTACTGGCTAGATCTCGTTCAAACCAATAATTTTCGTTGGTAGTTTTTATAGTAATCTACATCATATATTTTTTTTAGAATTATCATGCCCCTACTTTAGAAATTAGAGGGGGGGGACACACATTTTACGACTTTGGAAGAGTCTCACTCGCAAACTATTCAGGTTAGAAAAAAATGATATGAGAAACCTCAATATGATTTTTAGAGACTTATCCATAGATACCCCACACGCATAGGTTAGATGAAAAAAAAATTTTTTTGTTTCAGTTGTACCTATGGGGACCCCTAAAATTTTTAATATTTTTTTAATTTTTGCATCAAAATCTTAATGCGGTTCACAGATTACATCTACTTACCAAGTTTCAATAGTATAGCTCTAATAGTTTCGGAGAAAAGTGGCTGTGACATACGGACGGACGGACAGACAGACAGACAGACAGACAGACAGACATGACGAATCTATAAGGGTTCCTTTTTTGCCATTTTGGCTACGGAACCCTAAAAACCGAATTAGGTATTGATTTCAAATCGAATGGAATGTTTTTTTTTTTTTTATTTGATGCTATGGACCTATGGACTAAGGACATTTTACATACAAACCCGCTGAATTGCCGCTAAAATTTTCGCTCCAAAAATTAAATTTATTGTAGCCAAAATTTTAATAATCTGTTAATTTTAATCCATTAGAATATAATATTATATAATTATAAATAATATATAGATTAAATTCAAATTGAACAAATTAAGTTTAATGAAACACATATTATTCGCATCATTGTTCTCAGAAACACGGAAATGAAGAGCAAGGATTTGAATAAAATATCAAGTTTATCAGGTTTATATCTTTTTAAATTTTCCCAAAGCTGTTTGAGGGAACTTTTTGTGTTTACAACCTAGAAGTTAGAACATTCAAATTATTGGTGTTCCTAACGGCTATATTTGCCTAGCACGCTACATCTAATAAGCTACATTTTTCAAGCGCGCTATTTTTTACGCTACGTTATAACGATAAAATCAACGTCGTTGTTTTTCAAGCGCGCTAGTTTTGACGCTATACGTTATAACGCTAGTTTTGAGTTTTGATTTACGTTATAACGAGTTTTGATTTCGATTTACGTTTACGTTATAACGATTCTTGACTCGTGACTCGTGACTCGTTATTTTTCAAGCGCGCTAGTTTTGACGCTATACGTTATAACGAATAACGATTCTTGACTCGTTGTTTTTCAAGCGCGCTAGTTTTGACGCTATACGTTATAACGAATAACGATTCTTGACTCGTTGTTTTTCAAGCGCGCTACTTTTGACGATATACGTTATAACGTTATAGCGTCTTATGCATAAATTTATAGCGCGCGCTATACGTTGTAAAGAAATAGCGCGCTAGTTTTTTAAGCTATACGTTATATTAACCACCACTAAATTTCAAATCATTCATAATTCAAGAATAACCGCGCGGAATTTTTCTTGCAATTCTGTACATAGGTATTGAACTTTTTAAGACTTTTAACCATTAAATCGATGCTTTTAACTCTCAAAAGGTTCAATGTGCGTTGCGAGCACAGCAGATGAAAAAATTATATAAATAAATTCGCGACATTAAAATATATCGCGAGGCGAAAATTCGCAGTGCGGGCAGGGCCTAAGGGTTGATTCAGACCGCAACGCGACGCATAGATGCATTTCTAAATTAGTATGGATTTGACCATTGAGGTAATAATACTTAGGAGTCCGCCATATATTTTGACAGCTGATAATGTTACTCTTTCTAACTAACGATGTAGTAATTTGGGTGAAAAAGAAAGCTCATATCGGTGTGTAAACGTCAAAAGCCTGTAATGTTATGTCCCACTTAGTAGAACATAACAAAGGAGTAGGTCTGCATATTTCATGTTTAAAAAGTGGTAATAAAAGTGTTTAGTGAACGTTTAATGCAATTTAATATTGCGTTTTGTGGTTCCGCTATATAATAAACCATAAAAACGGCCAAGGAATGCCTCAAACACGTGGATTTAACATAACATACGTAAGTTTTCAACAACGTTGTTTGGGCTTATCAATCGGTATTTTTGTAAGCTAAAAAAGAAAATTGATAAGTATAATAATCCATTAATCATGCTATATAAGGCATTAGTGATAAAAATGTCACATCAAGTAATAATTTGGCTATAAATATTGCATAGTTTTTTACGTGTATTTTAGGGATGCGCCTTACTTGAACTATAGTTTATCGATAAAAATAATGTCATGGACTAAATGATTTTTTTTTTCAGGTTGAAAATGCTTCAAAATAGACGACAAACAGATATATATTTTAGACGCAAGTTTCATGCCAGTTTTTAATCCTTACTCCCTTATGAAGGCATCACAATATTGGAATTTGGAATTATCATTTCAAACGTAAGTTTGAAACAATGATTTTATTGAAATAAAGAAAGTTCTAACGGAGAGTAAAATAATTGCATGATCAACAGCTCTCACACCTCCCCCCTGTAAGTACTCAATTCGTTACTTAAAGATACTTCTTGAAATTTTATCCTGGCATTAGGTACTCTTTTTTAATAAGTAAAATGTAAAATTTTAATAAGGCTAAAGTCATAATCATTTAATAAAATAAATTTAATACCTCAATCGTCGAATTCCAGACACAATATATATTTAGTTGTTAATTGTTATGCAGCACCTGGGTTCCGCTTGGGGCTGGATGGGTTAAGCATGGAAAACTTACATAAAGCATATTGCCCCGTATACAATATTATGAATTATGTGTATATTTTATAGTATGTAGTAGTATAGTACATTTATTGACAATTTATTGACACTAAACCATATTTTTTTCAGGTTATTGGAATGCTCTTAAAGAAGAGTTCAATATTATGGTGGTGACGGAGAGACCTATAATGAAGATAATAATTATTTTCAATTATTAATTTGATAATAAGATTGAAAGTGAAGAATAATATTTGGTTTAGTGCTCTATGATTTTGATTGCACACACCGTGATATTGCACAATAAAATTGATCGTCTAGACTCTAGAGTCCCACTTAGGTTATTAATTATTATTATTATAATATCATTATTCAGGGGGCGTCGAAGTATCTATTTTAAGTCTTTTTCTGTATAAATATTATTACATAATTATATTTTAATAGGTAAAGAAATGCACCTAAGCGTTTTTGGAATTACTTAAAATAAGTAGGACTGAGATTCATTCTTATATTTCTTTGATAATAATAATTGTTATTCTACAAAATAGTTGCTTAATAGTAAATAGTAATTAAGTTTAATAAAGTATAATATATTTTGTTCTTCTGTTGTGTTTTATAAAAACTGTTGATTTTATTGATATTAGCTATTACACTCCGGACAAGCTTTCGTGGCTTATGGAGTATAGGTACATATTATGTATATTTTTAACTATTTGTGTAATTATATACTTAAATATTTTGTTTATACAGGGTGCAATTAAACCATCCTGCCAATTTTTTTCCAGGGCTTAGGTATCATTAGGAGAGGTCATTTAGCAAAAAAAAATTGGGTGTTATTTTTTTAACGACATATTTTATCCCATTTAAAATCGATGCAGAACGGTTACTCGTGGCGGTGGGAATGAGCGGGGGTGACGTGGGGGGGAGGCGCGCGCGCACTCACCCGCCGGCGACGCGTAGTGTCCATTTTAATTGTGTTTTTTAGGATAACTTTCGGAAGCTATTTCTCAACATTTTAGTACTGAGTGACTATATGAAAAGAAAAATACGTGTATTTTTATTTTGAACAAGGATCAATATATCAAAATTTGGCAGGAAGGTTTAATTGCACCCTGTATTTAAGTATTTTCATACACTTAATAAATAGATAAAAAATACCTTTTCACCAAATTGAAAGCGACTTCTAATTTAATGAGCATAATATATCCTAAATTGAACATGCAGGTCGAATTGATAACCTCCTTTTTTGATGTCGTTTAATAAAAATCTATAACATAAAATTATGGTCGACTTGGTCGATAGCTGTAGTCTAATTTTATATTTTTATCGATATACGCCATCCCTACACGCACACTACAGCAATTGCACACAAGCATAAAATGGCCACGCGCTGGCGAGCTAAGAATCCATCTATGTATACTTAATCTGTGGATTTGACAGATACGCAAGACGTCTCACGCTGACATCTGTCAAATCCATACAAATTTAGGTCGCGTCGCGTCGCGACTCGCGCCTCCCCTCGTCGCGTTGCGGTCTGAATTGACCCTAACGCGCTATAATATCAAATTCTGACTTTTTTCAATTTCTGACTTAGCTGCTGCTTCAGGTACCTATTGTATGCTTTTTTCAAAATTATCGAATGCGAGTTATCCAAGTATGAAGTACCAAGTATTATAATACTTACATCTTACTTTATCTTATTTGAGTCCGTGTCAGCCTGTGACCTCATACTATTACAAAGAACAAGCAATAACTTAGCAAATACTAAAAGTTAGCTCGTCATCTGCAAACACATAAATTGTGACAAATGGTAATAAGTTGCTCAATCCATACAATCGACCGTTTGTAATATTTTGTCCGCTGCGAAAATCCAAGGCTGGAGCTTTTCGAAATTTGAATTCTACCAATAGAATTCATTTCAATTTCAAATGACTCGGAAAAAGTTGGAACTATAAAGTAATTTATTATACTTACCTACCTATCATCCCCGCGTTCCACTTGACGTTGAAAACGATCAAAACGCTCAAAATGCCTCCTATTTTGAGCCTTTTGATCGTTTTTTAATTTTAACGCTAATTAGAACGTGAGGATTTTAACTTAATATTATTTTTGCTAACTAGCGTTGTATTTTCAACAGTAATTGTAACCCATACTCTACTTTTAGTAAAACTACTGCTACTATCGTAGTAGCGTTAACCGCCCCTTTTTAGGGTTCCGTAGCCAAAATGGCAAAAAAGGAACCCTTCGTCATGTTTACTATCTAAGGTATAATTATAATATGTAGGTATGTACCTAGTTATGATCGATTTGCACATATTAGGATTTGGCCACAGATTCTCTGCAATCGGAACAATATTTTGTTCAAACTGTTGGATGTGGCCATGTTAGACATCCTGATGGTGCTCATGTTTGTCTTATAAACTCAACATTGCCGCGTATTTGCCGTATAATTCATCCTGTTCATCTCGTTAATCCATCGCTGTCAGCTGTCAGTTGAGATCCTATAATTGGCATTCAATACAAACACGGTACACGTGCGTGTGATTCATGTGTTTACTCCATTCATCTCTAATCTCTATATCACTTGTATAGTCTATTCCTGCCTGCAACTCCATCGCGCCAAAACTCGTTTGTTGCGCGGGAACCGTAAATTTTTCCGGTATAAAGAGTATCTGATGTCCTTTTCTAGGACTCAAAGTATCTCAATACCAAATTTCATCAAAATCGGTGCACGGTTTGGGCGTGAAGAGGTATCAGACAGACAGACAGTTGTTGGTAGTTGCTAGTAGTTTAAGTTTAAAACTAAAGTCTAATAGCCGGATACAGAGAAATCTCTTTCGCATTGAAAAAAAGTGAAAACTTAATTTCCTATTTTTAGGGCGCGTTTCCAGCATAAATTCTACTTTACGAAATAAAACTAATTTATCGGCAATGCTCTTGAAATAACACTCAGTCAACATACCTAATAGCTTATTATTAACATTGCAAAAGAAGAAAAATAAATATTATGGTGTCAAAGAGGTCACCTAAGACCATCCTGAGACCTATAATAAACCTAGATTGTTTTCACTCAATTCATTGCAAAAAAACCAAACAAAATGTCACCCAAAACCGGTCCAAAATCTAGTTATCCCAGTCATTCACATCCGTGATACATGATATCGATACTTAATTTAAGTGTAATACGAACACTATTATTATAAAAAATATATTATATTGCACTCAGAAAAAAAAACAGTTTAGCAAAGATTTTAAATTGTTGGACAAGAGCACATCCAAAAGTATTTTCGAGAGAAACTGAATTCTTTATAGTCTACATTTCTACAATCTACATGCAATACAATACACAAGTAGGTAATGCAATTTTAAAATAAAATAAAAAATATCTTTGAAAAATATTTATAAAGGACAAGATCCCATACCAATAACGTAAAATAATTAATTATACAAATGTCAAAGATTTACCTTAACATTTACACTGAGAATATTAAAGTTAATAATAATATTGACGAGTTAAAATCAATCCGGTAAGTGATTCCCTCGATAGGAAATACAAACAGTAAATTAAACAGAAAAATGTAGAAAAAAAATCTGCCATCTATTCATTGAGTTATAAGACTTATTTAAGTATCTATTAAAATAAAAATAATATTACATGTAACTAAGAAAAATGACACAATTTCCATTCAAATAACAATTAAAAGAAAGAAGAAATTAAGAATTTACTTAGATAGATCAAACAGATAAAAACGAAAAAACTCGAAAGCTTCAAATACTCTCTTTATATCTTGATCAATCCTCTCTCAAAAAAAAGAAGTAGCAATCAGGAGATTGCATTATCATTGATAGTACCAAGTAAATGTTTACAGCGTTAGCGCAAAACTACGAAGAATACACGACCCCCGGTTACGCAGTCGAAGTATTCGCAACCAACGCTCCACAAGAACTGCGGTCCAACTACAGGACCTACGACCAGTACGACTCCAACCAACAGCAGGTCACCAACAAGAGGTGTATTGAGAAGAACGAGAGATACTCCATACCTGGAAGCTGCGACAGATATATTGAATGTCTGGTTAGTTTAATTTATTGCTATTATAAACCCTCTTAACTAATAAAGGTACAAGTTGGAAGCCGGCAACATGATGTTGCAGCTCTGCAGACGACATGTCGTCGCGACACTAGTACGTTTCTATGTATTTCTATGAATAAGTGTCGCTAGCTGCATGCGCAGGCTATTTCATAGAAATACATAGAAACCAATAGTGTCGCTGCAACACGTCGTCTGCGGTTGCTTCATGTCGCCCGCTGCCAACCGGCACCACAAGAATATTTACGCAGCTTTTATTCATGTTCTCATTATCTACAAGTATGTCTGTCACATGACGCCAAACAAAGACACACGTATACCTTGAATAGGTCATACGCTGCGTAAATATTTTTTATTAAGGAAAAGTGCATACAGGGAAGGACGTCACGGCACCTTACATGCACAACCTTTAAGGTAAACAAAAAATAATAATAATAACACTACGAATAAAAAAAACTAAACTAAACTAAATTTGCAAATAGCTGATGAGCAGCCCGAATATCATGTTTGTAGATTTGTTACCTTTCGTCTCCTTGGTGACAAGTATTACCAGCGTTGTACTTGATATGAAGGGATACCCCTAAAGGGTGCGCTCTGCACATAATTTTGTTTATTTTTACAACAAACTGAAAATATTAAGGTAAGTTGTTCTGAGTCGTCTACTACGCTTTAACTACCGGTACAATAACTTAATCAATTTCTTAAAAGTTTTCTTCGGACGATCCAACTATAACTTATTTATTTTCCATTTAATAATCTGTGCTACATCGCAATAAATTACATTAATAATTTCAGAACGGCACAGCGACAGAGAAGACCTGCCCCGACGGTCTGCGTTACAACCCCAACGTCACCTTCAACCGCGACCCTTGCCAGTACCCCATCGACGTCGAGTGCATCGGCCGAGCTAGCTTACGTGAGTATATTATACTCTATAACTTTAGAAACTTTCTTCCAATCTACACTTTTCCAGGCACAACACCGTTCTAATGATGTTTTAAATGTTTTATTTACCCCTGATCTGAAAAGACAGTAACTTATCATCCTTGCCGTGGCCAACACGATCAACCCTTTGAACTTTTTTCCTCTTTAAATTAAATGTACAATGGGTAAGTCATTTCATACCATAGGCAAGATTCAATGCACAATATGTTGTGTTGACCAAGCCAAGTTTTATTATAGCCAAGGGTTGCTTAAATGAACACTACTCATTTCGGCAAACTCCAATGTTTATTTACCATCGTGGAAATTGATTCTTAGGCGGTTGACAGACCAACGACATTTGGTCGGATCATGTCAATTCAATAATAATTGTGATCTGTCGGCTAGGTCCCCCATATGCCTGGGAATCAACTTCTCTGATAGTACAATAGTTTCTGTCGCAAGATGCATAATTACTGTTGTACCTACTCCTGTTATTGTTGACGCCCAAGCTTTATCTAAAATAATGTACTTATAATCTTAAATGGAACTTCCCAAATTTAAACGCTTATGTCATTTCAAACATTTCTAGAGCCAGCCCAACCGACGGAGGAGTGTCCTCACCAGTTCGGCTACTTCAAGCGTACCGACGGCAACCACTGCGGCAAGTTCAGGAACTGCGTCAACGGCGTCGCCTACGACTTCGACTGCCCCGAGGGCCTCGCCTTCAACTCCGAGACATACCGCTGCGATTGGCCCGACCAGGTCAAGGACTGCGATGTTGAAGGTTGGTTTCTTTTTTAACAAGCACTTGCGGCGTGCCAGCAGTTTCATTCGCTTTCTTACTTATAAGCTTTAGCGGTCAGGCGAACTGTACTCTATAATTGTAGGGGTTAAAAAGCTAACAATCAAACTTAACAATCAGCAATTTTAGCTTTAGGGGTATTACTCAAACCTATATTAGGTTTATGTTTACAGTTTATCCAGACTTCTTGGAAATTTGAATTTTTTCAAACATCCATCGATCTTTACAGACTTGTTTTACATTTTATAAATTGCTCTCCGAGGGATCAAATGGGATGGCCCATTTATTTCTCGAAGAGCAAATTAAAAAAACCTTTTCTATTGTTTCATTAAATTAAAATCAATCAAAGTACTCTATTTCAGACCGTCAAAGCCTATTTAATAACTGAATATAACATTGAACCCTTAAGGTTTTCTGATTGTCAATTAAAGGTTGATATATTAATCACTGATTCACTTTTATGTAAAGGCTAAAGATGAAGATCATTCACACATAATTTAATTGCGTTTGAAATTTATACAACCTAATAAATTATGATCTCGATTCCGAGTAAATGAATCTTCCGTTCAGATGTGCCCTTGTTAATTTGATGAAATAACTCAACGTTGACCTGACCGTCAACTGGTATGCCATTAACATTGAATATTAATATGAAACGAGAAATATTTCCATATAGTGTGAACTAGACGATCCGATTGGGCATTTAATTTTAGCTTCCCGGATTTTTCCTTTCGTTTTTACTCAGAAACACAGCTACTTACAAATTAGTTTCCTGAAACTGATAGCCTGCATCTGTGTATTAAGTTTATATTTCAACGAATCACAAAAGACAGCAATATTGTTACCCGTTGTGACAAATATTTTTATTAGTAAGTGCCAGAAAATAAATCTTTCCAGGAATTAAAGGATTTTTTAAACGTTTCAGCTTACTTGGGCTTCCGTTGTCCCGAAGTTCCGGAGCTGAAGGATGTTGGACCACCCACAGGCTTCAGATTCTACAGGTGATTTTCTCAACCTTGCAAGAAACAATTATGTACTATCAGGGAAGTTGATTCCTAGGCAGATGGGGGGACCTACGTAGTTTGGTCGCGTTACGTCAAACCCAGCTGACAGATCATAATTAACATTAAATTGACGTAATCTGACCAGATACCGTCGCGTTGGTCTGTCAACTGCCTAGGAATCAATTTCTCGATGGTACGTATTACATGGTATTACTGGATATAGGGACAAGGATTTCAACCCCCGTAAAAAATTCTAACAAAACGTAGTCTTAAATTACAAATACATTTACCTCATAATAATTAATATTACTAAATAAATATCATGACCAAAGAAGAGAGAACTCTTAAAATTGAATTAAATACTATAGTCACTCCAAACGGAATCATCAATTTTACAAGTCATCAAAGAATTCCTTGTAATAATGTTCTTCTTATTCATATTGTACTTTACATATCCACTATCAAATATGTTAAATGGTTGCCCAAGAACAGGTTAGCTAATGACCGGTCAGCCCGAACCGAACCCACTTAAATGTCAACGATGAGACGACCTTGCTTATGTAATATTGAAATACCAGAGGTTTTGCAAAACTAGTCAATATGTTCTAGGCTACACGATAGTTGATAGTAATTGATACTAGTTGAAGATCTTTGGTAACGTAATGTCTTAAATATTTAACGATGGATTAATCTTGATCTTGAACCTATGAACTCGAGTTTCGAATATGTCAAACTTTAGAACGAATTCAAAACTCATAATCACACAAATCGTCACATCAATTAAACAAAAAGGAACTAAAATATTTTTCACACTTTTTCAGGTCACCAAGCAACTGCCAACAGTACTTCATCTGCGTAGAAGGCAAACCTCGCAGACTCGCCTGCAGCGGTTACAACGCCTTTGACGAGGAAATCGAGGGTTGCGTGGCAGCCGATGAGGTATCAGCCTGCCCAGCTGACGTCAAAGAGAGGGCTGCCAGATCCAGGAAAGAGGAGGAGCAACGCGTCATCGAACAAGAGAAGTACTACGAACGTCTCAGGCAGAACCCCCAAGCTCAACTTCGTTATGCACCCACGGAACCATCGTACAACGCGTACGAAGAAGCCACCACCGTCAGCCAATGATTAGGAGAATCTAGAATATTTGAAAAACAATAAAAATAGGCGTTGATTTTATTAGACCATACTTTTTATTGATATTCACCAATGTTCAAAATATGGTCCTAAAGCCACGCTTATAATTTTTGATCGAGCAGTATAAAGTGTTCCAAATGTCCTCACTCCAAGCAATGCCTGTATACAACTAGAGTTAGAACTTGGAACAAAATAAACTGCCAGCCATATATATACGCTGGTCAACAAGTTTTGTTAATATTGTTTTAATGCTATTGATAGTATCGTGAAATTAAAATATCTGTGTAAAATGCTTGTCCAGTCATTTATTACCTTGTTGATTACCATTTTTAACCACACTTTCAAATGACATTAGGAAACAATAAAGAACTCATTAAACGCTATATATAAAGACAGATTTTAACGAAAAACGTCATTAGTTCTTGGGGTCGTCATTACATCATTACAACTATAAAAAGAAATAGGAAATAGTTGAAAACTTTACAGTAAAATGTATCGTTTTACGGTTCTTCTCATGGCTTTGACGGCCTGTGCGTATTATTTAATTTTTGTCACTTTATTACTAAGTAAAAAAATAAATTATCCTTTAAAAATTTTTACATTTAATATTAGGTAAAAGTCAAGGGCAGCAACATTCTCAGCTGCAACAGAATCTTGGTCAGCCACTTCAACAACCTGGTCAGCCTTTGCAAGATCCGGCTCAGACATTGCAGCAACCACTCGGGCAGTGCTCCCAAGATAAAGTTTACCTCCCGATTGAAGGAAACAGCTACAACTACATTGAATGCAAGGTATAGAATATAACAGATCGTAACTAGAAAAAACAATCAAAACAACAACAGCTGTATTAAGTTGACAAGGCTACATAAAGTTTTTAGGACTTTTAAGAATGTAGAGAACTAGGTAAAGTGCAACTATAAGCTTTTTTTATTTAAATTTCACACTTAATGGATGGTATCAGGGAATCTGCAGATTACCTATGTAATGTGCACATTAACATATCCTGCTTTCTAACGGTAACACAGATAATATTAAATTCGTTGCGCCAAAATTGTTTGTCGCGAGAGAGTCGTGTATATAATATTTTAATTTATAATTTTGCCATAACGAAAACTATCCCATGTTCGTTCCTGGCCGGGGTCAAAATATTTTAATACCAAATTTCATCAAATCGGAGTTAAGTCGTAAAGTGTTTAGAGACAGACCGATATATTATATTTTCGTATATTTTATAATATAAGTTAAGTAATTGGAATTATTTCCGTTTACTCAGGATTGTGAATTTATTTTGCTGGGTTTTATATTGGATTAACCGAATTTTCCTTGCAGAACTTCCAGCCAATTACAAGGACATGCCCCGAGGGCTATTTCTTCAATTCCCAAGCTCAGTGGCCGGAAAACCCCTGTCTGCAAACTACTGCTGCCCAGAGGGTTCCGAGTACGTATTCTATAACATTTTTATTTTTTAACATTACAATACCAGCGCCTGGATAAAAATATTAGCAGAATATACCTGAACTTGTTAGCTAAATAATAACCTTTCGTTACAACTTACTTTAAGAACTTTGTTAGGTAGGTATGCACATTTTATAACCGAAAATATTGTATAGCTTTGGAGCCTCAGCTGACCAATCTCCCACAAGTGGTCCTGGCACCGACTTGCGAGAACATTCGCAACGCCTACATCGATCAGGGACTTTGTGACTCCTACACTGAATGCAGGGTAACTAATTAAATACTTTAATTTTTTTATTATTATTTTTTTTTATTATACTTTTTGCACACAATATCGAGGTACAGAGGCGGGCTTAATGCCTTTAGGCATTTTCTTCCAGCCAACCTTTGGGTGAATATGTAGAGACCAATTGAGGTAGATGCAAATTACATGACGTATAATTATTTTAGTAACATTATTAAAATACATAAGTACTATAATACTTACGATTACATACTATACGGATACTATATTTATTTTAAAAATAAACTAATAATTAATAATATATCTACACTACTATTATAAAGAGGAAAGATTTGTTTGTTTGTTTGTTTGAGTCGAATAGGCTCCGAAACTACTGGACCGATTTGAAAAATTCTTTCACCATTGGAATCCTACATTATTTCTGCTGAACATAGGCTACATTTTATTTTGGAAAAAAGTAGGGTTCCGTAAGATATTTGAGTTTTTCGGACGCAAGGTGTAGAAAATCAGCTAGAAAAGTTACTTATTTTGCGTACGCTGCCTAAACTATAAAAGATAGAACCATAAAATGTTCTAAGTAATTGTAGATCTTATAAATATCTACAAAAAAGTCCGCGACACACTATACCTATCTATGTCGAGTGAGGCACAATAGCCATTTATTTATTTAAAAATCCTGAATTTTTTTTGGACTACATTTAAACGGATATATTTTACTCACGCTATTAATCCTTATCAAAATAAATTATTTTATCACTAAGTACAGTTTATGTAGATAATATTTAGTCTTTGAATGATTAAAATTGGACGTTTGGTTTTGAAATTATGGCGAAATTAAAATATTACGATAATGGGCGTCACCAAAGCGCGTGCGGGATGAAGACAATATTCTGTTGTAGAAATGAAAATTCTGTACATAAAAGATATGAAATGACACCCGAAATTACACCTTTGTCACTACATCGCTATAGAAGCCAAAAATGTGGTTAGTTTTTGTCTGTCTGTCTGTCTGTTACTCTTTCTGTCTGTCTGTATGTTTGTTCCAGCATCACACGAAAAATACTGATCCGATTTGAATGTGGTTTTCGCAGATATATTTATCTTCTTCCAACTTAACATCTGGTGTATAAAATTTTTTTCCCCCACCCCTCTAAGGGGACAAAAGAGGGGGTCAAATTTTGTATCAAACTTTTTTCTTTAACACGAAAACTACTGATCCGATTTGCATACGGTTTTCACAGATTTGCATACGGTTTTCACAGATATATTATATTTGTCTTCTTCCAACTCAACATCTGGTGTATAAAAATCCTCCCCCCCCCCCCTTCCCTCTCAACCCTCTCTGGGGACCAAAGAGGGGTCAGATTTTGTATACAACTTTTTTCTTTAGTGGACTTACTTCATATTAGGTATTAACTGTGTTTTTCAACTTAACATCTGGTGTATGACCTTCCCCCCCACACCCTCTTAGGGGACAAAAGAGGGGGTAAAACCTGTATCAACTGATGATGTAGAAAATATACTTGGCAAAACAACGTTTGCCGGGACAGCTAGTATTTATATATACACAATAAATATCATATTTTATATAATATAATATATACTAATAGTATAATAATTAAAAGCAACTTCATTTACCTTTTCTGTTCTTAATTTTTTGACAGACCTTTTATGCATTAAATACCAAACAAAATTCCATAAGCAAAGACACGATTAGTATACATTACAACGATCTTTACAGAACTTCAAGCCAATCAGGCGAGTGTGCCCTGATGGTCTGAACTACAATCCGGCAGCCAAGTGGCCCGCCTACCCCTGCAGCTACCCCAATGAAGTACCATGTCTTGGAAGGCAGCAAATTCGTAAGTAATCAAATTCTCAGAATTTAAATAAAAGACAATCTGAATTCTTTAAAATTCGTCTTTGTGTTCGTCTTGAGATGAACAGAAAATATCATGTCTTCGCGCTAAGGCGCACTCCTAGGATCCGAAGAATCAAATGATTATTATTATATCTACAGTGGTACCCAAGCCAACAGCCGAATGCCAGCGCCAGTACGGCATCTTCCCATCCCCGAAGGCAGCTGCCAACGAGTGCGGCAGATACGTCATCTGCTCGGCTGGCTACGCTTATGACATGACCTGCCCTGTCGGTCTGGCTTTCAACCCTGCTACATCCAGCTGCGACTGGCCCTACAATGTTCCTTCCTGCAACGTCAATGGTGACTGCTCATGAATTATTTTAAAATGCGGAATGCCTCTCTTCCAACTTTGTGAATTTGAGTAACGTATTTTCTTCTATATTTCCAGACTTCTACGGCCTGCAATGTCCTCCTGCCGAAATTGACGAGAGTGGCAACCCTGTCATAGTCAATCTTAAGTAATTATATTATTTTCCTTCTCTGAGTACTGATCTTTCATGCACATCGACGTATTTGTTATCAATTATTATCATTATCACTTTAGTAAATAGATCTGTATAGCATCATTCTATTAAATATCATCTTTCTTCTTCTTTAACTATCTCGCTCTCTTTCTCTCTCTCTCTTTTCACAAGGATAATCTAAGCATTATTTTTCTTACAGGTACGGAAACGACTGCCAATACTTCTTCTCGTGTCAGAGCGGCCAGGGTCGCCTGCTCAGTTGCGACCCGGGCTACGCCTTCAACGCTGCCTCTGGTCGCTGTGAAAATGCTGATTATGTTGACTGTTCTGCTGGCACCTCCAAAGTCGGTGATCTCGTCTACCAAACTAAATAGATGACTAGGGTACGCTTTACCTGACTTTGGGTAAAGTGTAGCAAAGGCTCTTACTTTTTATGTTGCTTTATGTTACATTTTTTATTGTATTATAATCACCAATAAAGAATACTTTCATTGAGTTTATGTTTTCTCATCAGACTTCTATCCTGAATATGATTTCCATAAGTCGTAGCACCTAGTCGGTAAACTATAGATCCCATACAATTTGTTAAAAATCCTAGAAGTTACTTACTAGTTTTAACATAATATGACAAATAAAAATATGAACACTTTTGCCCAGATAATGGAAACAAACAGCAATTCAGTAAGTATTATAATTTACTAGATGACCTGGTGAAATTCTTATCACTTCCCTCCTAAAATGAACCTTCCAAGAATAATTATTTCGAGACTACAATAATTAGCCAAATCGGTTCTAGACCAGCCCCCCCTTTTTTTTTCCCAAAAAAAAAAAAGGGGGGGCTGGTCTAGAACCGATTTGGCTAATTATTGTAGTAGGGAAATGCATTACGCATACCACCCAGGCGCAGGGGGCGACCCGAGCGGTGATGTGGGACTCCCGTAGTTAATGAGACCACGACCACTAAAACCCCCCCCCCATCTTCCGCCACGCCGCGCCGCCTTTTGACGGGGCCACGGGTCCGAAGACTCCACGATGGGCGCACAACACGTGCGCCCTCCTCCTCGGCCCCCACCAGGGCTGTAGCAGACGCCCCCCGAGTCTGCTACTTGGAGGCCATGTGGCAGATCAGGTCTGTGGCTCTGCCACCGACCACACCTCGGCCGCAGAGGATAGGGCAAGCGGCGCACCGCAATACCTACTTGCCTCTTCCTCTGCGGCCCCACCAATGCCGTTCAAACGGAACGGCCAGCTCGCAGGGGGGGTAGCGAAAGCGGCAACCTACCACAATGCCTCTCCCCCCCGCGATCCGTCCTCGGCCGCAGAGGATAGGGCAAGCGGCGCACCGTAATACCTACTTGCCTCTTCCTCTGCGGCCCCACCTCGGTGCGCATCCTCAGCAGACTCCTCCAGTCCGCTGGGAGCGCCCTCCTCGGGCCAGGCGGCGACACCGGCCGGCCCTGGTTGCCTCTTCGCTTAACCGCGGTTGTCCAATCCGCGGTTACTAGAGCCCCACCGCCACGACAAGGCGAGCAACCATCGGGGGGAGACCAGGACCAATACCTTCAAAAATAATAAAAAGTGAAAAAAAAAATCACTCATCATCAATGGGGATTCCCCACTAATAAAGTTGTTGACGGAGTGTATCCAAGGTCCGCAGTCTTTTTCATGTCATTTCCAATGTGCCAAACAAAGACAAGCAGACTTTGTATAGTTGCGTTATTCGCTGTGTAGTGTGTAACAGCCGCACATTATAAGAATTTCCGATCAGAAAAATTCGAACGCCCGTCGGATACCAGTGCAGTCTAATAATTAAGGTGTATAACCACAGAATACATAATAAATAGTACCTTATGGTATAACCTAGGTCCTAGAGTGCGCGGTCCGAATTTCTGATTAGAAACATTTCTGCCATTAGATCGACGTCGGAATAGTTCAATCAATATTCAATAACCTCCTCCTTTTTGGAAATCGGTTAAAAATCAATTGCCTCAATGATACAAATTACAATGCAACAAATAAATAAAGCAAGCCATTGTTTCTTTCCTTCGGAAGGGGGAACAAGAGGTCCCATTACCCATAGCTGTAGGTAATTAGTTTATTAGGGGCCGCAAAAAAAAAGAAGACTATATGGAGCCAAGCTATAGCCTGGATCCGCCCTAGTCTAGCCTTATTATTATTATTTATTAGTATTATTGTTATTGTTACTATAGGTCTACCAGAATCTGATGGCAAAAAGTGAGAAATTAAATTGACTCTAGCAATACCGGGATCTTTTTTAGGGTTCCGTAGTCAACAAGGAACCCTTATAGTTTCGGTCTGTCCGTCCGTCTGTCCGTCTGTCCATCTGTCTGTCCGTCCGCGGTTTTGCTCAGAGACCATAGGACCTACAAAGCTGTAATTTGGTAAAAAATACAAATATTAATAATGCCAACAAAATGGTACATAAAATATTTAAAAAATATTTTTTTTATGGTACCTCCCCTACACATCAAGCGGGGTTGAATTTTTTTTTTCGCGCCCACCCCATCGTGTGGGGTGTCGTTGGATATGTTTTTAAAAAATATTATGAGTATTCATAGATCATTTTCCGGTTTAGGGATCCATTTGTGAAATATTAAGTTTTAAAGTGGAAAAAAACGTTAGAGTCCAGTGTGCCCCCTTCTACCAGCTAAGCGGTGGCTTCTGGAAATGTGAAAAAATTCACGGGAGTAGGAATTTCCTATATATGCTGAATTTAAAAGGAAAACAAGCACGACTTCTTAGTCGTGCTTGTTTTCCTTTTCAGACTTCATAAGTTATTGAGTAATAGTCGATCAACTAAAAAAAATGTATTCGGCGAAGTTTATAGGAACTTTTCGTTCAAATTCCTTTGAAAGTAACTGAGATGATGTTGTTAGTAGTGTAAAACATGTTATAAATGTACATTCATTGACCATACAAAATTTTTCAAAAACTAGCGGTACTACGGAACCCTATATTGCGCGTGGCCCGACACGCACTTGGCCGGGTTTTTTTTTCTAAATAGCGGCTGATTCTGTGTGTTAAACACGCAAATATAAAAATTTATCCAATGATCAAGGATAATTTTTTTAAATCTGCTGTCAAAAATTGCCATAAGATTCTGGTAGACCTATACCAAAACAATTTTAGGGAGGAATTCACGATCATAGAACGCTGCACGAGTATGTGAGAGTAGTAGTAGATAGAATAGAAATTACGAGCTAGCATACTGACAATAATATTGACATACCTGAAGGTAGGAGTACCGAGACTGAGCGTGAGACAATTATAAAAGGTAAACCCTAGAAAGTCTCAACACCAAAAAACCTTAACCTTACATAATCTTGCAATGTGATTTCTACAAATCATAAGTCGTAACTATAATAGTGGAGCACATAAAATATAAAATTATATACTATTTAGCATATTGATCACAAAAGAGGCAATATTATAATTATGGTTACAATTTCTACAATGCCTATGACACCGTTATTTCAGAAAATAAATTCAAGATAATATTCATTAATTAGTTACTTTATCGAAGATACATTTTGGTTAACCACATTGATATTAAATAAGTAAATAATAGAGTTACGTTATGTTAGCGGTTAAATGTATAATTATTATTATTAACGAGAATCTTATCAATGAAATACAATTAAATGATACTTAGAACTATAAAAAGCCAATACACCTCCTTCTTAGGACACAGTTCACCAATAAGCTTGAAGAAAAACATTGCAAAAGCAAGAAGTAGCGGTGAAAATGTTTACAAAAATCGTTTTGTTAACACTAGCAGCCATTGTCTCATGTAAGTATGAAAACGTTTATAAACCCTCTTATTTATAAAAATACAGCGAATAAGTACAAGGTCAATGGAACAGTCACTGGAAAGACTAAAAGACCTTAAGCAATTATTATAACCTTTTCTAATATAATATTTTTTTAGAAAAGGAATAATACTATACTATTTTTACGATAGACTTTCTAAAGAACATTTTATTACCTTTCATACCAGGCAATGGACAATCAATCTCTAGTGCTGCTGCCGCGCCAACTTGTGAGAACATCCGCAACGCCTACCTTGACGAGGGTTTCTGTGACACTTACATTGAATGCAGGGTAAGTCCAGTACTACCGAATTTACTGTCTCATAAAAATCTGTTAAAACTTGAAGCGTATTCTTAACCGACTGTCAAAAAGGAGGAAATGCTATGTTCGGCTGTGTTTTTTTTTTACAACTTAGTGCGAAATTCTAACCGAAACAATAGCAACGAATCGCGATTTGGCGATGCCTGAAATCACATCTACAATTGACATCTCCGCGATGCCTCTTCTAGCTTTAAGTGAGATTTGACGCATATCAACCTTCCACCTACCTAAAAATGCCCGTTCTGTGTTCATAGGACTACAAGCCAACCAAGAGAGTGTGTCCTGATGGTCTGAACTTCAACTCAGCAGCCAAGTGGCCCGCCTACCCCTGTAGCTACCCCACTGAAGCACCATGCCGTGGAAGGCAAGCAGCTCGTAAGTTATCAAGGACTAATCTTTAATAAGGTAGCAATGTTAAAAGAAGTATGGAACGAAAAAATATAGAATACGAGAAAATAATAAAAAATCTGTAATAGAACAAGCCCCTGTGTGTGTTGAAAATGTTTCTAGGCGACGTTATTCGTAAATTTCAGCGCAGTGCAGTGGGTTGAATCCGTTGAAGTTTATCTAGCATGTTAGTAAGAAGCTAATTAACTGTTCTGTAATCAACAGAGGCACCTCAACCGACAGCAGATTGCCAGCGTCAGTACGGCATCTTCCCATCCCCGAAGGCTACATCCAGCGAATGTGGCAGATACGTCATCTGCTCGGCTGGTTACGCGTATGACATGTACTGTCCTTTCGGCCTGGCCTTTAACCCAGCTACATCCAGCTGCGACTGGCCCTACAACGTTCCTACTTGCAACGTTGATGGTAAAGACTTTACATTTACTAGATATCTTGATTTGTCATCAGAATATAAGATACTTTGTGAGCATCGAAGGATCAAAGGTCAGCTCGAAAGTCGAAACTCAATAGTCTTCCCTGACGTTGTTAATATTATGTCCTGTTGACTTCAGAAGTATAGATATCCCGGTTCATGATTACAGTGTACACTGTTTGCTCCACTTCAAGAACTACATTAAGATTCATATTTTCAGAGTTCTACGGCCTGCAGTGTCCTCCTGCTGAAATTGACGAGAGCGGCAACCCCGTCGTGGTCAACCTGAAGTAAGCTATTTTATTAAGGCCATGACGAAGAATATGAGTAAATATATATCTATACTTTACGGGTATCGCCTCATAGATTCAGAAACAAAATCCTGGGAGTAGACTTTCTATGCATCCTCTTAAATTTCTAACTCTTTTATAATATTTACAGGTACGGAAACGACTGCCAATACTTCTTCTCGTGTGAATCCGGCAAGGGCAAGCTGCTCAAGTGTGACCCGGGCTTCGCCTTCAACGCCGCCTCTGGCCGCTGTGAAAATGCTGACTACATAGAATGCACTCCTCAAGGAGATGCCAAACTCAAACCCGTCGTCCAAAGCCTTTCTTCATATTAAATCTGTCTAGGAAGCCACAATCTACTTTCATATAGAGCCTTTTTTGACTCTGCTGTATACTTATCTGTTATTAACTTAGATAAGTAGATATACAGCAACCGGCTAACCGAAAAGTCTACGATTCTATGTTTCTTTTTTGTTGTCGTTCATCTATTTTGTAAAACTTTTGTATGTTATTGTGGCTACTGGCTCAGCAATAAATTATATTTCTATAACTTCTGTATTTTCAATGTTTCCTACACAATATTATTATACAGGATGCTAAAAATTACAAAACCAAGTGTTAATTACTTTAGGGTGTGTACTGTTATAAATTATAATGTGTATTGTGTTAAGTGTCCCTTACCTATATTATGGAGGCTAATGGAGGTTACTGTAAAACTTAAAAGTAGCAGCCCTAAAAGATACTTTTCGCTTAGCTATGTTTCTATGAGAAATGCGCCAACGTCATAAATTTCACACAAATGAGCAAATTCATTATTTTGAAGCTTGGATATCTGCGAGCAGAAATACCTCTTTTAGCAGTTTTTAATTTTTTTTTAGCTGCTAAAAAAGTTTCAGAACGACCAGCAACTACGAAGTTTCGGAAGCGGTTACTTTAGAAGGAATGAAAGTTCTGAAAGTCTAGCTGACCTCAATATTTTTTATTTTATTTTCTTCGGACGTTTTTGACAGTTGCATCGCCCAATGCCAAAGCCCCAGAGTCTAATACTTTAAGGAAGTCATTCGAGGGTCATTCATGAAGTTACCTGATACTATCCACTGTTGAGTTGTCGTACAACTTGTAAGTTCTTCTACTGGACCTTTCGAAGACGATGAAAGAATACTGGACAATTCACACTAATTACAAATATTGAAAGTAGGTATGCCTGTCGGTCTGTTTGTTAGGTGAGGCTAGGTTAGGCCCCTATTATAGGCAACTTTAATTTTGCTCCCCCTATGTACGAACTCTGCCGCCATCATATTACGCTGCCGCCTGCCGCCTATAGGCCATGGCCTATACTGCCTATACATAAATCCAGAGCTGCCTTTACGGCTGATGGCAAACCGCAGATAGTTTTAGTGGGTCGGCTGGCGCTCTTGTTGGTCAGTCCCACACATACCCCAAAGTGACTCAGCTTAACTGAGACACATCTTCAACTCTGGGCACGCATCTACAGCGTTTCCCCTGCAAATCAAAAAAATCATAATTACATAAGTCGTCAGGATTTTTGGCTTCAAGCACATTAAATATGGACATTGACTCGGTTGGAAATTTCCCAACCGAGTTTTTTTCCACATCTCTGACTTGCGAGTTGCGGAGCTAGGAAATATTATTATCATTAAGTACCTACTATCAGAGAAGTTGATACATAGACAGATGGATTACTTCTTCAGATGTTACAATTTGTTTTAATAAAATTATTGTTACAGTTTAATTACTGTAGTACAAACAACCTACCTATGTAGATTGTTGGTAGTGTAAAGTGTAAAATACAGTACATCTACTTTAATATGTTTGTGTTGTAGACAGAAAATTCCCCGTGGATCTTTCTAATTTTATCCCTATTTCCTAAATACGAGTACTTAGAGGACATGGGTTTTTGTGAAATGAGTTATGTAATTATTGTCGATACATACTCTATAATATATATCTACTTATATTGTACTACAAAAAATGTTTCCAGTGCAAGTGTCCCACGATAATGTAGTACAGTATTTTGGGTGACTCTTCACTTCTTCTCTCTAGAAAGAATTATTGAGCTCTTACCCTTCACTGTTGCCACCTTAGCTACTTGCTTTAATTTACTTGCTACTTGGTTAGCTTAGTTTTTCTCTTGGTAAGTATTCCAGTATTTTTTGACGGTCAAGAAAATGGTTAATTATAAGAAAACTTTTATTCAAAAAATTTCAAAATAAGTAGTTTTAATTACATTTCAAACATAATTAAGTACTTTGCTATATCGAACCTAAAATCAATTACTGCCTTTCGTAGTTAACGGGGTTGACTTTGGAAATGCCAACAGTACAGTCGACGTATTCAGCATTTTCACAGCGGCCAGAGGCGGCGTTGAAGGCGAAGCCCGGGTCACACTTGAGCAGCTTGCCCTTACCGGACTCACACGAGAAGAAGTATTGGCAGTCATCACCGAACCTGTAAAATATTTTCGTCGTAAATCCAGATTATTATTTGTTTAATCCCAAAAATATAGTTGGATGTCTAACTATTATCCCAAAACGATTATTATAAAAATATTTTAAAAATTACTTCAGGTTGACCACGATGGGGTTGCCTCTCTCGTCAATTTCGCCCGGAGGACAGGTGATGCCGTAGAATTCTGGAAATGATACAAAATAATCGTGAATTTCCATAAATGTGACTCCATAGAAGTCTAAAGTTTTAAAGCTGTTCTCACCGTCAACGTTGCAAGACGGAACGTTGTAGGGCCAGTCGCAGCTGGATGTAGCTGGGTTGAAAGCCAGACCGAACGGACAGTACATGTCGTACGCGTGACCGGATGAGCAGATGATGTATCTGCCACACTCGCTGGATGTAGCCTTCGAGGATGGGAACACGCCAAACTGGCGCTGACAGTCGCCTGTTGGTTGAGGTATCTCTGTGTACGAAATAAACGAACATCATTATTGACCAATAAACAATGAAGTAAGCAGTAGCGGCATTAGGGGACAACGACCCTAGGCGACCGCCCGGTTAAAAAAGGCGCCGAATGCACTGTTAATCTCTTCCAGCACCCTGGGCGCCGAAGAAATTTCGCTCAGGGCGCTGGTAGTGCTAAAACCAATGGAACTAAATTATTTCAGGAAACTACCGATTGCCCCAAAATCATTATCTTATAGAATCACCTATTTTTTTATATCAGGTCGCTCAAAGCTGAAAAATTTGGGTCTTATCTATTTTATGAGAATATGTTCTAACTTACTTATTTCGCACTCTCATTCCTGACACTTAACAGAGTTTTGTATGGGTTTGTCTTATGTTATATTTTATTAGCTGTTGGTTCTTGATTACTCACGAGACTGTTGTCTTCCACGGCATGGTGCTTCGTTGGGGTAGCTGCAGGGGTAGGCGGGCCACTTGGTTGCTGGGTTGAAGTTCAGCCCATCAGGGCACACTCGCTTAGTTGGCTTGAAGTTCTGTTAAAACAGTAATAGCATTAGATAGCTGTATCATTCTAATATTATGACCTAGTCGTACTTAAATCACACCAATGTTTAAAGTCTAGTGATTGGACTCACCCTGCATTCTATGTAACTGTCACAGAGACCTTCGTCAAGGTAGGCGTTGCGGATGTTCTCACAAGTCACACCCTGGGATGCAACGGGAAGAGATTGGCCGTTACCTGATATAAAAAAGTAAGTATTTATTTATCGGTTACACTACCTCATACCTAGCAATATGTATTTACTTACATGAAATGGCTGCTAATGCAAGCAAAAATATATGAGACGGTTTAAACATTTTTTGATGATGCCTTGCTGCCTCTACTGAGTTACCTAGTTGGTAAACTGTAAGCAAGACTTCCTCGACATACTATTTATACACCTAGATTATCATTTACTTAATTGATTCTTATTGATAACATAACGCGAATTGTAATGTTGTGCTTGATAATATTATATTAATAGAATAAATTATTGTGGTTAAAAATGGCATTTCACTGATACTAATTGAATAATACAGGTCAGTTACTTTTATTTTACCGCTATTTTAGCAATTAACTACTTTATAGATAAGATATCAGTTTGTAAAAAATAATGAGTATTTAATTAGTTCAAATAGTGGGATATAAATATACATATAAGCCAAGTGCTAACATCTGCTTTGCTCAGTATCAAGTGAGGTATCACATCCAAGATGCAAGTTACTTGCATTCTTCTGTTTTCATTAGCTGTCTTAACCTCATGTAAGTACTATTTTCCCTCTTATTTTCAATTGGGATAAAACTTCATTAGCAGCGTGCGATTTTTGAAAAGGGCACAAAATATTAAACTCGAGTCAGGATCTCGGTTGATATCAAAATTTCGTAACACGACTGACGAGAAAGAGTAAATGAGCGGCCGGTGCAGTAGGAGAGGGAATGATATTATCTCTATCTTTCTGTCGGCATTTCCGAAGTGCAGCCGTTTCTTAAATGTATTTTTATTAATTGTTTAAGTAATAAATATTTTAAAATTTAAAGTGTTCTTTCATTTACGTTTCAGCGCTACCACAGATAGCTTGGCAAGGAAGGGAACCCGGGGTGTCTATAGCGCAACAAATCGGTGACGGCATAAGAAACGTGCCCATACCTCCGCCATGGTATTTCCTGAAAAACAAATATTACTGGAATACGAATGGAGTGAAAACAACCACAGAAGGCACCAAAGTAAACAATAACAGCGGAAAAATTGCTAACGGAATCGCACCTGACTTGGTTTCAAAATTTAATACAGATAAGCCAAATCCTACCACAGCTAAAATAAAGTATGTACCATTTACCACTACTCCAAGATACCGACTTCCGAACGCTTGGACTTCTAGCACACCTCCAGCTTTCGCCTCAACCACACGACGTGTTCCACCTCAATTTATCTACACCTCGTACCGACCTCCCATAACAAGCACTGTAGTTCCGTCGTCTACATTCAATTATGTCTCCACGACTCAATCGACGTATCCTTCACCGAGCCAACCGAATGTGTCGGATCCTTCTCTAACGAATGGGCATAGCAGACCCCTTTACACTTCTGAGTACCCCAGCTTTGTATCAGAAATAACCACCGAAGTTTCCAAGTTACCGACTCTCGATGATTTGGCTGATCCAAGCGGATCCCTACAAACGACCACAATCGAATCTTTGGACAAGGAGAAAGATTTAGAAAATACTTCGGGAGTTGAAACAACAACAGTACTGAGTGACTCTGCGACTTTGTCTCAGACCGACGGGAATAACGACTCAGTATCGGACAAGGACCGTCGTAACACGACCAACGATACTGTAATCCCTGACAACAATCCAGGTCTTCTATTTAGTGGTCCCCAAATTTGCAAGAAGCGAAACGCGTACTACGGTGTAGGAGAAAATCATAGCTTCTATGTGGAATGTCAAGTAAGTGGGACATGACTTTGTCATAAGACAAAGAAAATCATGGCGAATCAAAGCACAAAACTTTTATAGAAATGCAAAAAAAATTGTATGAAATTCTGTGCCTTTTTGATAAACTAGTGGGCTAATAATAACGCCCCCTCGTGTGCGCTCTAGGCATACAGAGGCGCGGTAAGAGACCCAGAAAAAAATGGGGGCGTTGTGTAGAGACTTGGGTCTTGGGGGGTGATTTGTAATTTAATTTAGCTAGGAGGGATCGTCGTTCGCAACATGCAATCGTTTGCATGTTACCGAACGTGGCGACTTGCGACTGTTCTTGCTTGAGTAGGTAAATAGGAACCTGATATCATATTCATAATTCATAATCACAATTTAATCTAATATTTTGCATTCTTCTTTTCAGGATTATCAGCCAGCGCTAAAACTTTGTCCAGATAATTTCAACTTTGAATCCAACGTGCAATGGCCGGAGTACCCTTGCAAGCACATACTTAACAATAATTGAGAATCAAGCATAAGTACAATAAATTATTATAATGTATTTTTTTATTACTATGTTGTACTTGTAACTATAAAATTACTACCTATGTTGGTCCCAAAAATTAGAGCAATAAAAATATAAAAAATTATAAAAATTGTTATTTTTTCTAACGTGAATAGTTTGCGAGAGAGACTCTTCCAAAGTGGTAAAGTGTGTCGTCGTCCCCCCCCTCTAACTTCTAAAGTAGGGGCATGATAAGTCTAAAAAAATATAATATGATATTATACAATTCGCAACATCCCTGTATACTCGTATACCTACATGTACGGTGTACCTACCAACGAAAATTGGTTTGGACGAGATCTAGCAAGTATTTTTTTATACGTCATAATTCATAACTCATAAATTAAACACCTTAAGGACGCTATTACAAATATCAGCGATTTTCCGGTATTAAAGAATTAGGAGTCAAACTGCGAGGATATTTTTAACCGACTTCCAAAAACGAGGAGGTTATACGTTCGTCTGTGGATATTTTTTTTTTTTTTTTTTTTTTTTATGTATGTTCAACGATTACTCCGCCGTTTATGAACCGATTTTCAAAATTTTTCTTTTGTTATAATAGGTTTCACTCCAATTTGGTCCCATTTTGACAAAAGTGGTGATCTGATGATGGGATCCATGAGTAATCGAGGGAACTCCTCAAAATTCAAATGGAAACTAAGTTTTTTTTGGTTTCATATGAAGTATTCCAGGCATATGTTACCAAAAAGTAAGATTTTGCACCAGGATTTACTATGGTTCGAAGGTGGTGAACAGAACTCCTTACTCATTATAGATACATGTTTGGGGGTTTCGGCGTTGTCTTAAGAATTGAAAGCATATACTACTATGCAAATTTAATTAATCATCATCATCATCACCACCATTCCACCATACATCCGTGAGTAATCGAGGGAACTCCTCCAAATTTATATGGAAACTTATAATGATTTCGATTTTATGAGAAGTATCCTAAGCATATGCTACCAAAAAGCAATGTTCAGAAAAGTGGTGACCTGATGATGGGATCCATGAGTAATCGAGGGAACTCCTCAAAATTCAAATGGAAACCTATGTTTTTTTGGTTTCATATGAAGTATTCCAGGCATATGTTACCAAAACTAAAAAGTAAGATTTTGCACCAGGATATACCATGGTTCGAAGTTGGTGAACAGAACTCCTTACTCCTTATAGATACATGTTTGGGGGTTTCGGCGTTGTCTTAAGAACTGAAAGCATATACTACTATGCAAATTTAATTTATCATCATCATCATCACCACCATTCCAACATACATCCGTGAGTAATTGAGGGAACTCCTCCAAATTTATATGGATTTCGATTTTATGAGAAGTATCCTAAGCATGTGCTACCAAAAAGCAAGTATGGGGGTTTCGGAGTTGGTTTAAGAACTGAAAGTATATTATGCTACCATGCAAGTTACATTCATCGTCATCATCATCACTACTACCGGTCACCACACCATGAATTATCTAATTATGACCCTATTATTGTTACTATTAATCGTCTTTAAGAACAAAGCCCGAATTTGTCGAACGATTTAAAAATTATAATGTTATTTCAATGTAAATGACTCGACCTTGGTGTTTAGGTTACCAAGTTAGCAATTTGATTATAAGATCTATGAGGTTAGTTATTCTTAAAATTTATAAGGACGATTTTAGTTATATTATTTGAGCATCCATACTAATATTATAAATGCGAAAGTGTGTCTGTATGTCTGTCTATCAGTCTGTCTGTTTGTTACCTCTTCACGCTCGAACCGCTGAACTGATTTTGCTGAAATTTGGCATGGAGATACTTTGAATCCCGAGAAAGGACATAGGATAGTTTTTACCCCGGAAAAAGTTAAAGTTTCCGCGCGATAAACGAATTTTGGCGCAACGAAGTTGCGGGGGTCATCTAGCAATGTTGAGTTGTTTTCTTGAGTGTAATGATAGAAAGAAAGTCACTGAAAACTTTAGAGCCTTTAAAGACAGGCGTATGAACATTAATTTTATCATTGCTTGATTAACGCCAAGCAATAAGCATATACATACATTAGGTACACAGTGGTATATGCTTAGAGTTGCTTAAGCAATTCTGAAGTAGTGACATCAGACAATGAGTTCTCATAATATAATGAAAGTGTATCCTGGATCCAAAGTCACTAAGCATAACACATTAGTCTGTGCAGAAAACCAGCTTATAAATCACTTAAAAGAGTGAAATTATTATTTTTAACAAAAAATTAAAACCGACTTCCAGGGTAAAAACAATAATAATTTGTAATGAACAAAAAAGTGTTAAATAATTCTTACTCTTTAAAGTGCCTTATGCATAATTCTCCTAAACCTCAACTATTTCTCTACACAATCTACATTATTTTGAAGTCGGTACCAGTCTTAAATATTAAAAATATTTTGTCATAGAACTCAGCATTCTTATCTGGTACCGTCTTCAAAGTAATGTAGATTGTGTAGAGAAATAGTTGAGGTTTAGGAGAATTATGCATAAGGCACTTTAAAGAGTAAGAATTATTTAACACTTTTTTGTTCATTACAAATTATTATTGTTTTTACCCTGGAAGTCGGTTTTAATTTTTTGTTAAAAATAATAATAGTTTCAAATGAAAGATAATATATTCATCTCCACGACTGTACCATAAAAATTCTATAGCCGCATACAAAATTTTCACATAAAATCCAGTCCAGCAGCCAGCTGATAATAATATTCGCCAGTGAAAACTTTTTGCTGTATTCCAGATCCTGCTGCAGGAGTTTGGGTCTTTGAGGAGTTTGGTTGAGGTTGTGACTTGTGGTTTGAACAGTTTGGTTTGGACAACCAGCTGGGCCACTGCACTGGACCGAAAATAGAAATCTTGCCATAAAAATATTTCTGTTGTGGCAACTTTTTTTTAAGTCCAAATTTTAACCAATCACAGTTCTCTAATTTTAAAAATTACCAATAAGATTGCACTTCTCTTAAATGAATGAAAAATCAGTAGGTACCTACTTCCTTTTATTTTTGTTTATTTTGTAAAAAATTTGCGCGGTTTTATTTACCACAAACTTTAAATTCAAATTTAGAATACGTAGTTAGTGCCAAAAGTTCAAAACGTAAAATCTTTATAATTTCAAATAAATTAAATATTTTAAACTTGGCTCTTTACGACAAAAATCTTTTCTATCGTGTGCTGAGGAAGTGCTCGGAGACTCCGTTAGCGCAGCCCTACGGGACAGCGGCCCCGTTGACTAAAATCGAACGATTGCGTAGTCGTGTCGTGGGGCCGTAGCCTCCGGGGCTTTGTTCAGTTAAAGAATGGCGCTTAGAAAACTGTGATTTACTTGGATTGTACCTGCCTTGAACATCTGTTTATTTCTACGAGAAAACAAGCAAGAAAAGTACGAAGTGCCTAAAGACGTAACGAGATTAAAGAAAAGCTAAATGTGAGAAGACAGCGATCAAAATGGATGATTCCTACATAATTACCAATTTTCATTCGCTTTGTCGTCTTTGTCTCTGTAAAAGTAATTTATCAATATCAATATTTAGTAATGCTCCAGACGAATCTTCGGATTCAACAGTAACCTCGAAAATTACTGAGTGTTTTGAGATCCAGGTATGATTTACATAATTAAAATTCTAATTTGATGCGTCATTACTATTTCAAAATAAGTAAGTAAGTTACATTTTGCGTATTTCATTACAGATGGATCCAAACGATGGTCTTCCGACGAGAATTTGCTACAAATGTCTTTATAAAGTAGAGAAATGTTCCAAATTTAGACTACAATGTATACAAAGTGAATCTAGACTAAAACAAATCACAGGCAGAGTGAAGTCTGAGTTAGATACCTCAAGTTCAACAGAAAGTTACAAATATAATACTCAAGATGGGCATAAAATTAAAACTGAAGATTACATTGTAGAAGACAGTGTGGTTATGGTTGTTGACCCTAGTCTCGATTATGACTCATCCGAAGAATCAGAAAATGTTGATCATCCAGAGACTGAGCAAGCAGAGCAGGATCAAACGGTGGAAAATGATTTGCCAACACCGGAACAATTTTTTAAGAATGTTTTTATGTGTCAGTATTGCGATCAAGCATTTATCACTATGGAAAAATGTAAAGAACACGAACAATGCTGTCATGACCCTAACTTACCATTTAAATGCATTGAATGTAGTTTAGTATTTGCCGAGCGCAGTCAATATGTGGCACACTGCAAACAAGTACATGGTAGTGATAAACCATATCACTGCCCTGAATGTGATAAGTCATTCGGCAGGAGATCTGACTTGAGGAAACATTCAATTGTTCATACTGGAATAAGGCCATATCAGTGTCATTATTGTTTTAAAAGTTTCTCTAGGAACACAAATTTGAGTAAACACCTTAGAATACATTCTGGACACAAACCACATGTTTGTCCCTTGTGTCCTCGAAGTTTTGTCGCTAAAGGAGATCTACAACGTCATGTACTTGTTCACTCGGGAATGAAACCATTTGCTTGTAAAAAATGTCCCTTAACTTTTGGTAGACGAGACAAACTATTAAAACATGAAGTAAGACATGGTCCTTCATCTCCAGAACATAATAATCAAATTACTCAAGATATGGTAGTTAATGTAAATCCATTCAGTAATCTTTTAGCTTCCAACCATGATAATGATTTTGAGTTGCCTAGGGTTCCTGATCATATAGCCGGTGAAAGCAGTTTTGTAAATCAGATTCAAAAGACTCCATCCACATCCGGAAAGCAAGTACTTAATTCACATTCAAAGCAAAAATCTCCTACTAGCAATAAGAACAAGCCCAAGAATATCAAATGTCATCAGTGCCCAAAAAAGTTTTCTTCATTGGATGCATATAAAACTCATGTTTCGGTGGCACACATCGGATCAAGAATTTTTCAATGTAAGATTTGTTTCAAGAAATTTCCACGGAAGAGAGAGCTCGACCGACATGTAGTCATACATTCTGGCATGAAACCTTTTAGTTGTAACCAATGTCATAAAAACTTTACTAAAAAAGATAAACTCGATAGACATGTTGCATCTAATGAATGTTCTAATGAATTGGTTGTGAATATGCCTTGCATTGAATGCGGTGCCATATTTGAGAAGAAAGCAGATTTGGTTGCCCATATTAAGTCACACTTCACAGAAAATGATGAGGATAAAATTACTGAAAGCGATATTAAGCAGGAAAATGATTTAGAATTTGAAATGACTGAGGATTTTTATGGCTTAGAGAGTTAATGTTGTGTACTTCTGATGTTTCTGTTTAATTACGTAATCATGTTATATTTTATTAGATTGTTTATAATACTCTAAACAGAAGGTCAATTTTGTAAAGTAAATCACATTTCCCAATCTACATTATAATTTATAACAGACTTCCAGTAAATTTAAATAAAATTGTTATTTAAAACTAAATCTCATAATATTATATTGTTAGTTAAATATTTTATTAAGATCTATCACGTCAAAATATTCAATAAAATAGGTCTAAGCATGGCACCATACAAGTGAATTTAAGCACAAACTACAAATCTGTTAAATTATAAAGCTTTTAATTTGAAAATTTGTTATGCATTAAAACAAAATATTGCACATAAAACTGATTTTATTATCCAGTGATATTTCTTATCCAGCCATCGGGTTTGCATGTATAGTAACAGAACTTATTTTTGTCTCCGATAATGGCCTAAATGTCTTGGGATTTACTGTCAATTTTTCCAAGTCGTCCAATGATTCAAAGCCATCTATTACTCTGAAAGAATAAAATCATTAAAATTATTTACAATCAAATACAAAATTAAATAAAAATGTTGACTCAATGAATATTTATTTAATCATTTTATTTATTACATTTACCTGCCAAATAATGTATATTTTAAATCTAAGTGTGGCTGTTCACCGTAGGTAAAAAAGAATTGACTTCCATTTGTGTTAGGTCCGTTGTTAGCCATGCTGACCATGCCTCTTGCAGTATGCTGCAGAAATATAAAAAAGATTTCACTAAAATGCAATAATACTGTCAAAAAGATTTGATGACTGCCATCCGGTACTAATTCAATAAATAATCTCTGTGACAACTTTTAACACTGTATTAACATTTTGTGAAAATACTGTAGACCGCCATATCCTTGGCCCTCGGGGCCCCTACCGTTAAGCATGTTGGGGGCCCCATAATTTACCCTTCCTGACGTTGATCCCCCGAAATTAATTTTTTTGCGGAGCCCCACCAAGGTCTAAGGCTCACTACTCTTCTAAATTTCACACAATATTATGTTACCTTCAGCTCTTCTGAGAACTCATCTTCGAATTTCCTTCCCCATATTGATGTGCCACCTTTTCCCGTGCCAGTGGGGTCACCAGTCTGTACTATGAAACCCTAAAAAACATAAGATTTCATAATAATATAAAGGTACAAAATGTGTACTTTATACATTGTAAAGGGTAATACGAACCTTAATGTTCCTATGAAATAAACAGCCATTGTAATAATCACTAGCACATAATGCTAAAAAGTTTTCACAAGCTTTAGGACATTGTTCGCAAAATAATTCGATTTTGATATCGCCAACATCAGTATGCAGAGTAACAGACATTTTAAATGTATTTTATCTTGTACGTTCTACCCAATTAAGTAGGTAGTTACTATAATATTTGCACTTTGCTTTGCTTTAGGCCGGCGCCACACATAGCACAAACATTTGAACACATATTTGAACACTTGTTTGTACACATGTGTAGCACGGGACTTTGAGACTTTGTTCACAGCTTTGTACAAACATTTGCACTTTGCCCTTCGATGTCGGTTTTTTGGCGCACATCAAAGAGCTCAAAGATCTATGTTCAAATGTTTGCTTACCTGCTACACATATGCGCAAAGTTCACTTGACACTTCTGTGTAGTCCATAGATAATACAATATATACAACCACAGACTACATGTCATGTAGTCTGTGGTTGATCGAAGTATTTTGCCGGGAATGTGAAAGAGTGATGTTGTGTTTTTGTATAATTATTTTCCTAAAATTGTGTTAATTGGGTTTTAATGTGTAATATTGGTAGGGCTAAGGGCCCGGCCGCACCTGCGTCTATCGTCTGAAGCTTCGTGCTATGAGACGATACCTACTATTGGACGATACAAGAAGATCGTCCAACAGAATCGGTTTTAGCGCGAAGCACTACGCATAATATGCGGCCGTGGCAGTAGAATATTATCCATTAAGATATTCGTTATCGTGCACAAGACGTGTGGGAAAGTGATGCATTAAGTATTTATTCCATTACACTAAATTTAGAAATCTAAATGATTTAGTCACTAAATTTAGTGAAGTGGAATAACATTTAGAAAGCTAGGATCCTAATTAGTGTACTAAATCGGCAAAAATGTGGCTTCTAAGTTCTAACTTTTAACTGACTAAATCAGTGTTGCCAGATGTTTTCAACCTTTTATTGTATTAAAGTCAATATATTTTATGTTATACGATCTGGAATCCATTCATAATTAATTTCTAAAGTCTGCTGGTTCCAAGTAGTTCAGAAAGTTCATGATTCATAATTTTTCGTGGAGCAAAAATTCTTTCAACCATCTTTTTCGCCTTTTATTTATTTTGATTTTTTGTTGGTTTGACAGAACCGGAGCCATTATGAAAACGTCTGGCCAAAATCGCCGCGTCGTCACAACTGATTTTTAATCTGTGCAACTGATTTAGTTACTAAATTAGGACAAGTGGAATAAGTAGCTTCTAATTTGTCTTCTTTTTAGAATCCTATTTAGAACTTCTAAATTTAGTGTAATGGAATAACTACCCAGAAACGTGCTATTTTGTGTTCCCTCCAAAACTCCATCAAAAGTTTCAGTAAAGCGTCTACCACTTTACTGAATCGACTGACTTGACTTTCTGACTGTAATGACATTTACTTAGACTTTGACTAGACTTTAGACCTGATAATATGGAAAACGATGCTGAAAATTGAAATAAAAAATATTGTTTTCCTGCCATATTATATTATGCTCGACACTGGCCATGGCTAAAGCCGAAGTGCCATAATAAGAAAAAAAAAATTCTTGTCTGTGGTCAGTTGTCACGTCAAATCATTCGTCCGTCTTGTTTGACGTCCTTACAACAACTGTGAAGTGAAAATGTATGTGAAACTCTGTGAAACATGTCTGGCAGGTTCAACATACAAGTGTTCAAATGTGTGACAAAGTCTGTGTTCAAACATTTGTGCTATGTGTGGCGCCGGTATTACAAATTACAATTTCGTGCACAACGAATACTATACCTAGGAGTAAATCACAGATTAAAGTATTATAGAGGAGTAAATGTGTTTTAAGCTAATGGGTAAAAAAATCGATATATCAAAATATCGATATTTTTTCAGAAAATAATCGATATATTATTATATCGGCGATTTTTTATTTTTTTATATATCGATTTTCGATATTTATATTCGGATATCAAAAACGATATTTCGCTTCGAATTTTCGACAAATATTTTTTTTGCCTCGATGTCTATATATTTTATTTTCCAAAAATCTCGAAAGTGGTAGCTATAGTCCGACAAGGCTTTATTATGAATGTGTCAAAGATGTCAATTGGCGCTGCTGGTAAAGGAGAACTGTCAAACATATGTCAAAAATGACGTTTTTGTATGATAGAAGCCATTGAGGTAATAATACTTAATCTGTGTATACTTAATCTGTGATAGAAGCATTTAGTTCCTTTTCTCGCCACATTCATGTAGAGCCTTATCGAACTATAACAGAGATAGAAAGGATTTCATACTTTGACTCGATGGTCCTAAAATATGGATTGTTCTAATTGTAGGACAAGGTTCCTTTTAATTTATATAACTATTAACCTACAAATATTATACAAAAAATCTGCTGGTTAGGGTTCCGTTTTAGGGTACAGTAGTCAACCAAGTTTTGTTGATTACAGAACCCTAAAACCTTGTCTTACAAATAAAACAATCCATATTTTAGGACCATCAAGTCAAAATATGAAATCCTTTCTATCTCTGTTAGCTACCACTTTCGAGATTTATCGAAAATAAAAATGTTATTCGTCTTATCAAAATGTAGCTACTCACAAAAAAATTAGCTTGTTAGTAATCCCCAAAAAATTTGTTCTAGGGCTTCCGTACTATATAGATAACCTTCTCGAGGCTCGAGGCTTGAGCAAAAAATATCGATATATCGAAATATCGATATTTTTTAAAAATATATATCGATACATTTGAAAAGTATCGATACGATATATATTATATCGATATATTTTTTCCATTTGCCCATCCCTTTGTGTTCTATGATAATATAGGTACTACCATTGAACACATCAATATACTGACGAGAGATCAGTGTCAAGTATAGCCCGACCAATAAAATAAAAAACCTCGCCAGCATAAAATGGCCACGCGCTGGCGAGCTAGATTAGAATCCATAGGTACCTTTAGGCCGGCGCCACACATAGCACAAACATTTGAACACATATTTGAACACTTGTTTGTACACATGTGTAGCACGGGACTTTGAGACTTTGTTCACAGCTTTGTACAAACATTTGCACTTTGCCCTTCGATGTCGGTATTTTGGCGCACATCAAAGAGCTCAAAGATCTATGTTCAAATGTTTGCTTACCTGCTACACATATGCGCAAAGTTCACTTGACACTTCTGTGTAGTCCATAGATAATACAATATATACAACCACAGACTACATGTCATGTAGTCTGTGGTTGATCGAAGTATTTTGCCGGGAATGTGAAAGAGTGATGTTGTGTTTTTGTATAATTATTTTCCTAAAATTGTGTTAATTGGGTTTTAATGTGTAATATTGGTAGGGCTAAGGGCCCGGCCGCACCTGCGTCTATCGTCTGAAGCTTCGTGCTATGAGACGATACCTACTATTGGACGATACAAGAAGATCGTCCAACAGAATCGGTTTTAGCGCGAAGCACTACGCATAATATGCGGCCGTGGCAGTAGAATATTATCCATTAAGATATTCGTTATCGTGCACAAGACGTGTGGGAAAGTGATGCATTAAGTATTTATTCCATTACACTTTTAGAAATCTAAATGATTTAGTCACTAAATTTAGTGAAGTGGAATAACATTTAGAAAGCTAGGATCCTAATTAGTGTACTAAATCGGCAAAAATGTGGCTTCTAAGTTCTAACTTCTAACTGACTAAATCAGTGTTGCCAGATGGTTTCAACCTTTTATTGTATTATAGTCAATATATTTTATGTTATACGATCTGGAATCCATTCATAATTAATTTCTAAAGTCTGCTGGTTCCAAGTAGTTCAGAAAGTTCATGATTCATAATTTTTCGTGGAGCAAAAATTCTTTCAACCATCTTTTTCGCCTTTTATTTATTTTGATTTTTTGTTGGTTTGACAGAACTGGAGCCATTATGAAAACGTCTGGCCAAAATCGCCGCGTCGTCACAACTGATTTTTAATCTGTGCAACTGATTTAGTTACTAAATTAGGACAAGTGGAATAAGTAGCTTCTAATTTGTCTTCTTTTTAGAATCCTATTTAGAACTTCTAAATTTAGTGTAATGGAATAACTACCCAGAAACGTGCTATTTTGTGTTCCCTCCAAAACTCCATCAAAAGTTTCAGTAAAGCGTCTACCACTTTACTGAATCGACTGACTTGACTTTCTGACTGTAATGACATTTACTTAGACTTTGACTAGACTTTAGACCTGATAATATGGAAAACGATGCTGAAAATTGAAATAAAAAATATTGTTTTCCTGCCATATTATATTATGCTCGACACTGGCCATGGCTAAAGCCGAAGTGCCATAATAAGAAAAAAAAAATTCTTGTCTGTGGTCAGTTGTCACGTCAAATCAGTCGTCCGTCTTGTTTGACGTCCTTGCAACAACTGTGAAGTGAAAATGTATGTGAAACTCTGTGAAACATGTCTGGCAGGTTCAACATACAAGTGTTCAAATGTGTGACAAAGTCTGTGTTCAAACATTTGTGCTATGTGTGGCGCCGGTATTATAAATAATTATTTTTATTTCCAGAATCGAGTCTCTTATTTTCTTCTTCTTCTTTGTCAACGAATACTATACTCACAAGGAGATTCTTTGTGCTACTTGCGACATGCCTATTTGTCAATGTCAACTGGACCACAGATTAGAGTATATTAAAACTGGACAGTGGACATAACTTTTTTTAAATAAAAACTTCTCACAACGTAAATATTTAAAATTCGACTGTCACTGAGACGGGCCTTGCCGGGGCTCAGCGTGCCGGGCTCCTTGTGAGTATAGTATTCGTTGGTGCCGGGGCTCATCGCAAAACTATGAGGTGTATAGTACTAACACTAAATGTTTGTGCTTGTTTTAGATTTTTCAACATCCGCACGCGTCTCAAATTATACCTTGTTTCTTCATAAAGCCAACCCATCCTAAAGCAGAGTCACAACATCAACCACTTTGACATTGGCAACTCACTACGGGGCCATTTTTAAAAAGAAGAAGAAGAAGTAAATCCGCCGCCATACAATTTGTATGGAGGCGGATGTGCGTATCGCCCACTGTGCCGGCACGCATCAGCGCGGATTTTTGCTCGGCGGATTTCCGTCAATGCGACACGGCCCGACAAGACCCGCTGCGCCCCGGCAAGACCCGTTGCGCCCCGGCAAGCGACGCGCGGATACGATGCGATGCGGCCCGGCAAGCCCCGGCCCCCGCCACACCCCGCATCGCCCCGCCGTCACTCGTCGCGCAGAGCATGGCAGAGCGTTGCGCGCCGACCCGCGCCGATCCGTCCTCAGGCGCGGTCGCAGCCTGAAATTTTGGGGGGGGGTCACTCACTATACTAAAAATTGGGGGGGGGGGGGGGGGGGAAGTCACTCACTATACTAAAATTTTTTCCTTTTATTATTTGGCAAGATTTTGAGATTTTCAATTTGACCTTAAATTTTGGGGGGGGGTCATGTCCCCTGTGACCGCCCCCCTTCGGACCGCGCCTGCCCGTCCCGGCCCGCCCCGGCTCAGTGAGCGTTAAAATCCGTCAATGCGATGCGACCCGACCCGGCAACAGTGTGCTATTATATAGCGCATTATGCGCTGTGCTGAGCCCCGACCCGCCCCGGTACGCGGCGACCCGCGCCGACTCAGTGGGCGCGAAGCTTAAGCATACCAAACTTCGGCCGCGTATGTTCAGCACGGTGTGTTTACACACTTTGCGTAAATAAAAATTACTTACCACCGAATCGCTGCCGAACTACACCCAACCGAAGTTCGGCTGTACGCTATAACGCGAAGTAATTTCGACATGGGTCATTATCAGTAGTTTAAAATAGGTACATTGCAAGCGTAATCATGCCGAACTTCGGCCGCGTATGTTCGGCCTAGTCACTAGTGTGTTAACTGTTTACACGCTTATAGCTAGCCTATGTGCGCCTTCCCTTTGCTACAATTACTCTAAGCTTCTACTCATTATGTACCCTGTTTCATGAAGCCCCAAGCGGTCGCATGCGACCGCGATAGCAATAAATAAGTTGTTTTTCTCACGATCGACGGGTTATGTACCAAAAATTAATGAAAGAAACACTGGTTTAGTACTATTTATTGAGATCAACGAATTCATTCGACGCCACCGGATTTTTCGTTTTGTCCCGCGTGGGGTTCGTGAGTGTTTTCATCCATGCCGAGGTTGCCATAGTTTCCCAGCAGTCGCTGACCGTTGGGATCAAATGGGGATTTCAGGTAAAGCTTCGCCTTGTATCTCTTGCCCATAACTTCGATTTCATATTGGCCCTCTTGGAGGTAGTTTTTAGTGACGACAGATCCTTTGTTGTTGACGTATCCTATGCCTATTGGACAGTCTAGGTGGTAAGCGTAATCTCCTCTTCTGAGATAACCCACGAGCTCTCCGTTTCTGTAGATAGCTTCTTGTCCGAATAAGGCAACCTGGAACAAATTATATTGTTTTAATGAGCGTTATGTTTTGTTATAATTTTCTGTGGAAAATCGTTACAAAATTTACATAAAAAGAAGGGTCTTCTAAAGTGATTCTACTTACACAAACAGTAAACGAGATAGCAATATATTCTTGATTCGTACGCGAAATTAAGAGACTAGGCGCGATAGGTCAATGTACCATCGAAAAAATTTATTCATAGGCAGTCGACGGATTCTATGGTCGATGGACCTACGTCATTTGATCGTAATAATATTATGTCAATTCATTGTTAGTGATCCTTCGATCACAACTAACATTGAATTGATATATTATTACAATCTCTGATCTACTCTGATCGTGAGTTTGACATACTGCAACCAAATTACGAAGGTCCGCCAACTGCCTATGAATCAACTTCTCTGATAGTACCTACGTGCTCCGCGACTGGACTTTACTGCCCCTATTAGTTAAAGTGTGACTTATACTAGGTACTTACTATACTACAGTGCAAGTAATATTATTATTTATTTCTAATAAGGTAATAATATCGAATTTCAAACCTTATCGTCCAGTGTAAAGAATGCGTATTTCTTGGTAACTCCATTAGTTCTGGCTTTAGTGACATATTCATTGCCTATGTATTCACCGCCTTTACGACAAGTAAATCCTAAGTTAGCTTCGATCGGGTTGTCGTCTGTTCGCAAGTCACTGTTCCATAGATGATAGCCTGAAATCGATAATAATAATTTTTATTTTACATAACGTAAGGTAGTACTTACAAGTCTATTCGAAACACCCTTGTCTTTAAATATAACGGTTAGCCGACAAATTTTTTTTTTTATTTCAAATGTTACCCGGTATATTGTTACGAATTTATTGACATGCATAATTAAAATCTGATCAGCCCCCCTAGACAAGTGTCAAAACGCTAATGCTAACGCTAACTCTAACGTTACAAAATGTATGCGATTTGACATAAGTCATCGC